>CM051235.1:534822325-535129825 GCA_027917425.1 Gastrophryne carolinensis
TGCAACCAAATATAAAATAATTACACAAAGCAAAGGTAACCAACTAAAACAATAACTCCTACAACAGATTCAAGTTCAACAATCCAAATATAATTCACAAAGGACATAAGTCTAAAAAAATATAGCAATTATATGGATGTGTGGAAAAATAAATGTTTACATGCTAAGGACTAATTTAGGTCAGCATTAAAATGCATCTACAAGGCATACATGAAATGTATTAATTCGGGTATGCATTGCTAGACAATTTATGGTGCTAAATGCACGCAGACTCCTCCACATAGCCGCAAAACATGTTCAACAATAGCAATCCGAGCCCTCAAAGGTCTCGTAAGTGGATCGGAAATGAAACGGATTTATAGGGTGTGCAAAGCTTTTTTTAGAAATCTATTTTTTGCAATTTGTAGTGTTTTTTTTTATAATAAAAAAGGTAAGTTTGTCAATAAAATGTTATTGTGTGTGAAACCCCAATTTCTCCCGGTCACAGCTGTACCACATATGTATAGGTAGACACCCTTTCCTGGCCAGGAGACTCCCCCAAACTGAAACAGAGCTTTAGAAGATTATAAGATAAAATACAACTGTGATATGCGCTATGCGCACCTTGCAGTTTTTCCAGAAATACAACACTTTACATTTGAAATACCCCCCACAAACTATATTCTCTGGAAGTACACACTCCTAAAGCTTTCTAGGCATACGAGGCTTGTTTATGTGGGCATAGTTTTCTGGAAGTAATCCCTCAATCAATTCTTTGGTTGCACAGAGTTTCCCTAAAAAAAAAGAATAAAAAGGAAGAATCAAAGCCACATTTTCCTAAAAAACTATATGCAAACAAGAAAAAACAAGTAAAATTTGAAAAAGCAACATTTTCCGAACAGAACAATACCCAACATGCATAGCTACTGTCAAAAGAAGAGTTGCCAAACACCCCAAAGTAAAGCATGCGCATAACGGTAATTTTACTTGAAAATTTCAGCTCTGCAGACAAAGTGCGCACCTTTTTTCAACCAAAACAACCCTTTATATTTGGAATATCCCCCATAAACCATATATTGGCTAAAAGTACACATATTAAGCTTTCTAAGAGTACCGAGCATGTTGTAGTGGGCTCATCTTTCTGGAAGTAATCCCTCAAAGAATTCTAAGGTTGCACATGGTTTCCCTAAAAAAATGTATAAAAAAGCTGAATAAAAAACATGTTTTCCTAAAATATTAATATGCAACCAAGAAAAAAACATGCTAAATCTGAAAGCGCTAGGTCCTCTAAGCAGAACAATACCCAACATGCATAGGTACTATTAACCCTTTTAATTGCCAGCCTACTTGAAGCCCCCCATTCTTGCCCAGGAGACCCCCAAACTAACAAGAGCACTTTATAACATTTACAAATAAAATAAATAAAATACAACTACTATCCACACTATAAATATAAGGAGTTATTTAAAAAATAAACGACATAGGGTCCCCCCCTCCTGGGGGGGGGGGGATCATTTTTTGGGAATTCTACGGGTTAAAAACCCTTAAAAATACTCCCAAAAATTGACATGGGGTCCCCCTTACCCATCATAACCAGCCCGGGACTGGCTATGAGGGCTTGTAGGAACAGGGAGCAGGGGCCAATGGCAAGTCACCCGCTAGCCGCAGGTGACTTGCTAGCCTCCAGCCTTGTGAACTGAAAAAAAAAAAAAAACAAAGGAGAAAAAATATTTTATTTATTTATTTTTTTTTTAAACTTACCTCCCCAACCATCCCTGGGCACTGTGTCCTACGCTGATCACTCTGGCTTCTGCTCTCCTGCTAGAAGCCTTTTATAGCTGCTGGGCAAAAGAACATAAAAAATGACATAGGGTCGGAGACCCTATTTTTGGGGGGAATTTTAAGGGTTAAAAACCCTTAAAAATAAAAAAAATGACATGGGGTCCCTCATACCCGGCATTACCAGTCCGGGACCAGCTATGGGGACTTGAAGGAACAGGGTGCAGGGGCCAGCTTTGGTGGCCTCCGCACCCTGCAGGCTACAAGCCCACATAACCATGGGCGGGCTTTTCTGCCCCCCTGGGCTTTGGGGAGGCAGGTAAATGGGGGGTGCCAGGGGTTAATGGCAAGTCACCCGCTAGCTGCAGGGGACTTGCCAGCCCCCAGCCTTGTGAACTGGTATAGGGATTTCATGGATCCCCCAGCGATCCTCGATGACAGCTGCCAGGTTCTTGGTGGAGCGGGGCTGGAGGGGGGCGAGGGATCACAGCCCTCTCCTCCTACCGACCCAAGAGGGCGGGGCTAACAGCCGTGAACCAGGAAGTAAGGGAGAGGGCGATTTCTCCTTTTTTTTTTACAATTAACCGAAGCGGGGGGCGCTATTTCGGCACCCTGCTGAAGCAAGAAGAGCCCCGAGGCAGAGGGATTCCCCCCCGGGTGAAGTGAAGACCCGGCCCGATCCAATGAGGGGTCAGGTGAGTTTTTAACTTTTTTATTTTTTTTACTGTGGGAGTTTTAAAGTCAGCTATGTGAGACTCACGTAGCTGGCACTAAAAGGGTTAAACCAGACCAACACAACAAACAGTGCTCAAATGCATCCCTCCCGAGGACAATTTAGATTGCTGCATATAAAAAATTATTTACCGTTTTCTAACTCTTGCTGGGCTCAATTTTAAAAACAAGATGACGACTCATGCATTTGCAGGCCACCTGCAAACAGGAAGTGCGGCTGGGCTTCATCTTCCCTTGAAGTGTCAGTTATGTTAGTTAAATCCAGGTAGCAGCATGGCGGAGATGCTCCAAAAACGTCCGCCACCTTTCTTTTCCGCTAGTGCCAGGTTGTTGGTTTGGTTTAGGCCACGCCCACCCATTACACCCTTGTCACAACCTTAACAACACCAAATTCACACTCACATCTAAACCAATTCACAACCAGGCTTCTCTAAGGATGTTGAGTACAGTCCCACAACTGATCGCAATACAGTTTTAGGTATTTGGATCTATTAGCAAAGCAGAGGAAGTGGGAACTGCTAACTGCTCACTTCAGACCACTGGACCAGCTAATACTTAAAGCGGACCAAACCCACCAAGCTTGTGAAATATATTTAGCCAAAGCCCCTGCCAATTTTCCCTTCTTAGGGTGTAGAACTAGAAATGGATTTTTCACTTTTCAAATCGTCCTGTAAAATGACAGGTGATCAGTCACATTGCATAAATTGGCAATGACATTGTTGCCATACACAACAATGGCAGTGAATGGAGGAGGCGGAGCCTTGCAGCTAAAACAAACACCATTATCTGTGATTAGAGTGAAGCATGAGCACTAAAAATTGGCAAGGTAGTCCTTATGGGGGGAGCAATTCAGGGGATGCTAGTTAAAAATTTGGGTTTTGGTCCGCTTTAACAAAAATAATAGACAATTTATTGCAGCCTTAATAAAAAAACATATAAGACATATACATGAAACTTTAACAGCCGGGTCACCATCCGTGGCAGTTATGGCAATACATGATTAAATATATGGCAATAGTGTAGAAAATATTTTATATCAAATCATTATAATGCATAGTGCAAACAATGCTACTAAACCTACTAAAACAAAACAAATACGCACCTATTATGGAAACCAAGTGATTAGGAGGATGAGAAAGCAGAATAACAAAATACTGCCATCACTGAGCCCACGCATTTCATGGTCTACGGACTACTTCTCCAGGGTCTAATGCACAGATCTGCAGACTACACTGCCCTCGGTTGCCTCCTCAGCACCCTAATATTCTAAATATTTGGAAGCCTTACGCTGCATTGCCTGCAGTGCATTCAGCTGGCTCTTAACAGTGCAGCACTATTTCTTGAACCAGGAAGTGAGGCACCAATTAACTCCAGTGTAGAAGTGGGTGACATACGTGTTGCTATTAGGTTGCAGGGGACATTGTATTTTGACTTTTTATAGGCATTGCTGCAAACACAGCATTTAAACAATTAAAGTGCAGGAAAGGATATCAGTGTGATGTCGACAAGTCATAGCCCAAAATTGGGTCAGAATGATTTAGGTGTAAAAGGGCTTGAAATCAATAGCGTGGTCTGTGATCTATGAAATCTATACTCGATTTCAGTTTGGCCACTTTATTGTCTGTATTCTATTGCTAGCAGTCCCACCTCACCCCTCCACACCTTTGACATAATCTGCAACAAGCACCTTTAGAAATACTTTATTCAAGATACATTGTCCTTATGCATGGCAAAACTTAATATTGTTTGATTCTGGATCTTTTTACCTTTCATCCTCAGCCAATCACCCAATGTTCAACCCACAGCAATCATCAACATTTCAAGTTTCCAACACCCCACTATCCATCCAGTATGGTTCTGGCAGCATGACTGGTACTGTGGGATATGACACTGTGCAGGTAAACAAAGATGTAATATGAGTTAGATGTATCCACAACATTAGAATCATTAAATATAAAGTTTAGGATCAGAAAATAATAAAAGTTGCAACCTGTCATAATCACTTTCTTTTTGTAACTGTAGGTCGGAAACATCCAGATCACCAACCAGGCTTTTGGTTTGAGCCTGACTGAGCCTGGTCCAACCTTCTACCATGCTCCATTTGATGGAATCTTGGGACTGGCCTATCCAAGCATTGCTTGTGCTTTGGTTATGCCCGTCTTTGATAATATGTGGAAACAGGGTCTCATTCCTCAGGATCTTTTCTCTTTCTATCTCAGCTCGTGAGTGAATATCTCCATTATAGTGCTTTTCAATTGGAACAAAATGTTGATAAAATAGTCTTCCATAGGAATTACCCCAAACAATATTCTGTGACAAACACAAGGCCCATGGGTCAGATACGGCCTGCAGATAGTCACCACACTCCAGTTGTCACCGCCAAGAGACACTATGTTCAGTGCAGTCCACTGTAAGGCTCTATATACATCCACTTGCGCTGCGTTGGGCAACGCAGTCACTGATGACAAAGCTGCAAGATAAGTGGACAGTGTAGCCAGTGTAGGACTTAAACTTAAAGCTCAGCAGGAGAGACTTAAAGAACTAAAAGCAGACCAAATGTCAAAAAAAGAAAGTTTACTAAATTGCTCCTCTAATGCCCCCCTCTAGCAAAAACTATTTGAGAGGGTTTAACTCTATGCAGATGTTCTGAAATAACAGTCCAATTATTTGCTGCAGAACTGCATGGGAGCGGCAATCTTGTCACACACATAAGCATGAGGGAAGAGCTGTGTCAGCTGCAGCCCACACCAGAGATAAATGCCTCAGGAACACAAGCAGCTTGTGTATTATGAAATATAAACACACACACACTGAATAAACAGCTGCTAAAGAGATGTGTGTATGACAGGAAACCTGCAACAATGTTTCTTTATCAACAATAACACAGAGCTATCTTGAAAATCAGTGAGTCCAGTGCGTCCCTCAGTGCGTGCTCCTCGTACAATCCTGGAGTGAAACCGCCACCTGGCACCCAAAACTCTTACCAGATGTATCATGGGCAAATTGCACCACACAATCGCATATAAGATCCAAATGTAGAATAAATCTTTTCACACATATAAAAATCTTCTGTGATCCATAAAAAGGTGACTTCCAGAAACAGAAATACAAAAGCGTGACGATTTGTTTCCTTCCAAGTTAGACTTCCTCCAAATGCATTCCGTAACACCATGCGGGAGAAAAGCACAAGGAAACCGCACTAGTGTAATTTGTTTCTTAAAAACACTATGGTGAAAGCATGTACACCATTTACAAGGCAGACCGTTAGAGTTTTATAATATTTGGTTGATGGTTTGGAGTACCTTGCTAACATTTGCAGCAGTTATCCTAGTATTAATCTTGCTAAAGTTTCGAGCAGGTAATTCTAGATCTAGACCAGGGAGTACCAGAAAGTACCACCTCCCATGTACCACCAGATAAGGCTTCCCTAGTAGGCAACAGTGTGACCTTGTTTGTGAGAAATGTGGTTGTCCCAAGATATGGTATCCCAGCATATAGCAGTGTATACCTATACTCTTCCAACAGAAAGACCCTTCTCCCATCCGCTGTGCAGCAGCTGGTCTACAGTACCCAACACCCTGCTTACGACCTGCTAGTACTAGTACCACTGGTCGGAAAGCCTTTATCTAGACACGTCTTTTGCAGCCATATTAATGGCCAGCCATGGTAACCCAGAATGTCCTCTATGTCTCTAATGATGATAAGTGCACAATACATTTAGCTTGTTTAGTTATTCTGTTCTTCTACTTTTGCAGTCAAGAGGAGAGTGGCAGCTTTGTTCTGTTTGGTGGAACAGACAGCAGCTATTGGAGTGGAAGCCTAAACTGGGTTCCTCTAACTGCTGAAACATACTGGAAGATCACAGTGGACAGGTAAGCACAGATATGCCCATTTATCTAAGCCATGTCCTTGTTAGACTAAATGATTTACCAAACTAATATAAGCATCGATTGCTCAAATATTTCAACCTTTTTTTCGGTGTGCAGTGTCTCTGTCAATGGACAGGTCATCGCTAGCTCTTTTCCAGCTATTGTTGACACTGGAACTTCTGTTATGATTGGACCACCGAACCCCATTACCAATATCCAGGACTACATTGGAGCAAGCAAGGATTCAAATGGAGACGTAAGCCTTCCATAGATGTGGTGTGAGACTGTCTCTGTATATTACCACACATACATTTATAACAGAATAACATGTTTTATTTTCATGTTAAGTACGTTATTGACTGCAACATGAGTAACATGCCAACTGTTATATATACCATCAATGGCATCCAGTATCCACTGACCCCCAATGCGTACGTGCGTCAGGTATGTAGAGAAAAGCTTCTAAGCTACATCACAATTCAGTAAAAAAAAAAAATTTCTACGCTTTGCAACCTATCTTATCTGACATGTTGCCTTCTTACAGACTCAAGATGGCTGCCTCAGTGGATTTCAGGCTATGACACTGCCAAACATCTCAGGAGATTTATGGATACTTGGAGACATATTTATCCGACAATACTATGTGGTATTTGACCGAGCCAATAATTATGTTGGTATGGCTCCACTTGCCTAAAATGCTCATATTTGTATTTTCTATACTATTTTCTTCCCCTCTTCTATTTCACACATATGTCCTAATCAGGATTGCAGGTTTTGGCTGTCTTTTAATGACTAATAAATTTTTCAGTGATAAAGCATGATTATCATACCAAAGAAACAACTTTATTCTGCATACTGGACAGGAATGAATTAATCTCATATGTGAAAATTTTCGCATGATTCAGGAACACATGCAAGACAATCTTGCATGTTCAGGGAGCATGTGAAAAAGCCGTGAGAATTCTCACTTCCATCTAAAGTTTTACAACTTGCACGGTATGCGAGTTGCAAATGCGAGCATGTTATTTTTAAATGACTGGTATTATATATGTATTTTTTATTATAAATTTTAAAAAATCTAGAGAAAAGAAACCCACCCCTCCTACGAGCCAACTAGCCCGGGCCCCAGGGCTCAGAGGCCGACCGGCCCCTGGCCATGCCAGCATGTCACCCTCTAGACCCTTCGGTATAGGTCCTGCAGGTAGAAACCTTTTCCCAGAGACATGCTGATTTTGGAAGTGAAACCAACTGGTCGCTGTAAACTGCCAGGTTCTCAGATTCCACATCAGCATTAGCTGCAACATCCACACTCCCTCGACCCTGCAAGCCCCACAGCACAATATCAGGGTGGTTTACCAACCCCAGTACCCCAAAGCACTGTTGGGGTTCCCTGAGGGTATCTCAAAATAGAGGGCTTTGGTCATCTGTAAATACTGTTGAGGGTCACTCCAATCAGAATTCTCTGATTACTAGGAACTGAATTAGGGCAGACAATATAAGCCTTGTCCATTTTAAAAATACATTGCTTCTTTTTTCAAGGCTGGATTAGCAGCTTCAAATGTATTTAGTCAGACAAGGTACATCAGATTTTTGGGTGGGATGGGCTGGCATAAGCCAATCATAGTATATGATTGGGTAGTTGATACATGGTTATGGATATGTTTGCTGTACTTTATCCACTGGAGCAACAAACAAGGGGAAAAATTCTGGATGTGGTCATCATAGAATGCTTCTGCAGATGCCAAGAAATCATGTCTCTTTATGGGGCAAAGATTGATACTCAACCTTCATGGCACTGTAAAGCACCACTCCCCTACCTCCACCGATGTGTTGCTGATCCAGCCTACTGTCACCTGCTTGCTTTGAATCCCCATGTATGTCATATATGGGGGGTGCGGCACACACCACTTTTGCTTTCCATCTGTTGTAACCTATATTTTAGGGCTGGGCCCCACATTTAAATTGGGCCCCTGTCCCCATTGCAGCTTGCCTCAGTATTCAGTTCACAATTGGGAAGGGGGGGGGGCAGCCATTGCACAAGTTATGGAAGACCCTGCTAAGCCCCTAGTTTGAAGTTAAGACAAGGGGCCCAGCTAAGACAAGTTATGGGAGCTCAGACACAACTTAGGATCTATAGTAGTGTTCCCCAACCCTCTCCTCAAGAGCCACCAACAAGCTATGTTTTGTGGATCTCCACATAGCTGCTCCATATCTCTGCTGCTACTGCACTAAGTACTTCACCCGTGCAACTGTGTGGAGATCTGCAAAAAACATGAAGTGTTGACTAACACTGGTCTATAGGTTCTAGCCCCACCACAATCTATATGTGATGGCTGACCCCCTAGTTTTACCTGCCCGATTGCCTCATAAATATGTTATAGGAGGGGCCAAAAGCCCTCACGCATTATCAGTGCAATCAGCAATCATATAGCAGCCTGTAGGGTTTAGGGGAGGGTTAAATAACTGGGGTTCTCATTTATAACCGGGCCCCATACTGGGGTTTCATCTGTCCTCCCCTAACGATGACCACCAACAATGGCAAGAATTTGGAGGCAAATTCTGTGTGTCTTATAGTTTGTCTTGAGGTCACCTCCGTTTTGACCAATGCACATTAAGCAGCCAGTACCTGGACTCTTTTAGCCTGCACTTCTGATCCAACCAGAAATGTAGTTATTAGGCTGGAGCCTGCAACCAGACCAACAACAACTTTAGGAACACATTTATATGAGACAACAATTTAAAAAGTGTTGTGCTTTTTATTGATTACTTCATCTGTGTTGGGGATGTTTATGCTCTTTTAGGCGAAGTCAATGTTACAAAGTCCAGTTTATTTGAAGTACAACGTACATCAAACAAATTCATTTATTAACAGTGTTAATACAAGAAAGAGAAAAAAACAAGCAATTTCTAACACCATACATTTGTATTGCTGTATATATGCGCCTCCTAGGTTAAATTATTACATATGCACATAGATTGTAATTGCGTTAAATCACTTAGCCCTTTGGTAAATCCTAGCGATGCTTGTCAAATAAAAAATTCAGTTTGCCTGCCTTGGGGGGGAAGCGGATCCGAAACAGCACATTTTTTAATGCCGCTACCCAAGCTTTCAAATACAAATGACTGTGATGCTGCTTTTCTCTTCATGTGCTAAATGTGTGAAGCAGTCATGACAATTGTTAGGTACAACAAGGATCTGCAGGTTCCGTGGTCTAAGGCTGTATTCACACCTTGCCACTGAAACCATGCATTTTGCCAGAGCTGCATTGTATGCTTTGCCAGAGCTGCATTGTATCAAAGCAAATGCTGCGCTTTTGATAGGTTAGCAATGTGTTTCTGTTGTTTTTAAAAAGAAAAACATTTTTTGCACAATAGCTAAATGGTAAATTCTATGGCAACACAAACACATTGCAGGTATATTGCAATGCGTTGCGCTTGCATTGCCATAGACTTCTATTGACCTGCGCAGTTACTATGTTGCGCTGAAAAAAGGTGTCTGCAAGACTTTGATACATTACCTAAATCAGAAAAGAGGTACTATTCCATCTAGAACTTTATACAGTGAATTATCTGCATTGTAACTACATTGCAACGCAGCCCAGCAAAACATCCATGGTACTTCGGATCCTGGGGGGGAGAGAGGTTCAGATGTAGGACGCCTGGCTGTGATGAGGGGCAAACTGGGGGGGGGGGGGGGGGGGGGGGGGGTTGGGGGAAGCTGGGCCCCAGGCCAGCCCATGAGCTGCTCAGTCTCACTCCTACTGTGCCTCCCAGCCCAAAGACAACTGAATTTGCTGGCAACGGCAAAAGCATGCAGGGATAGATCCTAGAAGGGGGTGGCTGTGAATATGCATAAAATTCATGGTGCTGAAGCTTTGGTATTGTAGTGGTAGATGATAATGTGGCAGGGATGGGTATGGCACCCACAGCTATGATACTGTGAGTAGATCATTACAAGTGCCAGACAATCTTGGGCAGGGGGGTAGAAGGGTAGGGGGAGACAAGTAGAGGAGCGGCAAGTTAGAATCAATGGGTGAATTCAGGCACAAGCTGTGGGTGAAAAATGGCTGCATGCTGGGGACTACATCCCAGCTGGTCCCAAAGCAGTGTGGCCCACAGGGAATTCCCTCTGTGGTCCTTATGAACAGCCCGCCTCTGACTGCAATCACAGTTTAACGAAATTGCAGTGGTTATCAATCATTCCGATGGGCAAGAAACCTTCAACATACTGAGAACCGTCTGCCCCCCGCAACAAAATAGCAGACACGGCCAAACACCACTGGCATTTTAAAACATATAATGGATAACTTTGACAAATATAACATCAGATTGCTACATAACATGGGGGAAGAGTGAAAAAAAAGGTCAATTTATTAAACTCTTTAAGCCCTTTCACAGTATAAAATAAAGTTGTGTTGTCTGTACAGAGAGCATCCTTTTTCATTTAGTGTCCGAGATTTTGTTTTTAGCTCACATTATTATGTTACACCGACACCATTAATAACAAAATTGTGTCCTTAAACTCTGATCATTACCCAAGCAAAATAAGATTGTTTGCTTTTCCTAATAAAAGCATTGTCCTTCCCCACCAGTCTGGTCCTTTATTACTAGGGGCAAGAGCTTACTGTGTTACTTGCCTTTGCAAGGAGTTGATAAAACTTCTGGAGTCTTGGCAAAATGGGCAGAGGAGCAGCACTGTTGTAAGCAACTCCTCAATATCAATCCCAACCAAGACTTGAGCAAGTTTAGAATTTTTATTTTGCCTTTGGTGACAATTGGCCATTTAACAATTAGGTGAAAAAATGCCCTAACCTTTCAACGGACTGTCCAGCAAGTCCTTATGCAATTACTAGCACACACTGTACCTATAATGGCTGTAGAAACTGCTGTACTGAGTGGTGCCAAAAGGAAACTCTATCCTGCAGGGACCCCAAAGATCATGCTTACATTTCAGGGTATAGGTCCCCTCTATATACTGATATTTGAAGACTATTACAGTGTCTTCTTATACTTGGGGTGACCAGGTGAGCTTATAAATAATTGGCACATAGTTAAGGATCACCAATGAAACATTTTTGAAAAAAGCAACGGTCCATTAACATTGTACCACTACACATATACCTTACACTATGACACGGACAGGATTGTTCTTTGCTATAAAAACTATTTTAAAAAGCTACATTAATAAATAACTGTTTAATTTACATAACCTGTACATAAATCCAGAGTTTAGAGAGTTATTCTTATTAGGTCTGTGCTTACACAATAAAACATCTACGGAACAGGGTTATATGATTGTAATGTTAGGATTATTCACATCCATCATAAATATATTAAATGTGTGCTTCAAATTTTCATAAGCAAACTGGTTTAACTACTGTACTTATTAACTAGCACAGTAGTAGTGTAAAACACATTAGGATCCATAAACAAGAACCTTTACACAAAATTGTATATAGATGTCACACTACAATACATTTTTGCTACAGGCTTTAGGTCAATATGCAAATGTGCCTCCCCCTACGATTTGCAATATATATCGGTGTAAAAGGGCAAAGATTCAGTAATATAACCCCCCCCCCCCACCTTCCAGTTAGGTGACTAGTCTGGCTGCACAAAGTGATTTTATGTATATTACTATGGCTCCACAGTGTAGGTACTAATACGCACCACTTTGCAGGCCCCAAAAGTTATTCCGTCTGAGCAAAAAGATAGGGGTAGTTGGCAAAAAATACAAGGGCAACTTTGTTTTGTTCACAAAGAGTTCTGTGGGGTAAGGGAGTGCGGCAGAACATTTCTGCCAGATCATAGGTTAATGAAGCAGAAAGTAAAAAATATACGAATATTTTCTATAGCTCTACAATATCTGTGGACCACGAGCCTGTGTAAACGGAGCAGGACAGTAGTAGTTCTGTAGTGTAGTGTTCAAACCTTATGGTTTCAAAAATTATGTGCAACATAAAGCAACCAAAATACATTTTAAATGTACAAAATCATAATACAAATAGGATGTAAAATACTGTTAAATAACAACTTACAAAAAATGATTAAGAAAACCAAGAAAAATAAATTAGGCACATTTCTATGTTAGAAAATAATTTGGTTTTATAAAAAAAATAATACTTTTACATAACAAAAACCTAAGAGAAAACTACTAATCTAGCATACTATTAGAATTTTAAAGGCTGTGTCCAACTCAAACTGCAAACATGTGTTACCAAAAAATTCCATCTACCTGAAAAAAGGGCAACTTGTGCTTCCAAAGTTTATTGCCTTTTAGATTTCAAGTGCCATGCTTATTCTAGAAGTATTACCACTAGGTTATCACTACTTCAGAAGGCATCTACAGTGGGGGTCAGGCTATTTGGTGCAGCAAGTGTAAATTTGGGTGTGAATTGCAACCTGCTTCTCAGTGAACTTTAATTCACAAAAAAAGGGCTGGGGCATTTTTGTGGGGTAAAAAGTATAGTTTTGTATAGTAGTATATAGTAGTAGTATATAGTAGTTTTGTATAGTTTTTTGAATGGTTTTCAACAGCACCTTATGGCCTATAGCTTGTTCACTTTTAGGATGCGGTCTCCAAACAAACAATCTAAAAATTATTCTTATGTTACTGGAAATATGATCCATCATATTTGCAAAAATAACCCACTGCAGTGTTTTTTTGGACCATCATCCTCCCATGATCGGCCCGGGAATATATAAGATTCCCGGACCGATCAGACCCCTGACTGCGGAGCACCCCGATTGGGGGTGCCCCGCTGTGTGAAACTCCCCAGAAACCCCTAAATCCCTACCTTATCCACCATCCAGCAGGGCGCGCGCCATTGTGAATGGCTGGTGCGGGCGCGCGCCCTGTAAGAGTGACGCGTGGGAGGCGGCGGCGGGCGCGCTCTCTTGTCCGTCGGCGGGGATTGGCAGCGGTGGTCACGTGGGAGCGAGGAGAGGTAGAGAGATAGTCAAAATCCTGGGTGTTGGTCCACTTTAAGGGGAAAACTGCATAATCCCCATAGTTCAGTTGTTGGTCAACAATGGCACCCTCCAACTTTATTTTACAACATGTTTAACTGAAACTTACACAACAGTTTTGATCATGAGCAACACAGAGCTTGCAGGCTCCGTCCAGAATAACCAGTTTTGTGCTTTGCATAAACTCCATATAAATGAAAATAAAATGGAAAAAACCTCCCTAAAATTACATTTTCACTAAATGTATGTAAATAAAGGTGGTGCATAATGCAGAACATTTCCGTGATTTAAACCAGTTAATTCTGGGAAAACTGCCTGCTTTGTTAATTAATAGGATTATTTTACACAAGACACTATAAAAAAAAAAATACAAAAGTAAAACACACACACCTTTACACATCATTACATGTTTTGCAGCCCATTAAACTTTACATATTAAAATTAAAGAAAGTTTGGTTAAATAAAGTTCTGCAAATACATAACCATACATTTACTTATATATTGGAGGTCTAAAAAAAGGAAAGAAAATTCACTATACCAACAAACAATGTTAATGTCAACCACAACTAGTAATAGTTATTATAGGCTCACAATTGCCACATTATGAGGTTTGTCTTGAAAAATGAATAAGATCATATAAAATATCGAGGTAATGGAAAGTAGTAGCTCAAATAATTTGAACTTTAATAAAGTTAACACAAACCCTGGAAAATCAGGTTGTGGTTTGACTCTGCTTTCACAACCTGTGTGTGATCCAAAAGATTGCAAAAAGACTTATACTCCTGTTGGACACAACAGGAGTATTTTATGACCATCTTAACCCACCATCTTTAAGTGGACCAACAGTCAAAAATGACTTAAACCAGACCAACACAACAAACAGTGCTCATATGCATCTCTCCCCAGAGAAATTGCAGCCCATAAAAAAATGAATTTACCTTTTTCTAAATCCTGCTGGAGTCAATTTAAAAAACAAGATGGCTGTTCATGCATTTGCAGGCCACCTGCAAACAGGAAATGCTGCTGGGCTTCCTGTTACTGTGCATTGTCAGTTATGTCAGTTGAGAGTGGAAGCTCCAAAATAGCTGCTACCTTTCTTTTTCAACTATGCAATTATGTCGGTCCGGTTTAAGCGATTCAGGTTATGTTTCCCAGCAGCACTGAGTAAAGCCCGGGGCTCTCCCACTAAACACAACTTACTGGCCATCACTCCTGTGCATTTTATCACTAACCAGAATTTTTGAGAGTCGAGAAACAAAGGTTTCAGTGGAAATCTGGTCAATCCTACTCCTGCAAGTCCTTTTCCTGACCCCCAACTCTGCTTTGTCTGTGCAAAGCACAGCTTTAACCCCCTTTACTTTATCCCGCTCGCCTCTCCTCAATATTTTGAGTCAAGATGGTGGTGCCCTTACCCTATAGTCCTGAACAGATTTGCAGCTCGGTGGGGGAAAGAATAATAAGTAAGTGACTGAAAACTTAAATATATTAATTTTAAATGCTGGGCCAGAAGTATTAATGGTCTACAAAAAAAACAGGCACTTACCTTGGCCGTACTCCAGTGCTGACCATCGCCCGATCACCGCGTCAGGAGCTGTCATCTTCCCTGGGCTGCACAGTGCCACTGCACCGGAAGTTCCATTCAAGCACCATTCAAGTGAATGAGCAGACGGCCGCATGCATAGTGCAGCGAGATTCTGGTCTGGTAACACTCGTGCCCCAGGAAGATAGTGGTGCCGGCATGGTGCTCGAGCCGCGGTCACTGCTGTAGTATGGCCAAGGTAAATCTCTGTTTGTTATTTAGAGCATTAGCACTGCTTTAGCGCTTGTTAAGAGAGGCTACAACACAGTGCCTAACCATGTGGGCAAGATGATTACAGTAGGGAAAATGTCAAAGTGAGGAGTTACCATTCAGCAGGAAGTACCCTGGTACTCATGTATCCCTGATATAAGGTGTCTAACAAAGGCCAGAAGAAAGAAAATAATGAAGAGAAAGACAAAAGGAAGAAGGTACTCCTATCTCCCCCTCAGCAACTTCTAGGTCAGTGCTCAGAAACCTCCTAGATCTGGTCTCCCCAGTGACATTGGGCACTCCCACTGCCCCTCACATCAGTCACAATCACTTTGAACACCCCCTCCATTCATTGCAATTCAGGGGTGTGAGAAGCACTGAGGACACAGACACAGGAGGTTACTGAGCTTTGGGCTGGACTGAACTGCAGCAGTAGAGAAAAAGAGAAAATACCCCCTCCCCCCTTTACAGTCCCTTTAAAATTATAAAAAACACTAAATGTGCAGCACTTCATGTAGAAAAGGGGGAGCGTAATTTGTCTATTGTGATAGACATGACATCTTGTGCTTCTTTTGCTCAGAGAGCAAGATGGTCAAGATGGTGGCGCCCTTACCCTATAGTCCTGAACAGATTTGCAGCTCGGTGGGGGAAAGAATAATAAGTAAGTGACTGAAAACTTAAATATATTAATTTTAAATGCTGGGCCAGAAGTATTAACGGTCTACAAACAAAACAGGCACTTACCTTGGCCGTACTCCAGTGCTGACCATCGCCCGATCACCGCGTCAGGAGCTGTCATCTTCCCTGGGCTGCACAGTGCCACTGCACCGGAAGCTCCATTCAAGCACCATTCAAGTGAATGAGCAGACGGCCGCATGCATAGTGCAGCGAGATTCTGGTCTGGTAACACTCGTGCCCCAGGAAGATAGTGGTGCCCGGCGTGGTGCTCGAGCCGCGGTCACTGCTGTAGTATGGCCAAGATAAATGTCTGTTTGTTATTTAGAGCATTAGCACTGCTTTAGCGCTTGTTAAGAGAGGCTACAACACAGTGCCTAACCATGTGGGCAAGATGATTACAGTAGGGAAAATGTCAAAGTGAGGAGTTACCATTCAGCAGGAAGTACCCTGGTACTCGTGTATCCCTGATATAAAGTGTCTAACAAAGGCCAGAAGAAAGAAAATAATGAAGAGAAAGACAAAAGGAAGAAGGTACTCCTATCTCCCCCTCAGCAACTTCTAGGTCAGTGCTCAGAAACCTCCTAGATCTGGTCTCCCCAGTGACATTGGGCACTCCCACTGCCTCTCACATCAGTCACAATCACTTTGAACACCCCCTCCATTCATTGCAATTCAGGGGTGTGAGAAGCACTGAGGACACAGACACAGGAGGTTACTGAGCTTTGGGCTGGACTGAACTGCAGCAGTAGAGAAAAAGAGAAAATACCCCCTCCCCCCTTTACAGTCCCTTTAAGATTATAAAAAACACTAAATGTGCAGCACTTCATGTAGAAAAGGGGGAGCGAAATTTGTCTATTGTGATGGACATGACATCTTGTGCTTCTTTTGCTCAGAGAGCATTGTCAAAGGGCTATATTGAGGCAAGCAGCAGGTGTGAAGTACATTTTATACAAGGTGCAGGTGTAGTAACCAGTGACATTACTAATATTGGTTATCCACACCTATGGAACATTTGCAGTAATGTAACGGAAAGTGGCGGCTAAGTAAAAATGGACTGTAAGAGTGCATACAGATTGAAAAATGTAGCTCGACCGTGTGATCAGACATGGTAATATAGTATGAACCAGTAGGGAGAAACCTACTGAAAGGCACCACCTTTAAGCCAGTGAGTAGATAACATGCAAATGAAGGGTTACCCAGATATATTAGACGTGAGGATGTAAAATAAGCCAAACCAGCTCCACTCAACATGGACAACTCAATAGCAGATTCTGAAGCAGATCATTGCTTAGGGACTGTTTAGACTTCAGGCCAATGTTTATCCATCCTACTTCCATTTGTGTGACATCTACCTTCTCCTCAAAAGAAAAATAGACCCGTGAAATGATGTGAGGCAGTAGAGAGTGGGGCCATGTCCAAAAATAATGTTCACACACAAAACCATTGCTTTTGATTGAAAGTCCACTATAATCTGAAGTCCAGTAACCGGGCAACGGAATAAAACCCAGGAAAGTCCAATCCTGGGTTTTTCGTTCCACTTTAAGACCATCCACATATGTTGTAGCTAGTTTAGACAAGACCACCAAGCTAACAATAAATAACACTAGAAACAAACTCATTTTAGGGGCATTTAACAGATTAAAAAAAAAAAACAAAAAAAGTGATCATAAAAAAAAATGTTATACCAAAATGAAGAATATTTATATATTATACCATTTTTACATTTTGCTTCTTTGAGGGAAGTTGTGCTTTTTTGGATTTGTGCGTAACCTTTTCTGAGCCATTTCTCAAGATTATTAGGTGTACAACACTGAAAAATTCCATGTCTCATAGGTATCCTTTACTTGACACTGGATTAAAAAATACATATGCTGGTATCAAACACGGTCTTGTGGATAAATTTCAGTTTTTTTTCTTAACTTGACACTTTACTTAAATACCCTCATCCTTAAGACATTAAGTCAGTCTTCTAACACTTGTACCAGTTATATCCATTCCCCTACGCCGTGCTGCTTCTCTTCGTTTTTCGACCTGAGCTGGTGTTTCATTCCTGATCTTTTCCATGTAGCTTAGGATTTCCTGAGGCTCTCTCATTCCCATGTCTTTGCATACCCACATGATATCTTCCTCACTGGCCACCAAAATGGAGCGCATAGCTGGCTCATCGGGTGCCCTGTCCAATCTTCTTTCATGTTGAGGAGTTGCAGACCTGAAAGAAGCCACTTCAGGCCTTTTGGCCTCCAAATTGGCTTTGGAGAGGTTTGCAGATGTTGACAGTGAACTGGTATCAGAGTAATGGCCACTGGCAGTCTCGGACATTTGAGAATATTTTACTGGGTGGAAGGTACTAGTCAGATTTTGTGGTCCTGTCTCTCTTCCTTCCCACTGACCTCTTTCCTCATCTTCATTTACTCCACCTTGGGACCTTGGGCCATCAGCTTCAGGGCCTTCTAACCACACCCAGTTTGGGGCCTCTGGATTTCCAGGGCCCTCGGGTGCAGATTTTTTTCTGTGCTTCCTGATAAATGCCAGACAACTAATAAAAAACAGCAGCGTTAGCAAAGAAAAGAGAGCTAGTAGTCCATAAAGTCCTTCTTCCAAACCGGGAATCCCCCAACGTGTTGTAACAATATCATCAACACCTGGAAGAGATGCATCTTCTTCAGTGACTGTGTTATCGTTTCTTAGGATAATGTCGCTTGTACCAGGTATTGCATTGTTGACAGCCAAGACTGTATCACCATCCTTGCTGTATATGCCACTGTCACTCTGTAATATGTCACTGCCGGGATATTCTCCTCCAACCGTCTCATTGCTTGAAAACGTAATTCGAACATAGCCAGCGCTAAGTAACAAGGGAGAATCCCCTTCTCTGCATCGCTCTGGCAAAAACAGAGACAAGCGAAGCACAGGCACTTCACCTGGACTCTCCACAACCAATACTGGCAGGGACCAAGCATTTGCTGATGCCACAGGACGGTGAACAGAAAGCATGTGGGGATCAGAGGACACGACAGACAATGAGAGGTCCAGGGGATCATAGAGGGTTAATGGAGCACTTGTCAGGTCGCTGAACATCAACCATATAGACATTACAGATTCCTGTTCAAGAAAAGCAAAAAGTTTAATTAAACTAAAATGAATAAACATGCATAGATAGATACAATACTAAGACATGGTTGATTTTTAGGACATTAAAGTGGACCAACACCCAGGATTTTCACTATCCTGGGTGTTGGTCCACTTCCGCGGGCACCCATTCACAAACGGCCAGCGCGGGTGCGCGCCCTGCCAGAGGGACGCGTGAGAATTGGCGGCGGCCCGCGCATGCGCCGTTGGAATGGGGAGAAGGTAAGGTTTGTGGGCGTCCGGGGGGGGGGGGTCACACAGCAGGGCATCCCGATTTCGGATGCCCCGCGGGGAGGGAGCTGATCGGCCCGGGAATCTTATAGATTCCCGGGCCGATCAGCGGTGGGAGCTGTTCCACTTTAAATACAGTACACATTTGTGGAAACAATTACTGTGTTAAAATATAAATACCCTTATTGGATGGACATACACATGTCTTATCCTCATAATGCCAGTAGAATCCTTTTTTAGCTGTACACTACAGACGCTGCTGTTTTCTCCTACTTTAATATTACATAAATAGGGTTTGCATAAATAGGCTCCGTCTTCCAGAAGGGCAGACACTATTTAGACTTCATCACTGAAAGGTTGATACATAACCCACAGGAAACAGTTTAAGTTGGAGCAAGCTGTATCAACAGGATTTAAGATGACCACGCTCCATCCTTGCAACAGCTGCTCAAAAATACCATTTTGTGAATACTCACCTGTAAAATGGGTATTGTAAGTATGTCACACACCCCGCTTCAAGATATCCATAACCTGTGGGTAATACCGACCTGTAGAGGGCGATCTGCAGAGATGATAGGAAAAAGAAAGCCCCTCCCAGTCCACAAATACCTGGGACCTCCCACTCATTCCCCAGTATAAATATAGCAGCAAGGAAAGGGACCAGGAAGAGCCAAATTTAAGTCATAACAACGCAAAGTTCACAATATGAAGGATCCAGAATACAAAAGGGCGGGGTGAAGCAGGGTGTGTGACATACTTACAATACCCATTTTACAGGTGAGTATTCACAAAATGGTATTATTCTAAGTATGTCATCCGTAACCTGTGGGACATCCAATAGCAGTGTCCATAAAGGGCGGGGATCCAAAACAAGGCACAACTTAAACCACTTCAGCCTGCAGAACTTTGCGGCCAAAAACAGCATCCGCTGAGGCCCGAACATCAACCTTGTAAAACTTGGAAAAAGACCAAGTAGCGGCCTTACAAACTTGCACAACAGAGGCCTGGTGCTGGAAGGCCCAGGACGCCCCAACCGCACGAGAAGAATGAGCAGTAACACGAAAAGGGGGACTCCTCCCCTTAGCAGAATAGGCCCCAACAATGGCCTGACAAATCCATTTACTAATAAAAGACTTGGCGGGCGCCAAACCCTTCCTAGGCCCAAAGGGCACCACAAAAAAAGGGTCAGTCTTACGAAAGGGGGACGCTACCACCAAATAGTACTTCACAACGCGAACCACATCCAAAGAATGTAGAGACCTCTCCTTGTTGTTGCTGGGATTAGGACACAGAGAGGGCAAAACAATGTCCTGATTTAGATGAAAAGCAGAAACCACCCTAGGAAGGAAATCCGGCTTAAAGCGAAAAACCACCTTGTCCTGATGCCTCGAAGTACGGAGCTTGAATGGACAAAGCCGCCAACTCAAAGACACGCCGAACAGAAGTGATAGCTACCAAAAAGGCCACCTTCTGTGTAAGCGACGAGAAGGCAATATCCTGCAAGGGCTCTAACGGAGGACCCTGAAGAGCAGAAAGAACCAAGTTCAAATCCCAAACTGGAACTAAAGGCTTCCTAGGAGGCCGAACATGTGTAACCCCCTGGAAAAAGGTCTTGACCAAAGGATGAAGCGCAAAGGACACCGCCAGGGCAGAAACCTGCCCCTTCAGAGTACTAAGCTGGAGCCCCAGATCCAGACCATGTTGAAGAAACTCCAGGATTCTGGAAATAGAAAATTCCCTACAAGGGAAAGCCCTGACCTCACACCAATCAATATAAGACCTCCAGGTCCAATAGTAAACGGTAGAGGAAGACCGCTTCCTAGCGCTAATAAGAGTTCGAATCACCGCATCAGAAAGACCTTACTCCTTCAAGATGGAGGTTTCAGCAGCCACGCCGTCAAAGCCAGCGATGGTAAATTGGGATAACGTAGCCGACCCTGGGTGAGAAGGTCCGGCAGCAGGGGCAGAACGAACTGATCCTCTGCCAATCTTACCACGTCTGCGAACCAAACCTGCCTTGGCCACCTTGGGGCCACCAGAATTGCTGACGCGCCCTCCAGGGCCAGCTTGCGCACCACTCTGGTTACCATTGGAAATGGAGGGAACAGGTACGGAAACCCCAGATCCCTCCAGTTCAGGGACATGGCATCCACTGCTAGAGCCAGTGGATCCTTCGAGAGAGACACAAATACCGGAAGTTTGTGATTGTGACGAGAGGCAAAGAGGTCCACCACCGGTGACCCCCACCTGAGGCAAATCAAGCGAAACACCTTGGGACTGAGAGACCATTCCCCCTGGCGAGATGAGGACCTGCTCAGAGAGTCCGCCTCCGTGTTCTCCACTCCCGGAATGTAAACTGCCGAGATGCATGGGACGTGGCTCTCCGCCCAGTCCAGAATCAAAGACACTTCCCTGAGGGCACTCCTGCTGCGAGTCCCTCCCTGTTGATTGATGTATGCAACTGCCCGACCGAACCTGAACCGGCAAGCCCTGCAACTGATGAGTCAAGCGAAACAGAACCAACCTGATGGCTCTCAATTCCAGTACATTGATGGGCTCGTGAGCCTCCTGAGGCCCCCACAGACCCTGAAACTGAAGATCCTTCCAGAAACCCCCCCATCCTGATAGACAGGCATCCGTGGTGACCGTCTCCCAACAAGGAGTCAGAAAGGATCTGCCCTTCAACAGGTTGACTGAATTCAGCCACCAGTGAAGGGAGCGCCGAACCCGGGGGGTCATCAGGAAGGACTGATCCAACGATAGTGGAGACCTGTCCCAAACCGCCAACAGATGAAGCTGGAGCGTCCTTGTGTGAAACTGAGCAAAGGGAACTGCCTCGAATGAGGCCACCATCAATCCCACCAGTCTCATCCCTAGCCGGATGGCCGGACGAGGGATGGACAAAAGAAGCCGAACCAACTCCTGAATCAAAAGAACCTTGGACTGAGGAAGAAACACCTTGGCCTGGGAAGTATCCAGAGACATTCCCAGAAAGGTCACTACCCTGGACGGAGAAAGGGAGGACTTGGGGTAGTTGATCACCCAACTGAATCTCTCCAGAGTGGATACCACCGTCCTGGTGTCCAACTCTGCTTGGCTGAAGGAAGACGCCATAATGAGATCATCCAGATAAGGCACAATGCGTATACCCCGGGCTCTGAGTAGAGCCATTACCCCAGCCAGCACTTTGGTGAAAACCCGTGGAGCAGAGGTAAGACCGAAAGGAAGTGCCACAAACTGAAAATGCCGATCCTCCACCACGAACCTGAGAAACCTCAGGTGCGGTGGAAAAATCGGAACATGCAGGTAAGCGTCCTTGATGTCTATGGACGTCAGAAAGTCCCCCTGACGAAGAGAGTAGATAGCTGAACGCAGCGTTTCCATGTGGAATTTCCGCGAGCGGACGAACCTGTTGAGTATCTTCAGATCCAGGATGGGTCAAACCGAGCCGTCCTTCTTGGGTACCGTGAACAGATTGGAATAAAAGCCCCGGCCCTGGTCTGAGGGGGGCACTGGGCAAATGACAGCCATATCCAGAAGACTCTTTACTGCCGCCTGGAGCCCCTGCGTGGCCAGAGGGTCCGAAGGCACCCGAGACCTGAAGAATCTGGGAGGGGGGCGGAGCTCGAACTCCAGCTTGTAGCCGGAAGTCACCACTTCCCGGATCCATCTGTCCGAGACCTCCCGATCCCAGACCTGGGAGAAGTGTTGCAGCCGTCCCCCCACCCACATAGCTGAGGGTGCCCCCTCATTGCTGAGCTGGTTTGGCAGCGGGTTTGGGCTTAGAGCCCCACCTGTATCCTGGACGGGCACGTCCTCTGCCCCTGTTCCCGGAATCTCCTCTGGATGACGGGAAAGCAAATCCCCTGCCAGCTCTGGCCCCACGAAAGGAAGGAGCAAAGGAAACCGCCCCCCGAAAGGGACAGCGTTGTTTCTTGCGTTGAGGTAACTTACCACCTTTGGCGACAGAATCCAATTTCTCTCCAAAAAGCCTTAATCCTACAAAAGGGAGAGCCGTCAGCAACTTTTTTGACACAAAATCGGCTGCCCACTGGCGCAACCAAACCGAACGCCGAATAGTCACTAGCAGAGCCGACGTCCTGCCACACATCATCAGAGTGTCATCCAAGGCGGCTAGAACAAATGACAAAAACAATTCACACCTTTTAAGGCCAAGGAACTCGTCACTACCCGGATCAAGTCCGGAAGAAGTCAACAGGTCCCTGACCACCGACCTGGTAGCCACCACCATCAGCGCCGAAGCACAAACGGGCCGCATGGCTGACCCAACACTGGCAAAACCATGACAAGCCATCTGGTCAATGCGTTTATCCTCACCATCTTTAAGATCAGGGGTATGTAAAACAGCAGTGCTGGTCAACCCCAGAATCGGTGCATCCACCTCGGGAGGGGACGCCCAACGCTTAACCGTATCCAAAGGGAAGGGATATTTTTTGTCCCAACCCTGAGGAATACCTGGGAGCCGAGCAGGCCTCTCCCATTCCTTAGCAATAATTCCATCAAAATGCTTTTGATTAGGAAATTCCAAGCGCGGCCTGGATTCCTCAAAAAACTCCCCCTTTTGCTGTGGAACTGCCTCAGGAGGAGAAATAGCCAAAACCTCAAACATCTGAGCCAGAACGTTAGGAGTATCCGAGGAACTCCCCAAGTCCTGCTCGGTATCAGCGCCAACAAACTGCTGATCGTCTGAATTATCTGATTCCTCATATACCTCCCCTTCCTCCAGTGGGGAGTAATCGGACCAATCCAGATTATCCACATCATCAAAGTCAACCCCCGGCGAGGCCGGTGACAAATGCTTTCTCTTAGCCGGAGCCTTTCGGGCGACCGCGCTGGAGAATAGTTTTTCAAGGTTGGCCAATCTGGCACACACCTCAGATTGCAGCTCCCCACCCATGACAACGTCACACGGGGTACATATCAAGCTAGGAGGGGGAGGGGAAGCGACTGGCGGTGCTGACCCAGACGCCTGGGGTCCGGACTGCCGCGTAATAGTCTGCTGTGCACATGGTATACACAGAAGTACATCATCCCCAGTAAGGGATGCCCCACACCCCATACACTTCCGGGATTGCCCCGAGGGGAGCCCGAGCCCAGTATCCGGGGATGCCTCCATACGGTGAACTTAAAGGTAGTCGCTATGACCAAGGGAATTACGCATATAAGCAACCCTGGATGCCCCTTTAATGTCCCAAGTGGGAGGATTTGCAATAAGCCAACTAAGAACCCAGGGACCCTAGGACCGGGAGAAACCCCCTAACACCACTGTAGGTTATAACTATTGGGAAAATAAATTAATACATTAAAACATTATTAAGAATTAATGATTACATGATTGGACCTAACACCGAATAAGGAGCCCTGCTCCTACCCTCCGCTATCCCTCTAGAGAGAGGGGCATTACCCAAAAGGGGGGACCACCCAAAGTGTAAGGCAAAGGGACGGGGCATCCCAAACTGGGGTCACCGCCCCGGATGACCGCCTACCCTCTTATATAGGGTCTCACGGGAGAGCATTTGCTCTTAAGCACCTAGGGTGCTTTTCTACCCTCACCCGGACCGTCAGCCTAGGCTGGGAGGCATGAGGTAACAGGAAAAAAAGGGATCCGGGTGGAAATAGATAACTAAAAGGGCCCGGGAGTCATCCCGGCTACCTGAAATCCCCCTGTGCAAGGAGGAGACATCATCTTCTGACTTGCTCGCCGTCTGCAGAGATGAAGACTGGGGAATGAGTGGGAGGTCCCAGGTATTTGTGGCCTGGGAGGGGCTTTCTTTTTCCTATCATCTCTGCAGATCGCCCTCTACAGGTCGGTATTACCCACAGGTTATGGATATCTTGAAGCGGGGTGTGTGACATACTTAGAATAAGAGGAGACTGTAGAGTTGAAAGAAGCAGATTTAAAGTGGACCAAAACCCACTGAACTTGTGAAAAACTTTTGACCAAAGCTCCTGCCGATGCTCTCTTCTTAGGGTGAACAATGATTAGCATTAGCATAAGGGTGAACAATGCATAAGCGTGGCAATTACATCACTGCCACACACAGCGGTGGCAATGAATAGTGGAGGTGGAGCTTTACAGATAAAACAGGCGCCATTATCTGGGATTAGAGTGAAGCAGGAGCAGCTAAAATAGGCAAAGGTTACTATTCATGGGGGTAGCAATTCAGGGGATGCTAGGTAAAAATGTTGGTTTTGGTCCACTTTAATGCTTTCAAACTGCTGAAACCTTATCAGCATAGAAACAAGTAGCCACAGCAGTCAGCATGGTTACACTAACCCAATATAGCTTTATACCCACTACCTTCTCCAATCATTTGCTGGTACTTATACATTGTCTGTCACAACTAAACCTATTTTAAAACACACAGAACCACCATTTAAAGTGCATGAAATGCACATAAATAGTTTTCAGCACTTTTTCGAACGGTTTTAGAATTATGGAGCAAACTTGGCTTTGAGAGTGTAGATGGCATTAGATTAACCCTTTAAGTGCCAGCCTACCTTGAGATTTTGTCACCCTTTGTTGCCAGACCATTTTGCACTATTTTACGCTCCCCATGTTCAACTGTGGTTTTTGAAGGGATTTCCAGGGATTTCCCAGGAAAGTGATATATTGTTTTTTTCCGCAGAGTCTGGGCTTTAACATGAAATGTCTTGTTTGTCATTTTTTAGGTGTATTCTCAATATTTTTGGATGAAATATGTGCAAAAAAACCCCCCAAAAACTATTTTTTACAATTTGTAGTGTTTTTTTGTAATAAAAAATGTAAGTTTCTCACTAAAATCTTATTGCGCGTGAAACACCAATTTATCCCGGTTACAGCGGTACCACATATGTATTGGTAGACACCCTTTCCTGCCCAGGCGACTCCCCCAAACTGAAACAACGCTTTAGGAGATTTTCAGATAAAATACAACTATGCTACGCGCTAAGCGCACCTTGCAGTTTTTCAAGAAAAACAACCCTTTACATTTGAAATACCCCCGACAAACTATATATTCTCTGGAAGTACACACCTCAAGCTTTCTAGACGTACCAGGTTTGTTGACATGGGTGCAGTTTTCTGGAGTTAACCCCTCAATATATTCTTTGGTTGCACAGGGTTTCCCTAAAAAAAGAATAAAAATGCAGAATCAAAACCACATTTTCCTAAAAAAAACTATATGGAAACAAGAAAAAAACTGAAAATCTGAAAAAGCAACATGCCCCGAACAGAACAATACATATGCATAGGTCCTGTCAAGGGAAGAGTTGCCAAACACACCAAAGTAAAGCATGTGCGTAACAGCAATTTTACTTCAAAATTTCAGCTCTGCAGACAATGTGTGCACCTTGTACTTTTTCTACCAAAACAAGCCTTTACATTTGGAATATCCCCCATAAACCATATATTCCCGGAAAGTACACATTTTAAGCTTTCTAAGCGTACCCAGCTTGTTGTCGTGGGCTCATCTTTCTGGAAGTAATCCCTTGAAGAATTCTTAGGTTGCACAGGGTTTCACAAGAAAATGTATAAAAAAGCCGAATAAAAAACACCTTTTCCTAAAATATCAATATGCAAATAAGAAAAAACAAGCCAAATCTGAAAGCGCAAGGTCCCCTGAGCAGAACAATACCCAACATGCATAGGTACTATTAACCCTTTTAATTGCCAGCCTACTTGAACTTTTGTCACCCTCTGTTGGTCATTTTTCCCCATTTTGCGCCATGTTTAACCGTGATTTTTGCCGGAATTTCCTGGAAAATATATATATATATATATTTTTTTGCAGCAGAGTTTAGGCTTTAACATTAAATGTCTTGTTTGTAATTTTTCTGCTGTTTTTTAAATATTTTTGGGTAAAAAAAACAAAAAAAGAAATAATATTTTTTAAACAATTGTCTCCTTTATTTTAAATAAAACATTTGTATTAGTAATGAAAACCATATTGCATGTGATAGCCCAATTTCTCCCGATTACAACGGTACCACATATGTATCGATAGCCCCCCATTCTTGCCCAGGAGACCCCCCCAAACTGAAAATAGCACTTTATAACATTTAAAAACAAAATACTACTATCCACACTATAAACGCAAGGGGTTAATTTAAAAAGAAAATGACATAGGGACCCCCCTCCCAGGGGGGGGGGACCCCGTTTTTTTTGGAATTTTAAGGGTTAGGGTTAGGCTAAGCCTAACCCTAACCCTTAAAATTAAAGAAAAAATGACATAGGATCCCCCCTCCCAGGGGACCCCATTTTTTGGGGGGAATTTTAAGGGTTAGCGTTAACCTAACCCTAACCCTTAAAGTGGACCAACACCCAGGATTTTCACTATCCTGGGTTTTGTTCCACTTCCGCGGGGGTGCCCCGCTGCGTGAAACCCCCGAGAAAGGTATAAAAAAAACTCACCTCACCCCGCTCCTACGGCGCATGCGCGAGCGCTCGTCCAATCAGAGCGCTCAGAGCCGCTGTGGTATGCACGGACAAGGGACGGACAACCACAGCAGCTCCGAGCACGCTGGCAGCCGCATCTCGCGCTTCCCTCTAACAGGGAGCGTGCCCGCGCCGGCCATTCACAAACGGCGCCCTGCTATAGAGAAGCGTGAGAGGCGGCGGGGGCCCGCGCATGCATCGTTGGAACGGGGATAAGGTAAGGCGAATGGGGCGTCCTGGGGGGTTTCACACAGCGGGGCATCCCGATTTCGGATGCCCCGCGGTGAGGGATCTGATCGGCCCTGGAATCTTATAGATTCCCGTGCCGATCAGCCTGGGTGTTGGTCCACTTTAAAAAAAGGGGGGGAACCCATTTTTTGGCAGAATTTTAAGGGTTAGGCTAACCCTAACCCTTAAATTTTTTTTAAAAAATGAAGTAGGGCCCCCCCCCCCCCCCCGGGAGGGGGGACCCTACGTCATTAAAAAAAAAAAAAATTAAGGGTTAGGGTTAGGCTAACCCTAACCCTTAAAATTAAAAAAAAAAAATGACGTAGGGTTTTTTGAATTTTAAGGGTAAGGGTTAGGGTTAGGGTTAGGCTAACCCTAACCCTTAAAATTCAAAAAAAAAATGGCGTAGGGTCCCCCCTACCCGTCATAACCAGCCCGGGACCAGCTATGGGGGCTTGTAGGCACAGAGTGGGGGGGGCCAGCTTTTGTGGCCCCCCCCACCCTGCAGCCTACGAGCCCACATACGCTATGTGGGCCTGGGCTCTTCTGCCCCCCCCTGGCCTTTGGGGAGGCAGGTAATAGGGGATGCCTCGTGAACTGGTATAAGGGGTCTCATGGACCCCTTACCAGTTCACAAGGAGTTAACAGTAAAAATAAACACACTGACACTTTAATAAAAAAATTTTATTAAAAAATAAAAACTTTTTTTTTTACTTTACTTACCTCCGATCGTCAGCTCCTTTGTCCCTCGATGTGTTGACAGATGTGATCATGCTGGCTGCAGTAGCAGAGGGGCAGGTGATGATCTGATCAACTGCCCCTCTGCTCCTGTGGCCAGCATGATCGCATCTGAATGAACAACAGCCGGGAGCCAGGACGACACCCGGTGAGTGACGTCACAAAGGGGGCGGGACTTTGAGCCGGGATCGCGATAAGCCCCGCCCCCAAAGGGACGGAGCTTGAGCGAGGGACACTTATCACAAGATGGCGGCGCCCGTCGGAGCAGGAGGGGGGAGAGCCCTTTCAGGCTCTCCCCTGAAGCTGAAGAGCCAGGGGGGGGGGGCGATCGGAGGCCCCCCCAGTGAAGAAGAGACCTGTCGGGAGGCAGCGCGACCTAAGGTAAGTGAATGTCTTTTTTTTTTTTTCACAGATAGCAGCTGCTGCTGCCGAAGCGGGGGGGGGGGGGGGCACTATTCTGGGGGCTCTCCTGGAGCCATCCGAGACCCCACGGGGGATCGGATGGCACCAAATTAAAGAGGAGACCCGGCCGGATCTAACGAGGGGTCAGGTGAGTATTTTTTTTTTTTTTTTTTGCCCACTAGCAGGGGTAGATGCCAGGCACGTGAATTTTACGTGGCTGGCACTTAAGTCCAGGAGAAGCAACCACGTAAAATTTACGTGGCTGGCATTTAAAGGGTTAAGCCGGGGTATAGATCACTCTAGAGCCTCTACAGGTACCACCTGATCTTGCGTACCACCAATTGTATGTGTACCAATTTTTGGGAACCTCTGGTCCATTTGAGCAAAATCTTCCCGAATTGCTATTATTGCTTTAGCACCCCAGAAGCTTTACACCAAAAATCCATGGATTCCTCATCTTCCATCTATATAGGTTTAAAACAGGAAACAGAACTTGGGAACTTGATTTTCTGGGGTTTTGACCATTTTCCTTGTGTGAAACCCCCAGAACGCCGCTATTTACTCCCCTCTTCCTCTGTCCAGACTATGTCATTCGGTAAACCTCTCGCATTCGCTGGCGGTGTGCGTGGTCCCACCACAGCCCATCTGCATTGCAGAGTCGGGAGCGCACACTGCTGGGGGTGCATCAGCATGCGCTCCCCACTGACCACGAGAGCCGCCTGCCGAATAAAAGAGCCTGCGCCGTTGGAGTGGGAAAAGGGGTGTGTTTACCCCGGGGGGTTTTCACACAGCGGGGCTTCCTATGCAGTTCAGCTTCATGGATTCTATTAACTGTAATACCCCACTGGTGGTTCAGTAGCATATTTCATAAGATACCTACACCTACCTACCTCACTTTAAATTGCAAGGGTAACATATGCTAAAGCAATCACACACTTCACTTTTACTAAATTAGAAAAACAGGTAAAAAATATGGCTACATGCAAAGAGCATCAACACAGTAGGAATGACTTTCTGTATCTGTTACTTACCCGTTTTGGAATCATCACCGCCTCTTGAGACTTGCACAGAACTGTAAAGACTCCAGGATGTTTGGTAGTGGATGTGCCGACACTAAGATTTATACCCCAGACCAAGTGTGAACGCAGTTCCAGAATGGAGACTGAATCAGAAGAGACAACGACGGTTTGTTCTCCCAAAATAGAATGTGAGAGGGGAGATCTTACCTGCAATCATAAAGGCACGTTACCATTTATGCTTTATACCATTATGCCTTTATATATAGTGATAATGTTATGATGATAATGATGTTAATATGATAATGATTGTTTAGAAAGTTATGTTGGCATTATAAGGACATATGATCAAATTAGATTTGACATATGATCTCTGTAATTCTATATTTTGATGTGTGATCTTTACAAACTATGAGAGCGGTATCTAGTGGTTTTGAATTATTTTAATCTTGGTGTGTTTACAACAATGAATTTGAACTTTTGATTATAGTTTAGTTTGTGTGGCTCTTATTTGACCATGTAAGATACATATAAGCACAATCATTTATTATAAGCACATAATCATTTATTACAAGCAGGCAAACAGGTCACCTAGCATTGCACTAGGTGAGGCAAGACATTCCCTGTCCCATCACCATGAGGACTAATTAGAAGCTCATTGACCAACCAAGAAAATGCAGGAACATGGGCAATGAACAATAAGTTCCACTCTCCATCAGGAACAGACATTAGGGAGAGGCAGTGGCCATGACAGGCCAGAAAGCGAGAGTAAGTTTGTGCCACTGCAGGCCACATATGCCACAGGATAAGGGGAAAAGATCAGTAAGGCCTTTCACTTTTAGAAACACATCACTGTTACCTCTACAGATGTGACTCCTGGTTGCTGTCCAATAAGGACACTGCCCTCTTCCTCTAGACGAGCTATACGTGGATCTCGAATAACAGCTTGGCTCCTGATTAAGGGAGAAACATCCAGCAACCAATCACTACCCAGCAGGTATGTCAGCTGCCGACTGCTATCCAGAGAATGAGCCACAAAGTGGGCAAGGAAGCGCACATGAGCCCTCTGATACTGAGGCCGGCAACTCTGAGTTCTGCGATCTGAAACACCCCTGCGATCTCCATCATTATCACCCTGAGCGTGGCTCAGTGATCTGAGGGAATAAAAATACATTTATATTTATGCAAAAGGAAATATACTGCACACACATCTGTATTGTTCTATACAAAATACCAAGTGTAATCACTTTCAGGAGGGTAAATCAGGTAGCTGACTGATCATACAACATCTTGTCAGTTTTGGGATAGAAATGCATAATTAGCTTGTGTAGTGTAGTGCAAATGTTATACAAAATGTGCGATTATTGCAGGCTGGCGCAAGAGTATGTACAGGGGTACACTGGCAAGTTCACACCCCCTGCAAACCCAGTTTGGATCATGTGATCCAAAGTCCGCTTCTGGTTTCCTGACGCAGAAAGCAGAAGATGAGGAGCCGGTAAGTGAAAACTGGGGTTGCGGGAGGTATGCTCAGAAGGGCATTGGCACTCAAAATAGCGCCCTTGCTGTGCCAGGCTACAATACCTATTTTGTAGAAAATGGGTGTCGGATTGCTTAAAAAGGTGCTCAAGTTATAATCTGACTGGTTAAACAATGAAATACAACAGTGAACTGGCCAGGGGCCGCTAGGAATAGTTGTAAAAAGAAATATACAATTCTGTGAAATACTCACCTGTAGAATTGGTATTATACGTATACAGTACGTCCTGCTCCAGATATAATACTTACAATTGGGTATTCTCCGCCAGATGGCGCTGTGCACTGCAGACATGCAAAAAACAGGCTCCTCCCGGCCCTTCAAATACCCAGGGACCTCCCACAAATCCCCAGCATTGAAAAGCAGTGAAAAAGAAGCCAGGAGAAACTAACCACCAAAAACTGGTAATAACAACAATGATAGCAATCACCATACAGGGGATCCAGAATAATGCAAAAACCAGGGTGGGGTGGAGCAGGACGTACTGTATACGTATAATACCAATTCTACAGGTGAGTATTTCACAGAATTGTATTATTCTAAGTATACAGTACGTCCTGCTCCAGATATAATACTTCCACTTAGGACATCCAATAGCAGTGTCCATAAAGTAGGGTGGGATCCCCAACAAAAAGGCACAGCAGACAGTCAAAAGCACTGTCACCTGCAAACCTTGCTACCAAGAGTGACATGAGCAAGGCTCTAACGTCAACCTCATAAAAACCTTTGAAAAAGGTATGAACAGAGAACAAGTAGCGGTCTAGCAGACTTGTTCCACAGAAACCTGGTGCCGAAAGGCCCAAAGAAACCGAAGCACAAGTAGAATCAGAAATAAGGCGAGAAGAAGATTCTTCCCCTTAAAAGAACAGGCCTGAGTAACAGCCTGACAAGTCCAAAAGCTAACAGTAGCCTTGGCAGAAGCCGAAACCTTTTTCTAGGACCAGAAGGGACAACCCATCCAGGTAAAGACCAGGCCAAAGGCCGCATAATCCCTGGAATCAGACGAAATCAGGCACATACAGGATGGAGACGCCGCAAACCCCAAGGGGCAACAGTCCCCCTAAGGGACGAGAGACAATCCAGGAAAACACTTCCACCACCTCATCTTGGTGTATATATCTATGAACGAGGGCTAGCTAAACAGAGCCACCCGCTCAGGCACACGGCTGACTGAAGTAACAGTCCCTAGAAAGACAACTTGAGGGTAAGAACAGTCAGACAGCATCCGGAATAGGTCCAAAGGGAACACCCCGCAAGGCAAGCAGAATAAATTCGAATCCCAACAGGGAACATAGAATTACGTGGGGGACACACATGAGAAACCCCCTGAAAGAAGCCTTAACCAAGGAAACTGAGCAAAAGACTTCTACAGGAAGTCGGACAGTGCAGAACCTGACCCTTCTGAGTACTGAGTTGGAGAATTCCAACTCCAACCCATGCTGTAATAACTCTAGAACCCTGGGAACAGAGAACACCCGACAGGGAAGAAACCTAGACTCACACCAATCAAAATGGGTACGCATACCCTATAATAGATGGAAGAAGAAGAAGAAGAAGAAGAAGCTTGCTCCTAGTCTTCCCATAGTCTCAATCACCAAGACAGATAAGCCTGTCTCCATCAAGATGGATGTTTCAGCAGTCAGGCCGTCTAGGCCAGAGTCTGTAAATCGGGGTGATGTAAAGGGGCCCTGAGTGAGCAGAGCTGGCACTCCTGGCAGAACGCACAGATCTACTGTCCTCAGTACCACGTCTGCGAACCACACTCCATTAGGCCACCCGGGGGCCACCAGAACTGCCTAGCAGGAGGCATGGAGAAAGACATACTGAACAGAATGTCCTGCCATAACATTACTAAATCATCATGACCACGGCCAGAGAATCCTGGGACAGGGAAACAAGGGCCGAGAGCTTGTGATAGTGACGGGGCACACACAGATCCACACTGGTTGGAAATCATAGTGACACAAGGATTAGCACATCCTGTCGCAGAGGGACTTCCACCGGAGCGAATTCCACTGATATGCAGGGAACATTGTCCACCACCCAGATCGGAGACACTTCCCGGAGGACCCTTCTACACCGGGTCCCTCCCTGAATATTCAATGTAGGCCAAGGCCGTCAGCTAGGCCTAGCTCCCCCGAACAGGCAGGCCCTGAAGAGGAGTAGGCAAGCGAGTTAGAACTAACTTGAACGCTCAGAGATTCAAACATTGATAGGTGTATAGGCCTCCTAAGGGCCCTACCTCCCCTGGAACCGTAGGGACTTCCAGAAGAAGACCCCCCTCAACCTGATAGATTGGCATCCATGGTGACTGTCTACCCAGGAAAGGGCAAGAAGGGACTGCCCTCAGGCAGGTTCCTTGAGTTCATCCACTACAAGAGGGACCTCCTCACCAGGGAGGAAGGCACACACACCCTGCTCCAGGGATGCAGGGTCCTTGTGCCATAGGACAAATAGGAGAAGTTGCAGAAGGCCCCTGGGGGGACTGAGCATAAGGGGCCTCTTCGGAGTACGCCACAAGGGGGCCCACCAGCTGCATCCCCTGCCTGGTGGAGGGACGGGGACAGCTAAGAGGGACTGAGCTCATACAACCAGATTGTCCACTTTATGGCTGAGGAAGGAAGATCCTTGCTTGAACTGTATAAAATTCATTCATACTAATGGAGTTACCAATGAAGGGGACAATAAGGACTTGGGGTGTTTGATCACCCCTCCAAATGACTCCCAAATGGACACCCTCCAGCCGAGTATCCAACGTAGCCAGACGTAGAGACTGGGAAGCGATGAGGACGTCCAGGTAGGTCATCGCGCGGACGCCCCTTGGTCTCATGAGAAACCACACCCCCGTCAGCACCCTGGTGAGCACTCTGGGAGCTGAAGAGAGGCCAGATGACAAGGTCTCAATTATCAGTGTTGGTCAACCAACGCAAATCTGAAGAACCTGGGTGTCCAGAAGACACAGGGAAGTAAAAATAAGCAGCATTGAGCTCCACAGACGGCAAGAAGCCCCCGACGCGCAAGGAGCCGATGGCCGAGCGCAGTGTTTCCATTGCAGAAACCGCCTGTAATTGACAAATTGCTGAAAATCCGTGAGACCAGATTGGGCCAGACTGACCCATCCTTTTTTGGGGAACTGTGGAAAGGTTAGTGTATCGGCCTCTGCCTATTAAGGGCAATCTGCACCAGCACCTGAACAGAGGCAGGAACCAGGAGCACCCGGGACCCGATAATCTTGGGGGAGGCCGCGCAGCAAACTCTTATCTTGTATCCGGAGGGCACTACCTCCTGAATCCACCAGTCTGAGGCGTGATACCTCCTGGCATGAGCAAGGTGCCTCAGCCGTCCCCTCACCCAGACGGGCAAGGGCGCCCCAACATGCTTGAGGGGATGTTGGTGGAAGACTTAGGCCTAGCCTCGCCAGAGGGGCCAGGGCATTATATGCTGCTCCTGGGGCAGGAGTCTGCACGAGCCCCCAGGAAGGACACCCCTGGTTCTTGTTTAACACTATGGTAGGGAGGGGGAGGGGTTACCCTGCCCCGAGGGGCCGGGACGGCCACTTACGTTGGGGTGAATTGCCCTTATTTACCAAACCGGTCCAGACGGTCCCAAACAGGCGTTGCCCTCTAAAGGGAAGCCCAGTAAGAGTCTTCTTAGCATCATCATCAGTACCCCACTGTCGCAGCCAAACCAAGCGACGTATAGCCACCACAAGGGCAGGAGTCCTTGCACACATTCTAATGGTGTCATTCAGTGCTAATAAGATAAATTTTACAAATACATCACAACTGGAGAGTGCATTAAATGCATCCCAGGGGAGATACTCAGGGTGATGATCAAGCATCTTTCTGATGAGGGTTCTAGCGGCCACTGCAGTGATGACCGCGGCAAAGACCGGGCGCAGCGCCGTCCCTGTACAAGAAAAGGCGTGGGAGGCCACAGGTCAATGCGCCGGTCCTCAGCATCCCGAAGGGTACTATAAGCAGGCGCTGTAATAAAGGGGGAGGGGGTTAGAAACCCCTACAATCTGCGCATCCACCACGGGGGGTGATGACTAACAATTGACCACCTCAGGGGGGAAAAGGGGTATTTCCTATCCCAGTCCCCTGGGACCCATGGAATTTACTGGGGAAATCCCATTCCTTGAGTACAAGAGCATGGAAACGAGCCTGCTCTAGAAATTCCAAGCGCGCTGTCGCTGTATGGAAACGCTCCCCTCTCGGCTTGGAGGCCTCACCAGGGAGAGAGATAGACAGGACCTTAAAGACCTTAATCAACAAATCTCACACTGGCCCCAGTATTCAGGGCCAGAATCGCCATGACTCCTCGGCCTCTCATCAGATGAGCCTGAGTCAGAGACCAGCTCTCCTTCATCAGAAGGGGTATAGTCACACGGAGTAGTCAACTCCTCAGTTCCCTAAGACAACAGAAAACAGGAGGCGTCAAGGGCCACTTCTTACCAGGGCCCCTGCGCCCTGACAACCTCGCCATAATCTGATCAGCCGTAGGCAGGCTGGAAGACACAGCAGGCTGCAAATCCCCACTTGTATGTGACTCAGCAGGAGTGAGAATTAAGCATGGGGAAACAAGTGTATTGAAACGAGGTGCAGCCACTGGCAAGCCCGATTGCAGGGCCAGTGCTTGCTCGGCACATGGTGCGCAGACCCGTGCCCTGTCAGCATCAGCATGGGGTTGACCACACGCTATACAGACGGTCTTGTCCCAGAGGGACCCCGGTCACATAATTCTGAGATGCCTCCATACGGTGATTACCTAGGCACAATATGCCAGCAGGGATTTACGCAATAGGCAACCCTGGAAGACCCGCTAGGAAGGTGGGAGAATTTTACAAGGCCCGCTATAATTTAACCCAGGCCGTGGAAGCCACTGGATTCAACTGTCTGAAAGACATAATGGGAATAAAGGGGTGTCAGAGCCATGCGCAGTAATAGGAATCATGAAAAACGCCCGTGAGGGCACTTACAGACCAAGGTAGGAGGAGGGCCGCAACCACGCGCGCACGACTAACATCAAAATGGCGCCAAGCGAACCTCGAAGGGCGGGCCAGAGCGGGCCGTGACGCGGAGCGCGCCAAACCAGGTCCCCGCCCCCCCCGAAGAGAGCGAAGCTCTAAGGCAGTAGTAAATATTGTAAAAAGAAGCAGAGTGTATGACACACATAGCATAGATGATTTTCGTCAATGGAGACGCTGCAGCGTCTGGGGTCAATATTGTAAAGAGAAGCAGAGTGTATGACACACATAGCATAGATGATTTTTGCCAATGGAGACGCCGTAGTGTCTGGGGCAACGCCGCCGCCCGGTGCAGCACATCCAATAAGGAAAGAGACGAGCACGGCGGCGGAAGATAACAATTAAACACCAAGTTACAAGTCAAGGACAATACTACACATAATCGTGTAATCGCAGTACACTAGAGACCACCACACACACACCCCCCCTTTCTTTCCCCCCAAGCTACGGGGGGAAACGAGGGAGGATGGCAACCCTTTGGATAGGGCCCACCGTTACACGGGGCACGGTGCAATAATGCGGGAGGGACATCCACTATGAGGCTCACCATCAGCCTAACCGCCTACCCTATGGTGGGGGACTGCGGTGGAGCATGGCTCCGTTAAGCACGCATGGTGCTGCCTACCTTCACCCGACCAGCGCAGCCCAGGCTGGGAGGCACATCACAAGGCTGTAAAAGCCCCGCTCACCTGGGAGAGAGTGATACTTCATGTCTTCGCAGTCGGCACTGCAGAGAAATCTGGGGATTTGTGGGAGGTCCCTGGGTATTTGAAGGGCCGGGAGGAGCCTGTTTTTTGCATGTCTGCAGTGCACAGCGCCATCTGGCGGAGAATACCCAAGTGTAAGTATTATATCTGGAGCAGGACGTACTGTATACTTAGAATAGAAGTTTTTTTTTTCACTTTAGCTACTATATGCAAAAGAGGAGATGCACAACCTGCGGTCCGCAGTGTCCTCAGTTGCGACCAGTGGCACCCCACCCCTATAATTCATAATATTTGTAAAGCTGAGAATGTCTTGCCTGCAGTGCACGCAGCTGGCCACTAGAATCAGTGTAGAGCTTATTTCTGAAACAGGGCCCACCTCAGCTCTTCCCTTGCTCCCCTCTCCACCTCTACTTCTATTTACCTCTGCCCACCTCACCTCTATTTACTTGTTAAATCTCCCCACCTCACCTCTGCTTAGCTTTTCACATCTCACATCATCTCAGCTCACCTCACCCTTGCCTACTTCTATCCACCTCACATATGCTTGCACCATCTCTTCTAACTCCTCCCTGCTTCACCTATACGATTACTCTTTTTGCCTCATCTCTCTTCACCTCACCCTTTTCCGACTCATCCCTGCCCAGTTCTTCCCACCTCATCTCTGCTCACCTCTCCTAACCTCTGCTAAAGTCCTCACACCTTACCTTTACCCATGTCACACCTGCCTACCTCTATCCACCTCTGCTCACTTCACCATTACCTACTTTACACCTAGACTACGTCTTCATTTGGCCTCACTTCTGCATATACATTAATTAGATATAATACTTTAAGCGTGCAGCTTTCCTGCAGTAAACTGTTTCCTCTGCTTCCATTTTATTTTGGCCCCTTGAAGTGCAATATTAAGACAATGTGGCCCCTGGACCAAAAAAGGTTGTGCTCCCCTAATCTAAAGTAATAGATTTACAATAAATCAACAAATATTTTGCAGGTATAAATATGAAAAACCGTAAACATACCCCAAGCTCGGTAAACGCTGCAAATTTGTATCAGACAATTCAACTCTCAGAGGAAGCAGTGGTACCCATATAGAGAGAGAAAGAGAGGAGCGGAGTCGCTCTAACCAAAATTCCACTTTCACATCCACAGCCCCTTGGGTCTCTTTACCACCCACAAACAAGAAATCACAACCATCCGAAACCTGATTGAAAGAAAATGCTTATGATAGAGGGGCATCTTAGAAAAACATACACAATGCTAAAAACTATTAGGCTCTGTTCACACCTCTCTGCTTGCACTGAGTTGTGCAATGCAGTCACAACGCAAGAGAAAATGCTGCCCATTATTTTTAATGGGTCAGTTTATAATAATAATAAAAAATAAATTAATATATATATATATTTATATTGGCCCATTAAAAATAATGTATAGTGTGCAGGATATACACAGCCAAGGCAGGGCTGTAACCCTTTTTTGTATTTGACTGGCAGTTATATTTGGGTTCAAGTAGGTAGTTTATTCTTATATGGCACTTTCCAGCACTTTATTTATGTATGCATTTATATATTGAATAGGATATTGAATTGTTATGTAGGTTTGCACTTGCACTTTGAATGATAAGTATTTACTTCTTATCCCCTTATGCAATATTTTTGGCACTTTAGTATTCATTCTAATCTCCCTTTCCATGGTCCTTTTGCACTTCAATCCTACTTGCCTATAATTTTATTATTTTATTAAGGTGTATATACATTGTTATTACAGCCATTTCTTGGGAATCCCCTTAGCCTTGTGTCTGTATGTTTTTAACTTTGTCCTTAATTGTTGTATGTCTATTTGGATTATGTGAATTTTTTTAATCTAAATACATTTTTCTATCATTTTTATTTCAAAATATCGTTTTGGTAGTGCGGCTATGTATAAGGGGCATTTGGGGTATTTCCAATTAGTGCATATATTAAAAATAATGGGCAGCATTTTCCCTTGCTGTGACTGGGTTGCCCAATGCAGCGCAAGCGGAGAGGTGTGAATAGACCCTTAATCTTTACAGAAAAACAAACCACTACTAACCTGTACAATCTGTGCACTGGGAGTTTCACAACCCGCTTGTTTGGTAATATCCAGGACATGTCCACCAGCCTCTAGTGCCAGCACTCTTACCGGGATCTTCTGGGAGATGCCAGTTAGGGGGGCAGTGTTTAAAATCTCATTGGACTATAAAAGAACAAAAAAAAAAACAAAAACTTTTGTACGTCACCCTGGAATGCATTAAAAAAAAACGTGCTACTCCGTCAAGTCACTGCACTTTAGCTAAATGTTTTTTTCTGAATTACAGATTTTTATGTTTGGCAAATCATACCAAACCTTATCCACCAACCCCAATTCTTATTTTGCCAGCAAATGTGACATTTGCACCCTGTTAGAGGGCAGCGGAGATACAGCTGCTGGCGCACTCGGCTGGAACAAGTCGAAGTGAGAGGATACGAGCGAGCTGATTGGATGAGAGGCCACGCATGCACTATAGAACCAGGGAAAGGCAAGCCGAGGGATAGTCAAAATCCCATACTGGCAACAGTAGCTTAGCAGCTTCTTTGTGAGACTGCTTTAATGTGTGTTTGTAATCAACTCAACAAGTAGTGGGTCAACTACCATGATTTAAAGTGATCCTATATCCAGAAAGACCTTCTATCGCCAGCCCAGTGCCCCAAAACACCATGCGTTTCTTTTTTGTTTACTAAAGCCTTTGCCCAATATTCATTAAAATACTTACCAGGTGCAATATGATGTCCGAATAGCAGCCATATGCTAAATAATTCAGTTACAACTAAATTGTCACAGAATGTCAGGCTGAAGTGCTCCCCATTGCAGAGCTGTGTGTACAGTAACTGAATTTATAATCACTGGAAAGCATCAGGGGGCGGGGCTTCTCGGCCAGGGAGCAATATGGCCGATTGCAACTAGTTTGTGCTATGAATATTGGTCAATGGCTTTAGCATAAAAAAAGAAACACAGGCTGTTTTGAGGCACTGGGTCACATAAAAGAATGTGCCGACGTGAAAGTCTTTCTGGGTATAGCAACACTTTAAAACTTGGAGATGAACAAAAGGTCAAAACAGAAATAAAATGGATAAAAATGTGGACAATGATTCCTGGAGTTCACAAAAAAAAACTACTTACCCAAAACTTTTACTTTAGTGTATAATATAAAAAGGTAGTATGCATAAAAAAGTCACAAACAACATTGACATATCCAAGATTTAATCTGTGACCTGTACCTTTACCAAAGGGATGATGGCTCTTAGATCGCGATCAGAAACCAGCACCTCAACACTGCCTCGAAAACCTGCTGCAGCTGCACTTGATCCGGGACCATCCAGCTGGAAAGTTATTCTCCGTGACACTGCAGATCCCACAGAGACATTACCGACAAGAAAATCCAGGAGAGCAACAACAGGAGCGGGCCTAGAAATATAGAAGGACAAATACTAATTAAACAGCTTTAGACAAGTCGATAGTCGAGATAAATAGAATATAATAAATGAGGACACATTTTTGATGCAAAAAGGATAACAATGCATTTTACACATAAACCGGCCTATGGCCAGGCAATTAGGGGTAGGCTCTCTGATTGATTGGCAGTTGGGGACGACCACTGCTCATATGGGCTTTTTCAACTATGGATGCTCTTATGCTTGCTAGGCCGGTCAGAAACATGCTCTAAGCTTCTTCAAGTCAAGGGTGGCGTTTCTGTCATATAAACTCTATCCCCTCGATTCAAAGAGCCAAAGTTAAGTGATTTCGTATCGAGAATCGTAAGTTTGGGTGGGTGTTTGTCATTTTTTCTTGTTTTTTTGGCCATTTCGTATTCGCACGATCGTTCGCGCATAGACGTATATGAACATACGCATTTCGTACGAGAATCGTATAATTTGCGTTAGTTCGTGTGTTTTTCCCGTCCAAATCGTATTATTTGCGTCCGATCCTATTTTTTACGTCCTTCACATGGGCTTGCGCCCAATTCAGAGAGGTGATTGCTAATTGTTTTGAAGCCCATTAAAGAGCTGCTTTACGAAATGTTTGCCGGCAGCTATTTGGCCTCGGGAGTAGGATGGAGCGGAGCGAGTTTGTGGCACATCAAGGGCTTATGCTTTTTGGCATTGAGTTGATCGAGATGTCTGAGAGCAGATTGCCCCTGCGTCGTCGCATGAACATCGATAGCATGAATGATGTTGAGCTGTTCGAGCTGACCAGGCTTAATCGCGCTTCCCTCCATAAATTATATAGTGAGCTGCGGCCATGGTTAGCCCGCACCACAAGGAAGGGGCATGCAATTTCAGGTATGACCAAGATGCTTGGCTGCCTGCAATTTTTGGCGAACGGCTCGTTCCAGAGGCTGGGTGCCCTCTCTGTGGGGATGTCACAGCCTACGCTGAGCCGCGCACTGTCTAAATTTTTGGAAGGCATGGCTGCCATAACTCAAAAATATATTTATTTTCCTGATGATATGGCAGCCAGAAACGCCATTAAGCTTGGGTTTTATAATGTGGCCGACATGCCCAACGTTATTGGTGCAATTGACTGCACACATGTGGCACTCGTACCTAGGGCAGCCGACGAGTATATATATAGGTATTGAGATTGGTTATTATGTTGCCCAACGTGTCATGTAACCTGTTTTCCTTTGCGGCAGCATATTTGTTTATCCCTCATTTGTGTAGCTGCTTTATCTCGGCTTTTCATTAGTCTTTCCCAATAGAGTGCAGACATGTTTTGTGGTTAATTTATTATTTTGGGTCAAATATCAATTACCCTTTTTGTATGTTTTTGCCTTAAGGAATCGTAAAATGGGACACTCCCTTAATGTCCAGGCCGTGGTTGGTCCGGATATGCGGTTTATGAGTGTCCTTGCCGGCTACCCCGGATCGTCCCACGACTCCTATATCCTCCGGCGATCTGGGTTGTTTCGGAGATTTGAGGCAGGTGAATTTTCGGGGGCATGGCTGCTTGGTAAGTGTGTCCTATTTGTGTGTTATTAAATGTGGCATTAATCTTGTATTTGTTGATATGTTTGTTTTTGAATTCTTTACATAAGCGTCCAACTGCCTTTTTCTTGGCTCATATATTAGGAACTTCCCAAAAAAATGCTTGCCTCGCTTTGGCCTTCAGAATGTTTTCCCTTTAGTTAGGATGTCTGTAAGTTCCTTGTGCCTAAATATATTGGTTTGGAGTTTATACCCAAGGATCTTTGACCTTTGGCTCCTTTTGTACTATTGGTCTTTAAATGTCAAAGTGGACTTAAACTGCATACATTGTAGTTTCCAGATAAATGTGGATAGGCCCTCAGCAGCATCCTAATTGTAACATGTCTGAAAACTACAAATATATGTAAAATCCAAATACCCTTGGCCGTGCAGATGTTTGTTAATTAATTGGTATATAGAAGTGCCATTTTTATTTAGGTTATACCTTAGTGGAATTTTTGGGGGCCCTAATGTGCCCTGTTTTTTTTTGGGAACACTTTACCTTACATCATTATGATATCTGTGAAATTTTTGGTGTTGGTTGTGTTGCCTTTTTAATTTTGATTACATTTAATTCTCTGTTTAAGGTGATTCCGGGTACCCACTTCTACCCTGGCTCATGACGCCTGTGCTGCGGCCCCAGGATGCCTCTCAGGAAGCGTATAACCGTGCACATCGCAAGACCCGGGCTGTTGTGGAGAGGGCCTTTGGTCTGCTGAAGACACGTTTTCGTTGCCTTGACCATACTGGGGGGGCCCTGCAATATGATCCCAAGAAAGTGATCGACATTATAATGGCATGTGCTGTTTTGCACAATTTTGCCATCATGGAACGTGTCCCACGTTATGTGGACAGCCTGCCCTCTTCAGCCGTCGAGGATGAAGTCGAGAATTTTGTGGGGCCCCCCAGTGAGTCTGGCCAATCTGTTCGAGCCAACCTGATCAGCCAGCATTTTACTTAACTTTTTTCCCTGTCTCACCATTCTGTGTGTCTGTGTTATCCTTTTTGTTACATATGTTGTTTTGCCGTAATGTGGCATTACCTCTAAGTAAAACATTTAGACCTTAATTGTTGCCTAATGTATTTCATGTAGTTTCCTTAGCTTTAGCTTTGCATTGTTACACCTCTTCAAACCCAAATTATCTGGTTTAGCCCAAGCTGTTTAAAATGTCTTCCCACTAAAAACGCCACAAGTATTGTAAGTGAAGTTTTTTTTTTACTTTGAAAAGGAAAAATTATAGTGCTTAACAGAAATCATTCCACATACATCTGTGGTTACAAATGGATAACATTACAAAAAAACATCGAGCACATCTACACCTGGAAGTGAGTGGCACAACCAAACAAGGACACCCAGTCCAAAGGCCAGCCTAGTCCAGTCATTAATATTGCCTGTGCCCAGGGATATTTGGGCATGGCCATAATGTCACACAAACATGTCTGCAAACAGGAGGAGCACCAACCAAATACATATGTAAAGCCATAAGTGGCCAGATACACTCCACATAGACCTATGGCATTGGCTAGTGGCCTTAAGCATTACTCTAAGGAGCTATATGGGAGCAAATACAAAACACAACCTGCCTGAGCAACACAAAATGGATTGTTTGAAACCTCAAAGGACAAGTAAATACAGTGGGGGTTAAGAGAAAAGATGTCCCACACACCCATGGCTTAATAGGGTGGCTGCCCATAATACCCAGGTGGAGGTCCAGGTGGAGGTCCATGTGAATGGGACCTAGCCTGGGCCATGGCAGCATTGTGAATTTGAAACTGCTCCACAATGTTTCTCTACATATTGGTCATCTCAGCCATGGCTGACTGGATGCCATTACTTGCATTGGCCACGTTGCTGTTGAGGGTACGCAACTCCGCGAGGATGCCCTGTAGACTGGTATGGATGTTGACCATGTCGGCATGCCTTTGCTCACGCTCTGTAACGAGTTGGGCGTCATAAGAGTCCCTTTGTTGGGTCCATAATTGAAGCAGGGCACTCTGCCTCCCCTGGGAAATTGTGGGGCGGCGTAATGGCGTCCGCCGCACAATTACCCTGGCTCTTGGGCGTGCCCTGCCGCGTGGTGTCGTACCCTCAACAGCAACCGGCCTGCTTTGCAAATCCTCAGCAGCAGAGTGAACACTGGGGACTGTAGTGTCAGTCTCCCCATGTGCATGCACAATGGATGGAGATTCACTCTGCTGCTGAGGATTGGCCAGAGAAACATTATGGAGCAGTTCCAAATTGGGACCCAGGGGGAGTTCATCCGACGTGCCCTGCACGGAGACATCATCATCTTCCTCCATGTCCTGGATCTCTTCCATGAGTGTGCGGGTCTGTAGGGACATATAAAAAAAAAAGTGTAAGTTGGCGTCCAAATTTTGGATTTCAACAGTTTAACACATTCTTAAGCACTTGGTAGTATTTATGCTACTAAATTAACTTACCGGAAATCTCTGATCTGGGCTCCTATGCTGTACGGACCTGGTAGGCATAACCAAACTGGGGGGTGAGTTTACCCTTGCTGAGGGATCATGCTGGGATGAAGAAGAGAAAAACAAACCACGTAAACACACACATAACCTTTTTTTGGATAGGTAATCAAATATAGCTCTATTTGTAATATTATTCAACTCTAGAGCAATGGTGACCTTTGTTCAAACACACGCAAGTTTACATAGGTGCAATGGCTCTCAAAAACTGCTAACTGACCTCAGTTCTAAGTCAGGAAGTGTACCCAGTCAGCATACAACTTTCAACGCACATTTTGGGATTTAGCCTACCATTCGCTAGGTCCGTGGTACTCAAACAATTGTTGTAAAGGCCCATTTCAAGGTATGTGGTGAGAGGTGAATGTCAGGCCATGGTGCTGACGCAGGGGGTGTCTAGTTAAAAATAAATACACTGGTGGAGGGGCTGGAGATTTCAAAGTGCCAACTAATAAAGGCTGCTTGCCCTTGCTGGGCTGGATGGGCCAGAGCTGAGGGGACAGGGATTGGATGGCTAAAGGGGGGAGTTAACGTATTGATGGTGATGGGATGGATGGAGCCAATCTGTTACAAATGTATGGGGCTTATGTGGGGGGGGGGGGGGGCATGGGGGGACTGTGGCAGATGGGCCAGAGCAGGGGCAGCGGGACACGATTGTGGCCAGAGAAATTTTTACAAAGTTACTGTGTACCTTGCAATGCCACTTCCTGTGCAGTACTTCATATTGCAATGCTATGTTTCAGGGAGCCAGCACATTGGGCAGGAGACCAACCACTACATCGCCGATCAAGGGGGCAGCTCTGAGCACGTCAACACAGAAGTAACTGAGTGCAGGGCTGTCTGGGCAGGGGTCCTTGAATGTGGTGCCAAGGTCCGCATTGGGACCCCGGGCCGCCAGTTGAGTCTCGCTGCTCTAGGTCAGATATGTTTGTGGGTGGCTAATTAAATTGTTAACTCAAACACAACTCACACAACCAAAAGGCAACCCATACATAATGATGTGTGTTTTGTGATTGATTCCAAATATATCACTTATCTTGCGAAACTTCATGACTTTAACAATCCAATTGGACATTTGATCTTTGCCATAATGGCTGTGGGCCTAAATGTGTGATTCCCAGGGACCAAAAGAGGACACAAACAGCCACAGTAGTGCGAGGCCAAGCAAGGCAAACCATAGGGGCATCCCGTTATCTTGTTACTAGTGAACTGTAGATTATTTAGCAAACAGGCAAACATGCAGATTTAAGAGTACTCACCGTGGGTACGGGTCGGTGAGTCTGTGTCCCTTAGACCAGCATGTCCACCGACCGCGACCGGATGGAGAAGTCCAAGCACAATCTCCTCAGCAGGGGTAAACTCCAATTTAGATGGAAAGCCACCTCCAGTTTTCATGCTGAAAAGAGAAAATCGTTTGGTACTCAGAAAAGGTGCATACAGTACATCCAAAACATTATATTTAGCGAAAACATTTATTTACCTGTAATTATGCCTTTTAATTTCTTTTTGCCGTACAGCATACTTCAGATCAGAGATTTTCTTCTGAATTTGGGACACATCTTTCCTCTCTTCCCCCGCTGCATTTACTTGTCGGAGGATGGTTTCAAACAATTCCATCTTGCGCTGCTTGGTGGTGTGTTTGGATTTGCTCCCATATAGCTCGTCATAGTATAATGTAAGGCCACTAGCCAATGCCATATTTTGGTCATGGGAGAATCTCCCACTCAACTGGCCGCGGCGCAATGTGCGGCCAGATGGTTGGCTTGGCTGCTCCTCCATGTGTGCAGACACATGTGGTGACATTATGGCCTGGGGCTGGGTAGGGGAATGGCCGGATTGGTGGCTTCCCAATGACTGGACTGGACTGGCCAAGGGACTGGGTGTTCTTGCGTGGCTGGCCACCGAACTTCCAGGTGTAGATGTGGTCATGGTTGCAATTCGGGGCCCTCTTGGGGGGCTAGGTTCCCGGCTGGTGCCAGGTCGGGGGCTCTGTTCCCGGCTGGTGCCAGGTCGGGGGCTCTGTTCCCGGCTGGTGCCAGGTCGGGGGCTTCTGGCCCTGGATGGGGTTCTTCGGGCCCTGTAGGGGCTTCTGGCCCTGGATGGGGTTCTTCGGGCCCTGTAGGGGCTTCTGGCCCTGGATGGGGTTCTTCGGGCCCTGTAGGGGCTTCTGGCCCTGGATTGGGTTCGGCGGGCCCTGTAGGGGCTTCTGGCCCTGGATGGGGTTCGGCGGGCCCTGTAGGGGCTTCTGGCCCTGGATGGGGTTCGGCGGGCCCTGTAGGGGCTTCTGGCCCTGGATTGGTTTCTGCGGCCTCTGGCTGGGCTTCGTGCCCTGGATTGGGTTCTGCGGCCTCTGGCTGGGCTTCGTGCCCTGGATTGGGTTCGGGCCCTGGATGGGGTTCGGGCCCTGGATGGGGTTCTGCGGCCTCTGGCTGGGCTTCGTGCCCTGGATGGGGTTCGGGCCCTGCTGCGGGGCATGGGTTGCCGAACTGCCCTACTTGAAGGCATGGCCGGTGTGGGCTCCCTTGTGCTGCCTCTTCTGGGGGCAGAGGTGGTGGGTGCTGCAGTTGCCAGCTTTTTGGCTGCAGGGGCACGGGGCTTGGGGCCCCTTTTTTTGGTACCTGAGGGTCCAGGGTCCCTTGGTGGGGCCGAGGTGGGAGTCTTGCCTCTCAGTTTTCGCCGACCTTGCTGGGACCTTGTTGTTGGGCCCTCCGCGGTCTTGCTTTGCTGGGGTCGCTTGCTCATAGCCTTTTTCGGTGCCATCGTACACAAATGCTCAAAGAGAATGAGCTTTGGGTGCAGGGACCTTTAAATAATGAGCCCAGCGTGTGACGCCTATGCGCACGACTACGCGCTCGTACGAACGTACGTTCGAGCGGAACCAGGAAACCGCTGGGGTTTCACTTATCTGCTGCCTTGAAGAAGCATAAAGATGGCGCCCACTATCTTCACCCGTCAACAGGAAGAGATCCTCATGCTGGTAAGTGGCTGCCTGTGCATTTTAATCTAATAGTCAATGATGGCCTAAATGTAAATGATGCGTTTGGAACTAGTTTGGGGTCTCTTAATGTTTAATCACTGGCTCCTCACACTTCATCCTCAAGGGCCGAGCCTGGCCACGTTTTCAACTGTCTATGCTGATGTCCTAATTCGGCCAATTGCTCCGGCTTAGCAACAGTTAATTAATCTGTGGAGTAGCGGGGCGAGCTGGCAAACCTGGCCTGTCTCGGACCTTGATGCGGATGTTTGAGGAACACTGTTTTCCTAAGCCATAAAAACACAACGGGAAGCCACACACGTGGTCCAAAAGCCTAAGCATTAGGCTACATCTTGGATGTTTAAACCATCCTAACATGCCATAGATGCAGGTGGGCTGATTCTTGATGTTGGCTATTATCTGTATGTACATGGTGTGTGATACATATAACATAAGACCAGACTGTCATTCACAGTCAACGTCCTCTTTAAGGCACTCCCCAAAAATGGCTGCCACTCGAAATGTGTGTGTTAATGACATTAAATTCTCAACTTGTGATGCAACACATATGGGTCTGTGTGTAAAAGTAAAAGCTCTGTGTCCATTATGTTTTTCAGATCATGCTTCAGCGCCGGTATGACTTCGCGCCCAATGTGTGCGAGAAAAGGGACATCGCCCGGGAGATCATCGCGGAAATCCACCGTGTGACCAGCACCACCTTCACTCACACCCAGATAATGCAGCATTGGTCGGACCTGAAACGTCTGCACATGCCCCGGGTGCGGAGGTTTTTTGGGATCCATTTCCCAAGTAAGTACAAAGCAATTGCATGGTATATGTTCCAAATGTATAAGTTATGCCTTTATTTATAATGACTTTTCTTTGGTAGTGTTGGAAATGGATTTCAGAATTCGCCGCACCCGGAGACGTACAGGCCGACCAGTGCTGCATGACTCTGCATCTGTGAGTGAAGGTGGTGGATCTCCCGGGCGACGGACCTACCCCTCCTCTGTGGCCTCCTCAGACCAGCCCCTGGACCTTACCACAGAGGAGGGGCCAAGCCGCGTGGGCGTGGAGTCATACCTGGCCACGCATGGGGAAGGCTCTGGTATGTCACTCTTCATGTATAGGCACAAAGATATACATGGCAGGCCAAAAACTAAGTTATCCTTTATTATGTATTTGTAGAAGCTTCTGGAGCGGGTGAGATAGTGGAGGAGGAGGCAGCAGAGATGCTTGAAGTCGATCCTGGCGAAGGTGAGTGATGTCAGCCAGACTGGGAGCCAGATATGTTGGGAATAGTGACTCTCTACAAGTACTAACCAAATGTCACATGTTTCTCCAGGGACTTCTTCACAGCAGAGCCAGGACCAAGGGCAGCCTGTTGGCCCCAACCAGCCATCTGTCGGCCACCAACTCCGTAAGTCTCCATGCCATTATTCATATTAATGTTTGGTTAGCTAATAACACACACATAACTAAAGGCGTAGCCAATGTGTAGTTCACACTTTCATGTGGGCACTTCGTTAGCTTAAAGAGGACCCTAACTAGTATTAAGAACCAAAGAATTAGCCATCACACTGTACCTACAGATTAGAACCATGGAAAAACACCCTTCACCCATCTAATGCATGTTATTAGACTGAACAAAACCAATATTGGGGAATATGGAATGCGCAATATTTACAGGCAGCATGGGATACAGATTGAAAAAAGGAAGGTGCTGCCATGCATTGTGTGAGTGATGACCTTTCCCTCAACCCAGCTATGCTCGGGATTCCCAACGCACCACTGTAACCTACTCCCCTGTACTTTATCCAACTCTCCACTCCTCATTAAGTGTTATGCTTCAGAGTCCAGATGGCGGCGCTGTAATCCCCAAAAAACCCTAAATAACTTTGAGGTGGTGCAGAATCATTTGTGAATAGTTATTGGTTTTCATTAAATAATGTGGAAGGTCCGGTTTAAGGAGTTTAAACACTTACCTGTGGGAAATGCATTAACTGTATCCCTTTGAAGAATGACATATGTCATGCATTTACATGTATTTGATTAACCCTAAATCTATTTCCAGCATACAAACCGGTCTGGGACTCCTATTTATGTTTCTTTCTCTATTGGTTACAGGGATGATCCCCCAAACCTTGGCGGGCAAAAAAAAAAGAATGAAGGAGTTGGTGGCCGAGCTGCTGGCCATACAGGCGACGTTGGGGCCAACAGATGAAGAAGAGGATGATGAATAGTGCCCTTGGTCCTGGCTCCTTTGTTTTACTTGTTTTTACATATGTCCAAATTTTTAAAAGCCTTTTATGTATTTGTAAAAAAAACAAAAATTAGGTTTGTTTAAAACCAAACAAAAAATGTTTTTTACTGTTGAAAAAAAAAAAATAATTCTATGTGTTTTACTGTTTTAAAAAAAAAAAAAACTTAGATGTGTTTTACCGAGACAAAATTAAAAAAAAAAAAAATTTAAACAAAACAACCCAAAAAAAAAAAGAGGTTTTAACAATTATTTACAACCAAACCAAGCTAATAATGTAAATAAATTAGATTTTAAGCCTTCCTAAATGTGTCTTTTCTAATATGCACACACCCAAAAAATTACACAAACCAGAAACAACACGCTTAGAAACATATAGACATATGTAAATTATGTGATTTTCTTACGTTTTAGGGACCGAGAAATGAAGTTGGATGCAAGCGCTACGGGGTTTAGGTAAGTTTGAGGGACCGAGAAATGAAGTTGGATGCAAGCGCTAAGGGGTTTAGGTAAGTTTGAGGGACCGAGAAATGAAGTTGGATGCAGCCGCTAAAGGGTTTAGGTAAGTTTGAGGGACCGAGAAATGAAGTTGGATGCAGCCGCTAAAGGGTTTAGGTAAGTTTGAGGGACCGAGAAATGAAGTTGGATGCAGCCGCTAAAGGGTTTAGGTAAGTTTGAGGGACCGAGAAATGAAGTTGGATGCAAGCGCTAAGGGGTTTAGGTAAGTTTGAGGGACCGAGAAATGAAGTTGGATGCAAGCGCTAAGGGGTTTAGGTAAGTTTGAGGGACCGAGAAATGAAGTTGGATGCAGCCGCTACGGGGTTTAGGTAAGTTTGAGGGACCGAGAAATGAAGTTGGATGCAAGCGCTACGGGGTTTAGGTAAGTTTGAGGGACCGAGAAATGAAGTTGGATGCAAGCGCTACGGGGTTTAGGTAAGTTTGAGGGACCGAGAAATGAAGTTGGATGCAAGCGCTACGGGGTTTAGGTAAGTTTGAGGGACCGAGAAATGAAGTTGGATGCAAGCGCTAAGGGGTTTAGGTAAGTTTGAGGGACCGAGAAATGAAGTTGGATGCAGCCGCTAAAGGGTTTAGGTAAGTTTGAGGGACCGAGAAATGAAGTTGGATGCAGCCGCTAAAGGGTTTAGGTAAGTTTGAGGGACCGAGAAATGAAGTTGGATGCAAGCGCTACGGGGTTTAGGTAAGTTTCTGGTTGAGGGTGCGCATGCGCAAGATCTTATAAACATACGAACGCACGAATCTAAGAGGCCAAAAACCAATGAAAACCAGAGGCAAACGCAAGTAATTGGAAGAGGTTGACGATGGAAGCAGCCGAAAAAACAGGCTGCCGCCGCAACAGGTGAGCGCATGAACGGGATTTTTACGATTGCCAACTGACTGAGGCAAGTTCGGGAGATATCATACGAACGGACGTATCTTTTAGGATAGAAACGTATTTGCTTATTGAATCACTCGCAAGTTCATACGAACGCACGAGCGGACGTGAAAAATAGGATGATCGTGAGCCAAATCCAAGCTGTTACATGTTTCTTTGAATCAACCCATATGTCTTTGAACATCATAACAGGGTTGCAGACAACAAGAAGATCATAACTGAACTCTAGGTACAACAAAAGCTTTTTTATTGTGTTGATGTGTTTAAAACATTATAGCATATAGATATTGTGTGTGCAGCAGTTCCAAAAGCCTACTAATCCAAGCCCTTCAGCTACAGTATACTCTACAGACAAAAGCATCTTAAAGTGGACCAACACCCAGGATTTTGACTATCCTGGGTGTTGGTCCACTTAGGTGGGGCACCCCGATCGGGGGTGCCCCGCTGTCTGAAACCCCCCCGATCGCCGCAAAAACTCACCTCTCCCCGCTCCCACGTGACCTCGTCCAGCCAATGACAGCGCTCAGAGCAGCTCTGGTATGCGCGTCCAAAGCCGCTTGGACGCGCATACCAGAGCGCTGTCATTGGCTGCGTCTCTCGCTTCCCTCTAACAGGGAGCCCTCCTGCGCCGGCCATTCACAAAACGGCCGGCGCGGGAGCGCGCCCTGCTAGAGGGAAGCGAGAGACGCGGCCGCGTCTCGCGCATGCGCCGTTGGATCGCCGGTAAGGTGAGGATTGTGGGCCTCCTGGGGGGGTTCCTCCCCGCGGGACATCCCGATTTCGGATGCCCCGCGGGGAGGGATCTGATCGGTCCGGGAATCTTATAGATTTCCGGGCCGATCCCCCCTGGGTGTTGGTCCACTTTAAACCGGACCTTCGGCATCATTTAATACAAAGCCTAAACACTTAAAACTATTTACCAGCATCTAAAATTACCGTAATATATTTTATGTTGTTAGTCATACACTTTTTATTCTTTCCCCTGCTGGGCTGCAACTCTGTTCAGGATTCTAGCATACGGATGCTGCCATCTTGCCTCAGAAGCATCACATACTGAGGAGAGGAGAGGGGGCAAAAGTACAGGAGGGGCATGCTATGGCTGTGCTTTGCACAGACAGAGCAAAGCAGGGGTCAGGAAAAGGACAACGATCCCAGAATGCAGAGTGGCACAGTCAGAAGACACTTCCTGTTTGCAGCCAGCCTGGCCACCATCTTGGATGTTTAAAGGCTTATAAAATGCAGTAGGATGACTTTTATTAAATCTGTATGTATAGGGTGGGGTAAACATCGTTTTGACTATCCTGGGTTTTGGTCCATTCCCCGGGGGGGCACCCCGATCGGGGGTGCCCCTCTGTGTGAAACCCCCCAGGACGCTGCAGCCAACTCACCTCTACCTGGTCCCACGGCCGCATCCTTCGCCTCCAGGGAGCGTGTCTGCGTCAGCCATTCGCAAATGCCTGGCACGCGCCCCGCTAGAGAGAATCGGAGGATGCGGCCGTTAGAGCCGCTGCTCTTAGATACGCCGTGGGACGGGAAAGAGGCGAGTTGGCCGCTGCGTTCACATCACAAAAACCACAACGAGCGCCATGTTTATTATTAGGACTACAAATTTGTCATTAAACTGGTCTTTACACAACAAGAAGACAACGCAGGTGTTCATGGGTAAGACATCAAAATGAAGGTTTGTTCTCACCTACGGTCTGAATTTCCTCTGTGAGTTAAATGACCAGTAATGGTGTGATGTTTGGTTCCTTTTTGCGTCTCGGTTTTCACTGCCCAGGTGTTTGGTGCAGCAGAGCGAGCAAAAAGAAGCTCCAATCCTGTACGGCAGCGGACCCTGTAACGTTTAAACAAGCATCAGCATTATAACATTCCAAAAGTGGTAGAATATGAATTATGCAAAAAGCAACATGCCAATTTATTAGGTCATGTTTTATTCTGTGCTTTTGTGAACAGTAAGCTTCATTAATTCCTAACCTGAGGCTGAAGCTAGCTTGTGTCCAATTCTGCATAAGGCTGATGGATGCTGTAAACACCTCCCCAGGCAGCAGGGTCTTGTCTGGCAGAGTCACTGTTACAAAGTCCCCAACACTCAGCCGCTGAACTTTTGGTGTGCTTACACCTACTAGCAGCACAGTCCCAGCAACCTCCGATCCTTCCTCAGAGTATTTGCATTCTTCAGATGCAGAGTAATTTAATGTCACATTAACAGGTAGGGAAGCCAGAGAAAACCAGGAAGAAGAAAAGCGAAGCTCCACAATACATACATCAAGAGGGGGCTGTAAAATACCAAAAAAAAAAAAAAAGAAAAAATACTGGCATTAAAGTCAAAACTGTTCACTGCTCCGAGCACGTGAGAATTAAGGCAGCTTATTGGTCACAACTAGTGTTGGGCGAACACGAATCGCAAAGTTCAGGTTCGTACCGAACTTTGCGTGTTTGGGTTCCAAAACCAAAGTCTGTGTTCGGCCCAAACATGGAAGAGCTGGTTGATGGGCTGCTAAGCATTTCATCAACCCAGCTTACCTATGCAAAGTATAGAGCAGGAAGCACTATTACTCACCTCAATCACAGCGTCACAATCTGGTTCCCGGTCGGCGTTACGGCTACGGCCGGGGCCACAGATGACTGCCACTCCCATGAGAGAGGGCACTACAAGTGTCTTTACTCAAGGGATCAACCACCATCTTTCTGTGGCCCGGTGAGCAGATAGCGGGGCTCGGGTGACTTGCAGGCACTTCCCTCCCACCTGCGTGGGTGAGGTGTGTGGGGGAGGGCAGAGGAGCTCCCAGAGGCAGATTAACCCCCCTATAGTTCAGGTCCCCAGTGAAACTCACCTTTCCATCGTTCCCACACTGCTGGCCAGGTTGCCACGGGAGGCCAGAAGATGGAGGAGCGTCAGGAAGGCGGGCGGGCAGGGCAACTGATCCCTGTGTGATGCAGCTACACACAGACTGAATGAAAATTAACCTTACAATAATTGTAATAATATTCATTTTTCTCCAACAATATGGATGTCCCAATGCAGTCCAAATTGTTGGGGAGAAAGCATGAAAAGTGGAACGTATGGGATGAAGAGGCAACGAGAGTGGTAATAAAATAGCGAATGCAGTTGTCTAGCTAGACAGCTGCATGGAGACCTTTGAACTGAGCCAAGACCCAAGGCCCAACCAACCAAATAAATCTCTTTCAAAAAACAAACAAACAGTGGTAATACAAAAATGAAAGCTGGAAGCTATAATTCAGCAACGGCAGCACAGTAGGATAAATCCTGCGAGTATGGCCACCTCAAGACAGCACAAATTACTACATGTTTTAGTTTTTCACAAGGGAATGTGAAGAGTAACCTTAAAACAAGCTAAAATTATATATAATAAAAAATAAAATCAATAAACTTCTGACATGCAAATACCTGTATCCTACAGGAGCCTTGAACACTAAGGTTTCCGTGTACTGCGTGCACACTGACGCACTGTTTCTGGGACACTTTCGAGTGCCAATCTGCTCCTGTCCGATGAAACAATATGCGTGCAACAGGATCAGAGAGGCTCACTTCTTCACCGATCACCTCTCCTTTAATTCCTTTCACTCTGGCTCCTAGAACCTCCCATGGAACACTCTAAATGAGGCAAAAAGAAAAAAAAAAAGGACATCAAAAGCAATTACCATAATAATACATATCATTTTACACAAGAATGTTTAAAGTTTAACTCCACTTTTGTAGTTTTTGATATAAAATATGTAACAGTTACAGCCAATTGGCTGCCGTTGTCATGGTCTCATCGAGGAGATGCAGCCAGACATTCTGCTTGGGCGGCAAGCTTGTTTAATAGCAAATCCCTAAGAGATCCACGCCAAGCTTGTTTAATAGCAAATCCCTAAGAGATCCATAGCCTGTTACAGAACACACTATGGCTTTAAAGCAAAACAAAACCCAAGATATCCCGCTGTTTTCTTATGCTTTAAACCAGAACATCACCCGTTTTTCACAAAATGACTTCCAACCGATTCCCCCTTTGCAGTACCCCTGTTACACCAGAGAGAGAAATCTGCGGTCCATATGAACGCAGTGATCAATCACAGCACTTTATTTCACAAAGAGACTGACGAAAAAGGTAAGATTTCTCTAGTTCAACAGTGTTAATGCCCAGGGGGCATCTGCAATCGGGGTGCCCCCCCTGCGCTTGCAACACCACCCACTTTGGGAAAATGGGTGTTATTCAGCTTTAACTCTTCTGCTAACACTAAAATAAAAGATGGCTAATTGCGTGCTTTATTAAACAAAAAAAAAAAAAAAAAAGATATATATATCTCATTAGGTTAAAAAAAGCTGGTCCATGATGGTTAGCACTGTAACGAACAGTGGATGCCTCCATAACTGAATAGGTGTATGGCAAAGGGTTAAAATATCGGTTGGGTGCTTATATCTCTTCTGACAGTCAGTAGCTAGAGGCTCTCCGCTGCAGTTTTCAGTCCAAGCAATTGTTTAGCTGATGTTTCCACAGAGCCCATAGCGCGCCGTACTTGATAAATTGTGTGGTTCCTTAACATAGTTATATTTTTCATATGGATTACAAATAAAATTTAATGACATTAAAGCAGAACAAAAAGACACCAGCGGCCAGCCAGGAATCTAAACATTCCAGGGCTGGCCACTGTTCCCGCCCCCCCCCCAAGAAAAAAAGCAATTCTGTGAGAACTCACCTGTAGAATTGTTTTTGTTCTTGCATGGCAATGGTATTCATAACAGTTGGGTTATTCCGCCACAAGGTGGCGCAGTGGTCCTGCAGAAAGCTGTGGCATCTCCCGCCCCCCTATAGAAATGGGATTAACCATAGAGTTCCCAGCGTACACAAGCAGTGAGACAAGAAGCCGGGAGAGAATGAAGGTAAGAATGTAAAAAAGGTAAAAAACCCCAATTTAACTTGGAACAATCACCATAAAGAGGCAACCAAGAATAACGATAACAAGGGTGGGGCGAAGCGGGCCGTGCCATGCAAGAACAAAAACAATTATACAGGTACTCACAGAATTGCTTTTTTCTTTATTGAATGGCACGGTCTGCTTCGGTATTCATAACAGTTGGGACATCCAAAAGCAGGGTGCAAATTAGGATGGGATCCCCAAAGAGTAACAGCTGGCAGTTCAAGTCACTACCACCTGAAGCACCTTGCGGCCAAAAGCACCATGCACTGAGGTTATAACATCAACCTTGTAAAACTTTGAAAAATTATGAACAGAAGGCCAAGTAGCGGCCTTGCAAACTTGTTCAACAGAAGCTTGGTGCTGAAAAGCCCAAGAGGCACCAACAGCACGAGTGGAATGAGCAGTAATCCCGAAGGGAGGTTCCTTTCCATTAGCAGAATAGGCTTGAACCACCGCCTGAAGGATCCACTTAGCCGGAGGCAAACCCTTTCTAGGTACAGAAGTGAGAACAAAAAGAGCATCAGACTTCCTGAAAGTCTCAGTAGCAACCAAATAAAACTTCAGAGTCCTGACCACATCCAGAGAATGCAGAGTCCGCTCCTTGAAATTAGCAGGATTAGGACACAATGAAGGCAAGACAATGTCCTGATTGAGATGAAAGGCAGACACAACCTTTGGCAAGAAATCCGGCTTAAGCCAGAACACCACCTTATCCTGATGCCTCCCAAAATAAGGAGGTTTGATGGAAAACGCCGCTAGCTCAGAAACTCACCTTACAGAAGTGATAGCCACCAGAAAAAGCTACCTTAAGAGTCAAAATAGACAAGGGAGGCCCTTGCAGAGCAGACAACACCAGATTCAAAGCCCAGACTGGTAGCAAAGGCTTACGGGGTGTACGCACATGAGAAACACCCTGGAAAAACTTAAGTTGGTTACCTGGTAACTTCTTTTCTAAACATCCGAAAGGGCAGCATACGCCTGAGAGACCTCCGGGCTCCTCCTACCAATCTGGAACACATGACCACCAGACAGAATAAAATCTTGACTCCTCCTCCCATTCCCCAGTTGTTGTAGAGATCTGAAAGAGAAAAGAAATAGACCCACAACTCCAACATATAATCAATACATAATCCAACTCCACCTAAGAAAAATACCATTTTGTGAATACTCACCTGTAAAATGGGTATTATAAGTATGTCACACACCCCACTTCAAACATTAATAATTACACTAGGGTTAACGCACCGCTAGGTGGCAGCATTGCAGAGAATCTCCAAAAAACTTCAACAGGCCCCTCCCGGTCTATACATACCTGGTACCTCCCAAGAACCTCCCAGTATTAGAACAGCAGTAAGACAAGGTACCAGAAACAAACAATGTAACCCTCAACGTAAAGAACTAAACTTCACCATATAAAGAGCCAGGATACCGAAAAGGGCGGGTGAAGTGGGGTGTGTGACATACTTATAATACCCATTTTACAGGTGAGTATTCACAAAATGGTATTATTCTAAGTATGTCACACACCCCACTTCAAACATTAATAATTACACTAGGGACATCCAACAGCAGTGTCCAGAAAAGGGTGGGTATCCGAATCAGGCAATAACGCAGAAAAAACTCAAACCACTGCAGCCTGCAAAACCTTGCGGCCAAAAACAGCGTCCGCTGAGGCCCGCACATCAACCTTATAGAACTTAGAAAAAGTATGAACAGAAGACCAAGTTGCAGCCTTACACACTTGTTCAACCGAAGCCTGGTGCTGAAAAGCCCAGGACGCACCAACCGCACGAGTAGAGTGAGCAGTAACGCGGAAAGGAGGATCCTTCCCTTTAGCCGAATAAGCACCAACAATAGCCTGACGAATCCATTTACTAATGGAAGATTTGGCCGGAGCCAAACCCTTCCTAGGCCCACATGGCACAACGAAAAAGGCATCAGTCTTACGAAAAGAAGACGTAGCACGTAGATAGTACCTGACACAACGTACCACATCCAAGCAGTGCAAAGCACTCTCCTTGACATTCTTAGGCTTAGGACACAAGGAAGGAAGAACAATGTCCTGGTTAAGATGAAAAGCAGAGACCACTTTAGGGAGAAAGTCTGACTTGTATCGAAAAACCACTTTGTCCTGATGATCCTCAAAATAAGGAGCCTGAATAGACAAAGCTGCCAACTCTGAAACACGCCGAACCGAAGTGATGGCCACCAGAAAGGCAACCTTCTGAGTAAGAATGGATAAAGCAACATCCCGCAAAGGCTCAAAAGGAGGAGCCTTAAGAGCAGAAAGAACCAAATTCAAATCCCACACTGGGAGCAAAGGCTTCCTAGGAGGCCGCACATGCGAAACCCCCTGGAAAAAGGTCTTGACCAAGGAATGACTAGCAAAAGACTTCTGGAAAAAAAAAATAGACAAGGCAGAAACCCGCCCCTTCAAGGTACTCAGCTGAAGACCGGAGTCCAGCCCCGACTGAAGAAACTCCAAAATCCTAGACACAGAAAAGACCCGGCAAGGCAAAGACCTAGCCTCACACCAATCAATATAAGATCTCCAATACCTGTAACAGATGGAAGAAGAAGATCTCTTCCTGGCACTAATAAGAGTCCGAATGACCGCATCCGAAAGACCCTCCTCCTTTAAGATGGAGGTTTCAGCAGCCAAGCCGTCAAAGCCAGCGTTTGTAAACTGGGGTAACATAGTTGACCCTGAGTGAGAAGATCTGGCCGAAGAGGCAGATCGAACTGATCTACGGCCAGACGAACGATGTCCGCGAACCACACCCGCCTTGGCCACCTTGGAGCCACGAGAATGGCGGGAACTCCTTCCAGAACCAACTTTCGCAGAACCCTGCCTAGCATGGGAATCGGAGGAAACAGATAAAGAAACCCCAGGTCCCGCCAGCTCAGGGTCATGGCATCCACCGCCAGAGCCAGAGGGTCCCGGGACAGGGACACAAAGGACGGAAGCTTGTGATTGTGACGAGAGGCAAACAGATCCACCTCCGGCGTCCCCCACCGGAGACAAAGTGACCGAAACACCTGGGGATGGAGAGACCACTCCCCCCGACGGGACGCACACCGGCTCAGAAAATCCGCCTCTGTGTTTTCCACTCCCGGAATGTAAACTGCCGAGATGCAAGGGACATGAGTCTCCGCCCAGACCAAAATCAGAGACACCTCCCTGTGGGCACCCAGACTGCGAGTCCCTCCTTGGTGATTGATGTAAGCAACCGCCGTCTGATTGTCTGAGCGAACCTGAACCGGCAGACCTTGTAAATGATGCGTCAAGCGAGACAGAACCAACCTGATGGCTCGCAATTCCAGAACATTGATGGGCAAGTGGGCCTCCTGAGGGTCCCACTGCCCCTGAAACCGAAGATCCTTCCAAAAACCTCCCCAGCCTGACAAACTAGCATCCGTGGTGACAGTTTCCCAAAGCGGGGTCAGAAACGACCTGCCCTTCAGAAGGTTGTCCGAGACCAACCACCACAGAAGGGACTGCCGAACCCGAGGGGACAACCGGAAGGACCGATCCAACGACCCCGGACACCGATTCCAAGACGCCAAAAGATGAAGTTGAAGAGTCCTCGTATGAAACTGAGCAAAGGGAACTGCCTCGAACGAGGCCACCATCAACCCCACCAGTCTCATCCCCAGACGAATGGACGGATGAGGATGGGAGAGGAGCAGCTGGACCAATTCCTGAATCATCAGAACCTTGGCCTGAGGGAGAAACATTCTGTGCTGGCAGGAGTCCAACGACATCCCCAGAAAGGTCACCACCCTGGCCGGAACCAGCGAGGACTTGGGGTAATTGATCACCCAGCCGAACCTCTCCAACACAGACACCACCGTGCTGGTGTCCCCCTCTGCTTGACTGAAGGAAGGCGCCATGATGAGAAGATCGTCCAGGTAAGGCACAAAGCGAATCCCCTGAGCTCTGAGCAGGGCCATCACCCCCGCCAACACCTTGGTGAACACTCTCGGAGCAGAGGTGAGGCCGAATGGAAGAGCCACAAACTGAAAGTGCCGATCCTCCACCACGAAACGAAGGAACCGCTGATGAGCTGGAAAGATCGGAACGTGCAGGTACGCATCCTTGATGTCTATGGACGTCATAAAGTCCCCCTGCCGAAGCGAACCGATCGCAGACCGCAGGGTTTCCATGCGGAACTTCCGGGGACGAATAAACCTGTTGAGAAACTTCAAATCCAGAATAGGACGGAAGGACCCGTCCTTTTTGGGAACCGTGAAGAGATTGGAGTAAAACCCGCGCCCTACCTCTGAAGAAGGAACCGGGCAAACGACAGCTAAGTCTAGAAGATTCCTTACTGCCGCCAGGAGCCCCTGCGCGGCCAAAGGATCCAAAGACACCCGAGACCTGAAGAACCTTGGAGGAGGACGGGACTCGAACTCCCAACTTGTAACCGGCCGAAACCACCTCCCGGATCCATCTGTCCGAGACCTCCTGGTCCCACACCCGGGAGAAAAGTTGCAACCGTCCCCCCACCCGAACGGGTGAGGGCGCCCCCTCATTGCTGGGTGGGCTTGGCAACCGGCTTGGACTTGGCACCCCAGACGCGAGCGGGACGGCCACGGCCTCTACCCCTATTCCAACTGGCGCCCCTGGGGGCCGAGGAGCCCGCACCCCTACCGGCTCCTGCTCCCCGAAAGGACGGATTGAAGGAGACCGTCCCCTGAAAGGAACGGCGAAATTTCTTGCGCTGAGGTAACTTACCTCCCTTGGCAACAGAATCCAGCCTCTCACCAAAAAGCCTCAAACCCAAAAAGGGCAGAGCCGTGAGCGATCTTTTAGAATTAAAATCAGCCGTCCACTGTCTCAACCACACACAGCGCCGGATAGCCACCAGCAAGGCAGTAGCCCTGCCACACATCAACATGGCATCCTCTTGAGCGGCCAGGATAAAAGACAAGAAAGAATCGCAGCGCTTAAGCGCAAGGGACTCATCACTGGTGGGCTCGAGATCCACACCCAAGTCCCTGACAATAGACCTGACAGCAAAAGTCAAAAGAGCCGAAGCACAGACAGGCCTTAACACCGAACCCGCACATACAAAACCATGACGGGCAAGCTGATCAACCCGGCGATCCTCCCCATCCCTGAGCGAAGTCGTGTCAGGGGAATGCACGACCGCCGTGTTGGACAGTCCCAAGACCGGAGTATCTACCTCAGGGGGGACAGACCAACGCTTCATCAATTCCGCCGGGAAGGGATACTTCCTATCCCAGCTAGACGGCACACCAACAAGACGTGTAGGTTGCTCCCATTGCTTGAAGACAATTTCTTCAAAATGCTGCTGGCTGGGAAACTCCAAACGCTGCTTGGACACCCCAAAAAGCTGACCCTTAGGCCTAGGAGCAACCACCGGAGGATCCAAATCCAAAACCTCAAACATCTGGGTCAGAATGGTAGAAGACTCGTGAGGGAGGCCGTCAGCCTGATCCCCCTCAGAACCCAGCAACTGCTGAACATCAGAATCTTCTTCCTCAATGAGCTCCCCATCTTCAAGGGGACGATCCGACCAATCCAGATCTCCCACAACTTCCTCATCTGAATCCGGCGGAGGCGGAGACAGATGCTTCCGCTTAGCTGGAGCCTTCTGAGCGGCCATAGCAGAAAACCGCTTCTCAAGGCTGGTCAAACGGGCACATACCTCAGACTGCAAATCCCCGCCCAGGACAACGTCACACGGGGTCCGGAATAAGCGAGGGGGAGAGGGAGATGGCGCGGCTGACGAAGTGCTAGGCACCGGAGTACTGGACTGCCGTGCAATGTTCTGCTGTGCACAAGGGATACACAAAATGACATCATCTCCCTGGAGCGGAGTCCCACAACTCCCGCACACCTTGGATTGTCCCGAAGAACCATTCCCGGTATCTGTGGCAGCCTCCATGTGGTGAATTTTATGGTATTCGCAGAACCCAGGGATTTATGCGGTACACGACCCGGGATGCCCCTTAATAACCTAACAATTGTCTAAAGATTGTCACAAGATCCTGACCCAGGGGAATATCATAAAGACCCTTATAAATATATATAAATATATATATATAGTGCAATGAAAAACACCCCCCACGAGCCAGGTATATAAGACCGGGAGAGCCCTGCCAGACGGGATCCCAGGATCTGAAAGACACAAAGGGAGAGGGACAGGAGTCAATCCAGGCACAATAATACCTAACAATCATACAACATAACATACAAACCCCCCCCCCCCCATTAACCATAGACACAGGAAATGGTTAAAATACACAACCAGCACTTCAAAGATGTGCAGGAGCGAGGAGGCAGGAGGAGGAGGAGGGGACGCAATACGGGGGGCCAGGCCACCAACTTATGTGAGCATCCCCAGCAAGAAATACTAAAACGCCTACCTGAGATAGAGCACAGCGCAGCCAGGCACCGCAGAAGATGGCGGCCCGCAACACCGCTCAGAGAAGTGAGGGAGGGGAAGACGAGCCCCGGGAGCGCGGGAGCCGAGAAGGCCCCGCCCCTCCGGGACAACCAATCAGCGCGCGGCCCCGCCCCCTTGCAGCGTCAGCGCCAGCAGGCCGAGACCGCGCTAGCCTCCAAGACAGGTCCGGCGGAGCAACCTGCCGGTTCCCAAGTGCGCACAAAGAAACAGACCCACACACTGATCTCCTCTGTTCCCCCCAGTGCAGACCGGACACGCAGGCTGCCAGCGCCGATCACGGCGCTCAGCCACAGGCGGGACCGCAGCGCGCCGCGAGACCCCGCCCCCCCCCCCGGCTCCTGAGGGGAGAGAGCCATCCACGCAGACAAAGTGACAAGAAAGACACACAAAGCAGATCCGCAACAAAAATTCGCCACAGTAAACAGCGCATAAGCCCTCACAATACAGCAGCGCAGCAGCCACACTCACACAAACAAGTCACCGGTCCCAAAACGCGCCCCACACCCCGGAATGTGAAATCACTAAAGTCCCAGGGCTAGGCACATCCTGACCGCTAACCTACTATTAAATGGGGGCATCCCACATCCGGATCACCACTCCGGGAATCCCGCTATGCCCCGCAATGAAGGGTCGAGCGGAGGAGCTAATCTCCTAGGCACCAATGGTGCCGGCTACCTTTTTGCCCGGCCTACAGCCGAAGCTGGGAGGCTGCCAGTAAATAGATATACTATCAAACAAGAGCCGGGCAGAAATAGACCACGGGGGGGGGGGGGCCGGGGGGATACCCCGGCTACCTGCAAGCAGGAGACTTCTTTCTTCTGTCTTGTCGCCACCTTGCAGAGAACAACACTGGGAGGTTCTTGGGAGGTACCAGGTATGTATAGACCGGGAGGGGCCTGTTGAAGTTTTTTGGAGATTCTCTGTAATGCTGCCACCTAGCGGTGCGTTAACCCTAGTGTAATTATTAATGTTTGAAGTGGGGTGTGTGACATACTTAGAATAAAAGGGAGTGAAGTAGGCGTATGCTGCCCTTTCGGATGTTTAGAAAAGAAGTTACCAGGTAACTAACTTAAGTTTTCTCAAAACATCCTTCGGGCAGCATACGCCTGAGAGATAGGCGAGTACTACCTTGTTGGGTGGGAAAGAATGGAAAGGAGGATTCTACTTCCACAAGACTGATCCTACTAGAACAGCAGATCTAATCAAGAGAGTTCAGCAAAAAAACCATCTCGCTGAGGACCAAGAGGCTGCAATAGCTTGCCTGTTTAGCCCAAAATGTGTATAAAAAGGAAGCTTGCCCAGTACTGGTAGAAAAAAATTCTCGGCATCTGAGAAAAAAAATAGCAAGGTTCCATGTACGGGTAAAAGAACTAGCCCAGAGTTAGGGACAACTCAGGACTAGAGATATCTTTTGTGTCTATAGGCAGCCTAGAACTAGACACAGCCCCAGGGCCCAAGACAGCCTCAAGGCGGGCCCAAGACAGCCCCAGGGCCCCACTAGGGTTAACGGCCAGCCAGAGTCAAAGGCCAGCCAGAGTCAAAGGCCAGCCAGAGTCAAAGGCCAGCCAGAGTCAAAGGCCAGCTAGGGGCAAGGGCCAGCTAGGGGCAAGGGCCAGCTGGGATTAAAGGTTCCCTAGGGTTAAAAGGTCCCCTAGGGTTAAAAGGTCCCCTAGGGTTAAAAGGTCCCCTAGGGTTAAAAGGTCCCCTAGGGTTAAAGGCAACCTAGGGTATGGGTAATCCCAGGAAAAAATCCCAGACAAGAGGTGGCCTAGGGACCTAAATGGATAATCCCTCTAACTATAAGTGTATAGGCTAGAGCAGAATACCGTGCAAGGACTGAGGTCTCTTAGAAGACCCTAGAAGAGACCTACCAAACTGACTCCCTCAACGGAGTTATACAGAATAAAATCTGCCACCTGATGTAACCCTCCTACAGAACAAAGCTGAAGGAGACTCAGGTCCTCATTTAACCAAGAAGGATTCCATACGATCTCCATGAGGGTCAGTTGTGCTCTCGAGCAAGGCACCTAACCCTGCAACTGCTCCCTGGATGCCATAATTAGGGCAGCCCACCGCTCTGGGCACGTGTACACTCACTGCACGGATGGGTTAAAAAGTGGAAGACGAATTCCTATGTGTGTGCAAGCATACAATGGTGATCTATGCATAATTTATTTTATCTATTATTATTTAGCGATGAAACTCGTTGCCGTTCGCCACTCATACCGGGTGCCGAAGGATTTACTCCGGACATGCACATCATAGTACTTAAAGCAAGTGATATTACCTCACCCGGAAGAGAGCAATGTCAATCATTCTAATACCCTCCTGGCTATTGACATTGGAGGTGCCGAACCTGCACAAGGAATCACTATTTCCTAAAGGGACGAAATCCTCTGGGAAAGGAGAAGAGTCTGAAGAAGTTGTTGACTTCTTGACCATAAATCATAATCCAGAGGGAATTAGACTAACCTCCCAAAAGGGTTAACAATCCAACCGAGCTGAACACAGCTCTACACATGAAACTGAAGCTCAAAGGCATTTTTGTCCCTGGAGTGTACAAAAAAAGGTAGCAGATCATTCAGATCAGCCACCACCGACCCCTCTCAGTGTCTGATAAGTACAAAGTCTGTGTATTCTCAGACTGAATCCAGCATAAAGGGAACAATGAGTACAACATCCAGCTCTGTCTTTACTGCTAAGACAACCTAGGGGTTGTTAGAATCCGACACAAGACTCATTGGAAACTGCCAGACATCTCCCAGATCTGTTAAGGTCTTGAAGAAAAAACCTTGTGGAAGCAAGCTTCCTCCTAATAAAAATGTCTAAAAACCCTTCTAAATATCTGATAGAACATGGAGACAGATATTCTATAAAGGAGAATAAAACTCCCTCCAACGCCTCCACCACCAGAAAGATTTCTGCTGGTGAAGGGAACTAGGATATTAACCGCCTGGCTTCCAAGGCTAGCAAGTTCAGAAAAACTTATCTTTCCTCCAACCCACTGGTATAGGAGAAACCAAGAGTCCGACTGAGGGGTACAAGTAATTTCTATGTGAAACCCTCAATCATGCCCTTGGAATGGAGAGGGCAACACAAAGTATCCAGGCACCAACCCAAACATGGCATCATAGCTCAGTGGGTTTGGGGAAATAGATTCCAGACCGAGAGGACCCTTTAAAAATCCTTCTTTCCCACAGATAAGGTAGAGGAGGAAGGTACCCCCCGGATTCTTTAGCCGCGTTCCCAAATGAAAGGAGAAGCTTAAAGAAGGAGCTCCAATGATCACTCTCTTCAACAGGCAGGCCCGATCAGGTGGAAATTACCTATATTTCAGCGTATTCACAAATCTACCCAAAAAATAAAAATTCCCAAAGGAATATTGCACAAGGCTCACTCTGACCTAGAGCCCCTGGTCCAGGTTGTCAGAGAATGCTGTGAACTGAATATGATACAATCATATTTCCGTGCCCAAAATCTCATGACATTTGTCACTAACCGCCAAAGCTGAAGAAAGATATAACCATACCCCTTCCTATTGTCTCCTGTGCTCACACACCTGGTTTTAATCTAATTTTGTATAGTTCTCTGTACTATATGTTTTACCTTGTCTGCATTCTTCCTTTGTAAAGCGCTACAGAAGTTGATGGCGCTATATAAATATGCAATAATAATAATAATAATACCCCTGGACAAGTCCTATTCAACAGATAGTCCTTATAGAAGTAGAAGGTAAACTACCCATCATAGAATGAACGGCCATAGATCTAAACCATTAAGATTCCACTTGCCAACCAGTTAAGGCAGTGAATCAAATAAGCTTATTTAGGAGATAGCAAAAGGCTAATCCTGCCCCCCAAGGATTTCCAACTAAGGGCAATATCCCCTGCCCAGGACCCAAATATTGACCGAGTCTGACACTGCTACAATCCGAGCAGATGAGAGCAGCCGCACCTAGGGTGTCGTGCACATAGGTTAAGAAAATACTTCCGGAATAAGAAAGGGAATGAACGAGAAGAGTCAGATGCCAAATCAGGATAAAGCCCAACCTAATTACACCTTGGATCTGAATCCTTTATCCCAATTAAACCGGTCTCTTCAACTCTTCAATTGGGATGGCGTAGCTGTCCCTGAGCGAGAAGATCTGGATCCTTGGGCAAGATGTGCTGGTCTACTGCCAACTGCATGACGTCTGCGAACCAAACTCTTTTTGGCCAACAAGGGGCCACCAGCATGGCTGGTACCCGCTCCTAGGCTATCTTGCGCATGACCCTGCCCAGGAGAGGAAACGGAGGGAACACAGAGAAGCTGAAACTCCATCCAAGGTATTGCCAGGGCATCCGTGGCGAAGGCCAGAGGATCCTGAGATAAATCTGGGAAGTTTGCGATTGCGACGGGACGCAAACAGGTCAACATCCGGCTGACCCCAGCGGTGACAGAGGGAGAGAAACACCCGGTTGTTAAGAGACCACTCCCCCAGACGAGACGTCCCCCTGCTCAGGGAGTCCGCCACCTGGTTCTCCACCCCTGGGATATAGACCGCTGAGATGCAGGGAACATGCTGTTCCACCCAAGACAGAATCAGGGACACTTCCTTGAAGGCTCGCTTGCTCCGAGTTCCTGCCGGATGATTGAGGTAGGCCACCGCTGTCTGAGCGGATCTGAGCAGCCCGACCCCGAAGGTAAGTGGATAGGCGAGAAAGAATCAACCTGATCGCCCTCAGTTCCAGGACGTTGATGGAAGCATGGGCCTCTTGTGGGCCCCACCGACCCTGGAACCTCAGGGACTTCCAGAACCCTCCCCAGCCGGTCAGACTGGATCCGTAGTGACCATTTCCCAGCATGAGGGCAGGAAGGACCTGCCCCCCATAAGGTTCCTTGAGTCCAGCCACCACGAGAGAGACTGTCCAGCCAGGGAACACGGAACAAATTCCTGATCCAGGGACACAGGGTCCCGATCCCAAACCGACAAGAGGTGCAACTGAAGAGGTCTCATGTGAAACTGAGCAAAGGGGACTGCCTCAAAGCAGGACACCATCAGGCCCACCAACTGCATCCCCTGACGGATTGAGGGATGAGGACACGACAGCAGAGCCTGAGCCTGCAGCTGAAGACCCTCCACCTTCTGCTGAGGAAGGAACACCTTGACCTGAGAGGTATCCAGAGTCATGCCCAGAAAGGACCTCACCAAGGACGGAGACAGAGAAGACTTGGGACAGTTGATCACCCGAAAGACTCCAGAGTGGATGTCACCATTTGAGTGTCCCGCTCGGCCTGAGGAGAAGACCCGGCCAAAATCAGGAGGTCGTCCAGGTAAGGAATGATGCGGATGCCCTGGTTCCTTAGCAGAGCCATCACTCCCCCCAGCACCTTGGTGAACACCCGAGGTGCCGAGGTGATGCCGAAGGGTAGAACCACAAACTGGTAATGCTGATCCTGCATCTTGAACCTTAGAAATCTCTGATGACCTGGGAAGATAGGCACATGAACATAAGCATTCTTGATGTCCACAGTGGTCATGAAGTCGACCGGGCGAAGGGTACTGACAGCAGAGCGCAGCGTCTCCATGCGAAAATGCTTGAATCGTTGAGGCCCTTCAGATCCAGAATGGGCCTCAGAGAGCCGTCCTTTATGGGAACCGTGAAAAGATTAGAATAGTACCCCTGACCCCTTTCTTGATGAGGCACCAAACAAATTACTCCGGACTCTAACAGGCAAAAGCAACCCTTGAGCAGACAGGGGGTTTAAAGACATCCGGGATCTGATGAATTTTGGGGGGGGGGGCAGGCTGCAAATTCTATCTTGTAACCGGAGGACACCAACTCCTGAATCCACAGGTCTGAAACATGAAGCCTCCAGACGTGAGCAAAAAGCGCGAAGCCGCCCCTTCATGCCTGAGGGGGCTTGGGAGAGGGTTTGGGCTTAGGATTCCAGGAGAGACCAGGACGACCACGGGGTCTGCCACGGCCTTAAGAATCTCTGCGACCACTGGAGAGGAGGGAGCCACGGCCCCCTCTGGGAATGCGGAAGGAAGGGAGGGGGGCAGAGGACCCCCGAAAGGGCCGAGACTGCCTCCTACGCTGGGGCAGCCTTCCATCCTTGGCTAGAACATCAAGACGCTCCCCAAATAGCCGCAGCCCCACGAAGGGGAGGCCAGTGAGCGCTTTCTTAGCCGCTGCGTCAGCTGCCCACTGGCGCAACTAGACAGAGCGGCGCATAGCCACCAAGTGCGCAGAGGCCCTACCACACAGCCGCACAACATCATCCATAGCAGTAAGTTTAAAGGCCACAAAATCAGAGCAAACCTAGCGCTGGAAAGCCCTACCCCCTCACGGAAATAGCAAATTATACTATATCAGCCCAAGGTGTGGAGGTCACCGCCAACCTTGAGTTAACCAGAAGCACACAAGACTTAGCAGTGAATTCAAGAACTGACCATATAGGAATCCCCTGAATAGGGGCTATAATCGGGACCTCCCCACCATGTAAGGTGTAATGGAGACCAATGCTGATCCACAGTTGTGATGATTTCCATGCTTTGAATATGGTGTTCCCAAATGCCTTCCCCCCTTTCCAATGTTTAGTACTGTATGTCTAAATGTGTGTAACGTTTAAAACTGCAAAATCTTTAAATAAAGAATATTAAAAACTTGAGTCAAATTAAATCATAACACTTAACAACCCTGAAAGAAGGACAGTTTTATGCTTAGTTTATGATTTACTTTAACTTGTGTCTTATTTTTAAAGTACCAGTCCAGGCAAATACAAAACACCACACACTAGCCTATAGTTCTGTGCAGCTTAATCGTACAATGCTGGCATCAGCGTTCAATCAACCCGGAAAGCCCAAAGCAGAATGTTCTCTCCTCGCATCAGTCTTGATGACTGGCCACGCCCGCTCCATTCACTACAAAGGAGGGGGCATGTCGGCCCTCGGCATGCCTCCTTCATTGAAATAAATAGGTGTGGCCACTCATTGTGACTGATGCCAGGAAGAAAAGATGAGGCAGCGGCACAACCACGGGCCGTGGTCCGGATCTCTGGCAGAGTTAAGTTTCAAATCCCCGGAATATCGACGATCTGCAGGGGACTATAGGAGATTATATAGTGTATATTGTTTTTGGCTTGACAGTCCCTTTAAAAAGAGGAACAAAACCCACAGGGGTTGCCCCAGTAACATCCCGCATTGGCATGCCCCCACTATGTGAAACCTCCTTGGCACCGGCTAAACTCACTTTTTTACTGGCGCCCTCGCCAATGTAAACAACGGGTGCCCGCATCCTTTGAATTTTATGTGCACGCTTCCATCGCCCTGTATTCAGATTAGGTTAGGGGGGAAACACAATGATGACCAAGCTGGGACACAGGACTGCCAGACCAAAACTCCCTCTGCCTTCTACTCCGTGTATGATGCCCTAATGCCCATCACTGCATTGACAACAGAGTAGGTGCACTGTGCCTAAAGTGGACCAAAACCCAGGATTTTGACTAGATGGGGTTTGGTCCTTAGCCCTGGGGCACTCCAATTAGGGATGCCCCACTGTGTGAAACCCCCCAGGTTGCCCGAACTAACCCACCTCTCCCAGGTCCTACGGCACATGTGCGGCCCCCTGTCTAATTAGCACACTAATATCCTCTCACGCCAACTCCTCTAAGGATTGTCTAAGACTCTGCTCCAGCCGAGTCTAGCAGAGACCTGACCCGAGTGCACCGATGGCCACAATCCTGCTACCCTCTAACAGGCAAACACAAATGCCTAGTGCAGGCGCACGCCATGCTAAAGGTACAGCTGGGAGCGGTGGAAGTTTTACATACCGGGCATCCCAAATCTGGATGCCACAGAGGAGCAAGCATGCGTGGGTTTTGGTCCACTTTGACAACCCAGAATGCACAAGTAGGTGAATGGAAGAATGACAACCTTGCCTAAGATCATTTCTTTTCACAAACCGGGCAGCTTGGGGGTTTGAAACATAGTTTTTTACTAAAATTTTTAATGGCTTTGCACCTTTGATGATTCAAAGCTGAATATAGTACTAGGAATATGACTCCTAGGTCATGTTTAGACCATACAAATGCAGCAGGGTCAGCGTTTGCATAGAGATGACAGTGCTGTGCTGCCATAGAGCTCCGCGAGTGTTGCAGTAAAGTTATAGCAATATGTTGTACCAAATTAAATGTGGTATCCTGCCTATGTGGCTATATCATTCTATAGTATTTTAGGGTCTCTTTAAAGAGATTATTGCCATTTATTTCCACAGCTCCATCTGATAAGAGACCTGGAAATGGTTGCACACAGCAGAGCTGCATGTACCTTATTGGTGAAGGTGTCATTACCACATTTGGATTCTAAGGTAAGTATTTCTTTTTAACAGGGCTTGCAAGTAGCAGAAGGGAGTTGTATGGCTTAATTTAAGGTCTCTGGAGATTAGGGCCCACTCTGGCACAGAATTTAGTTCTGAATTAACAAAACAATGGTTGCAATTTTCATTAGACAAAGGTTTGGTATCCTTACCTCTTGATTATGTAGGTGCTGAAATGATGCCCGTACATGTGGCTCTTTAACACCGAACCGGGTTACAAGAAAAGTCTCCCTGTGCACAGGAGTTCTTGGAGAGGTCACAGGTTCCTCGCTGGGTATGGCACGCTGTAATCGGAAGTACTGTGGCACATCTTTAACCTCCACAGAGACTGGGAGGGACGGAACACTTGAGGAACCACCAAGAGCTGCAGAGAAAACTGAAGAAATGCAGCAAAGTTGAGAAATGTACAAGAACTATTACAAAGGATGAAAGTGCTCAAAAATCAAGTCATGGTCCAGATTTCAGCATTGCTTCCAACAATCACATCATCTGCTGAACTACATGAGGGGCTGACACACCCTCCCTCCATTGCAATGCATGGAGGCAGCACAACGGTTACTGATGGCGGGGACATGAGCCCGACGTGGAAGGGCCAGTGACTGTATGCAAGTGTGGGCACCGAAGGCGCAGGATTCAATCCAGCAATCAGGCGAGTTGCTAATCATTATACATGACTGTCACCAGCTTACCAGATCGAGTCCTGCACCATCCAGGCCCAATCTCCAGTGACCAATGCTGCAGAGACAAATGGGCACTTACTGCAATGTATGGGGCATGCTGAGTAGGGCCGATCAGCTGTACAGAACAGGGTATGGAGTGCTGCAGTTCTTGAGTAAAAAAGATAAAAAACATAAAAATATTAATGTCTAAATTTTAACTGGACCAACTGGTGTTGGTCTCTCAGACAGAGAATAAGAACAAGCTCGGGGTGGGGGGGGTGGAGTAAGCTGGAGTCCCCCAGAACACTCAATATCCTCACCTTCACTTCGGGAAAGAAGCCACACTACTGGCCACTGGCACGCACGTGGGCACGTTCCCGTGGCGAGGATGCGGCCATGGCCCACGTGACCGCCCAGTGGAGATGAAGGTAAGGATATCGGGCGCTCTGGGAGGGGTTATGTTTGGGGGCGCTCAAGCATTCCAGATACACACACCCCCCCCCCCCCCCCAGAGTTTAAGAAAAGGGAAGACATCATCGATAGGTGCTCTGCATTACAGAAAGCAAATATGGCTGAAAGCTGGGTGCAAACTATTGCTACAGGTGACTCAACTTTTGGAGATTACTTCCTCCAAACATCTGATTTTATATTAACCAGCAATGGAACAAAATGCAACACCTTCTGGGCAGGAATTGGGCCTTTTTGCACCTCAGGATAGAGCACATTGCTATCATAAATGCAAAATAAAGGCAATTAACAAAAGATACATCCAAGAAAGCCAGCAGTACTTAAAGCGGACCTTCACCCTGAATAAGAGCCTATCTTATATGTTTCCCACACCCTGTACATACAGATTGCCCACATCAAAAATCATCCTACCTGCATCTACTGCATGTTATGAGCCTTTAAACATCCAAGATGGCGGCTCATGGGCTGCCAGGCAGCCTGCAAACAGTTAGTGTCTTCTGACTGTCACTCTGCATTTTGGGATTGCTGTCCTTTCCCTGACCCCAGCTCTGCTCCGTCTGTGCAAAGCACAGCTATAACCCCCGCCCCTCCTGTACTTTATCCCGCTCTCCTCTCCTCAGTATGTGATGCTTCCGAGTCAAGATGGCGGCGCCCGTATCCTAGAGTCCTGAACAGAGTTGCAGCCCGGTGGGGGAAAGAATAATAAGTGACAAAAAACTTAAAATATATTAATTTTAGATGCTGCGGAATCATTTTCAATAAATCATGGTGAAGGTCCGCTTTAATTATCAGGGAGGTGTTCATTCTAGTAAAAAATCTATTTCTTGGACAATAATGGCAGCCCCCGGCCCCTTGGGGAATAGTGGCCAGCAAAACAGAAACCCCTTTGGCCGGCAAATCGGAGCTTCCAAGTGAAAGCCATGGCGTGCTCCAGCTGGCTCAGAGGCTCGCCCCTCCTTACAACTGGGCATGAACAGCGCTGTCAGAGCCAGCAGAGCTCACCATTCGCTCGGGAGCTAATCTGAGCTTACGGTTTCCGCTTTGCTGACCACTATTCCACCAGGGACCGCCATTATCGGATAAAAAAAAAAAATAGATTTTTCTCTAGAATGAGCCATGTTTTTTGCTGCAATCTGTATAATGTGGGTGTGCTACCCAGATACAGAAACTTTATCATCAGAGGGGTGTTCCAGTTTAATTTGTATCTTCATTAAAATTACATCCAATAAAACTCTAAAAAAGTGTCAACTCAAGATAGCAGCAATAAAGCCATTAGCTCCCAGGGTCTATGTGCAGCATTTCCAAATACATTTTTTGCAGACAAATTTGAAATGCTTAAATTGTGACAGTGTAAGAGATAAACATCATTCGAAACCTCTGAAGATGTTATGTTCTGATATTATAGACCTTACACAGGAAAACATTTCACCAATATACTTTATTATAAATAACTACCCCCCCCCCATTTAAAAAAAAGTCATGAAACTTGCAGAGTCAGCAGAAATCTCTACAAACGCTATGAGCAGAACAGGCACTTATCATGAGGGATTGTGATGTGTGTGTATAAAAATTCAGCACTGGACCTAAAATCTTGGTAAGCTGGTAAGCAACATGGTCAACTTAACCTATACCCAGATAGGAGGTTAATGTTGCCACATTCTAACCCCAGCCCAGTGCCCCAAAATAGCCTGTGTTTTTTTTTTTTAACTAAAGTGTTTGCCCAATATTTCTAAAAGCACTAACAGGAAGCAGCATGATGTCAAATGGAATGACAAGTGCTAATTCATTCAGCTCCAAGGTAAACTGCCACATAATGGCAGTTGAGCTTTCAGTCCATTCAGATTTATTGCAGTTATTATAAATGACCATGCTGACCCCCAATTCTGATCAGTGTTTAAACCGGACCGAACAGCCTGGCACAGTTGGAAAAGAAAGAGGGGGCAGCCATTTTGGAGCTTCCTCTCCCAACTGACATAACTGAAATGCACAGTAACCGGAAGCCCAGCACGACGTCCTGTTTGCAGGTGGCCTGCAGGCCCACGAGTGCCTATCTTGTTTTTAACATTTATCCCAGCAGGCGTTATAAAAAGGTAAATTAATTTGTGCAGCTATCTAAATTGCCCAGGAGAGGAAGCATATGAGCACTGTTTGTTGTGTTGGCCTGATTTCATTCCTTTTTGACCGTAGGTCCGCTTTAACTGAATGTATCATTGCTGGAAAGCACCAGCACATGTTACATTAGAAGAATTGTGGGACTTGTAGTCCACGTTTTTTACTCAAGGCTATGAAAACCACTCCCACTGTAGCAAAAAGCGATTCCTAAGAATATGAGAAACATGGAAAATCGTGCTGATAATTACAACGCAGGTGTGGGGGCACAATTCTAACACAAATGTTTAATTTACATTTCAAAAGAAGATAAAAAAAAAAGGGAGAACAACAAAAACATGACAAAAAGGGAGTTTTCCTTTAATTTGTTGAAACACATTTAATACATTTCTATTAATCTTAATTTTATTTATTGTATGCTTTTATTTCAATGTACATTTGAGATATTAAAGTGAATCAAAACCCTTTGCGGTTGCCCCTGGAATCCTAAAAAAAATAAATAAATAAAAAAAAAAACAGACGGGCACTGGAGTATATTTTAGTGTGACGCTCCACTGTGTGAAACCCCCAGGTCGCCACTAAACTCTCCTTTACCAGCAGCTCCCTCGACACGGTGATCACCGGCCACTGCATCCCCAGGCATCCCTGTAGCTGCACACACTCTGTCAGAATGCCTGCTGCAGAACGACATTTGGCAATTTTGGGATCAGCCAATGGGCGATCTTAAAATTGCCAGAGGGCAATGCTTTGTCCGTAGAAAAAAAATGTTTTTAAAAAAAAAAAATAATTGGGTTCCCACTGAGCTGGCAGCAGCACCTGAGGTACTTGGGTGGGGAGGATGAATGGGGGGGGGGGGGGGGGGGTAGCGGCGCAGTGGGGTTGAGCAAAAAAAAGGGTTTTGATCCGCTTTAAACTGTAAACATCAATAAATATTTGAAATATGTAGACTTTTCACTGGTATTATAAATGGAAAACCTCCAGAGTGGTAAGAAATTGTGCGCTAGTGCACTTAAAGTGGACTTTCACCCTGAATAAGAGCACATCTTATATATGTTTTCCACACCCTGTACATACAGATTGCTCACATTAAAAATCATCCTACCTGCATCTACTGCATGTTATAAGCATTTAAACATCCAAGATGGCGGCTCATGGATAATCAGGCAGCCTGCAAACAGGAAGTGTCTTGACTATGTGGCTCTTCATTCTGGGATTGCTTTCCTTTCCCTGACCCCAGCTCTGCTCTGTCTGTGCAAAGCACAGCTATAACCCCGCCCCCTGTACTTTATCCTGCTCTCCTCTCCTCAGTATGTGTGATGCTTCTGAGTCAAGATGGCGGCGCCCGTATCCTAGAGTCCTGAACAGAGTTGCAGCCCGGTGGGGGAAAGAATAAGTAACTAAAAACTTAAAAAAGCAATTCTGTGATTACTCACCTGTAGAATTGTTTTTGTTCTTGCATGGCACGGCCCCCTTCGGTATTCATAACTGATGGGTATTCCGCCACCAGGTGGCGCAGCAGCACTGCAGAAAGCTGTGGCAGCTCCCGGCTCCCTATAAAATGGGACCAACCAACAAGTTCTCAGCGTAGACGAGCAGCGAGACAAGAAGCCAGGAGAAAATAAAGGTAAGAATGTAAAAAAGGCAAAAAACCCAGATTTAACTTGGAACAATCACCAGAAAGAGGCAACCAAGAACAACTATAACAAGGGTGGGGCGAAGCGGGCCATGCAAGAACAAAAACAATTCTACAGGTGAGTACTCACAGAATTGCTTTTTTCTTTAATGCATGGCACGGCCCGCTTCGGTATTCATAACTGATGGGACATCCAAAAGCAGTGTCCAAAGTAGGATGGGATCCCCAAAGAGTAACGGCCAGTAGTTCAAGTCACTACTGCCTGAAAACCTTGCGGCCCAAAGCAGCATCAGCTGAGGCCTAAATATCAACCATGTAAAAAAACTTAGAAAAAGTATGAACAGAAGACCAAAAACGGCCTTACAAACTTGTTCCACAGAAGCTTGGTGCTGACAAAGCTCCAAGAGAGTGAAACAAACAGAAAATTAGACTTCCATCAGAGACATCAGAGCCCAGAACACATTCATAGAATGCAGAGTCTGCTCCATGGAAGTAGCTAGATTGGAACACAATGAAGGCAAGACAAAGCCCTGAATAAGGTGAAAGGCATACCCAACCATAGGCTGAAATCTGGCCTAAGTCTAACATCGCCTAACTCGAAAGACACTCAAAATAAGTATTTTTGATGAAAAAAAAAAACACAGCTAATTCAGAACTCGCCATACAGGAGGCGATAGTCATACAAAAAGGGAGGCTACTCTAGGAGTCAACAAAGGGGCAAGGCGGCCTCACAGATAGACTCAAAAGGAGGCCCCTGCATAACCAGTAGCCCCAGATTCAGATCCTAGACAAATAGCAAGGCTACCTGGAGGAACGCACGTGAAAAAACACCCTGGAAAAAAAAAAACATGCACCAGCAGATAATGGCAAGGGCCCGTTGGAAAAACTTTTCCAGAGCTACAAACATGGCCCTAGAGTGTACTTAAGACGGAGGATCTTGGAACCAGAGGATACAAGCTCCTGAATCCACCGGATTGAGACGTGAAGTCTCCAGATATGAGTAAAAAACCAAGACCATCCCCCCACCCAGATGGGTGAGGGCGCCCCTTCATGCCAGACTTCATAACCAGACAGAACGGCGCATAGCCACCAAAAGGGCAGAGGCCCTACCGCACATCATCATCCATAGCGGTAAGGATAAAGATCACAAAATCAGAGCAAAGTAATAGGGTCCTATGTTCCTCCCTCCCGCTACCAGCAGTAGCACCATCCTGTAGACGCTTTAGAAGCCTCTTAAGGGCAATAGCAGGGATGGCAGCAGCACAGGCCGGGCGCAAACCAGCCCCCACACAGGTAAAGGCATGGCGAACCAGCTGAGCCATGCGCCTGTCCTCACTGTCCCTCAGCGTGGTAGTGTCAGGGGAAGGCACGACCGAAGTATTGGACAAACCTAGCACAGGAGCGTCCACTTCAGGAGGAAAGGACCACCTTTTGACAAGATCAGAAGGAAAGGGATATCTTTTATCCAGCCCTTTGGGCACAGCAGGCAGTCTGTTGGGACGTTCCCATTCCTTATACACAAGGGAGGCGAAGTGTTCCTGCTCAGGGAACTTTAGATGCCGTTTACCAGGGCGAAAAAGCTCCCCTTGCTTTCTCTTAGCAACCTCGGAAGCAGCAATGTGCAAAATTTCAAAAATACGTGACAGCAGATTATCAGTGTCCTCAGAGTACCATGAATCCTCTCCGGACGCAGAACCAGGGTCATATCGCAACCCTCCTGCTTGCTCCCAGAGGAGTCAGAATCCTGGGAAAGCTCCCCCATCTCAAGGGGGTGACATTCACCAAATTCATCAATCCCCACATACATTTCAGGAAAAGGGGAGGATCTGGGATCCAGGTGCCGCTTCTTACCAGAAGCCTTCCTAGGAGCAGACTTGGCAAGATGTTTCTCAAGTTTGGCCACTTGCATAGCCAAAATCAGAGCTAGACTCCCTGCTAGTGTCCCCCTCATTGGGACCCAATTGCAGGTGTGGGGGAGTAGGTGAAGCCGAGGGAGGCGCAGAGGTGGGAAGCGAAGCAGGCAAACCAGCTTGGAGCGCAAGGACACTCTCAGCGCACGGCACGCACACCGTGACACGGTTACTCACAGGGGACACCCCACACATGGAACACAGCCGGGCTTGCCCCGAAGGACACCCAAGTCCGCTATCCCCAGAAGCCTCCATATGGTGATTAATACAGGCGCAATAGGCCAGCAGTGGGCAAAGGCTATACAAAGGCCGCCCGAGATGCCCTCCCATGGGATACCCCCAGAAATAGTGAAGGGGGATGAGGGGAGGGAAGGAGTGGAGCCGGAATATGCCACAACCCAATGGTATCCCGCCTGAAAGACATAAGTAAAGAAACATAAGTATCCCGCAGCATATGCACTCTGAATAAAAAAAACCTCAAGGGGGACTCACGGACCAAAGACACCACTGGGTCACTCGGGCACAGACCGCAGGATAGGCGACACACCGGAGGAAGCAGCGCCACAGCCGGGAAGGGAGAAATCCAGACGTGCAGTCTCTCAAAATGGCGCAGGCAGAGGTACCTCTAGGGGCGGGCCACGGCGAGACGACCCGATATGCGTCACCAAGCGGCCTGGCCCCCCGAAGAGCGCGAAAACGGCGCTCACGTGACCCGACCGGGCCCATGACAAAGCAAAATCACCTCAGGTTATAGCGCCCACAGAGACGCGGAGCGTAGTACAAAGCGGCGTAGCAGCTCAAAACACCCAAAAACGTCAAAACGTCACAGATATTACTCCTCGCGGCTACCACGCACCCCCCCCCCCCGAACAAGTCAGAGAGGGGAGGGGGAGAAGAGAGGGACAAGGAGGCAGCGGCGAGCAGCCATGGCCAGGGAGGGGGAGGAGGGACCCCAAAATGAAAATAAGGGGACACAGTCCCCAACAACTTACCCCCTCAGAAGTTAGGGCAGGAACTCCGCATCCCAAGAAGGCTCACCGGCGTATGGCCGGCTACCCTTTGTGGTACAGGGTCTGCGGCTTGGAGCTGCGCTCCAGGAGCACTTGGCCCTAGTGCTCTTCTACCTACACACGATCTGTCAGCCAAGGCTGGGAGGCAAGTAGGGTCCAGAAATGGATGAAAATAGACTTGCAGGGCCACAGGCTTGGTTGCCCCGCTCACCTGCGCAAGAGAGATAGCCATCTTCTAACTTCGCAGTGCCACTGCAGAGACAACACTGGGAACTTGTTGGTTGGTCCCGTTTTTATAGGAAGCCGGGAGCTGCCACAGCTTTCTGCAGTGCTGCTGCGCCACCTGGTGGCGAAATACCCATCAGTTATGAATACCGAAGCGGGCCGTGCCATGCATTAAAGAAAATATATTAATTTTATATGTTGGGGAATAGTTTTTTTTAAGGGTTTGGGCTTTTCATTAAATCACGGGGAAGGTCCGGTTTAACCCCTTTATCCTGATAGGCAGGAGGTAATACTATAGCTTTTAGATCTCTGATACCAGAGAAACTGCAAGACTCACTTTACTTATCACTAAACATTAATACCAGAGTCATTCAGTAAGCAGAATGTGCAGAAACACAAATCAAGGCTGCGTTAGAGCATTAGACGTCTTAAATCCTTCAAGCCAGGGGCGCACAGCCTTTTTTTTGGTCCACACCATCTTACTGGTTACATAGAAAAAAAAACCCTTACCTGACTCTCGGGCCACTGCTGCTTCTCCAGCGCTACGAATCCTGGGTGCCACCATCTTGTTGGAATGACACAGAGCCATATCCCCCAGCTCTGTGCGTCCGGGGGATGCAGCTGTGTGTCACCAGAGGGGTTCCGCTGGTCCGAGGATAAGATAAGGGTTTTTTTTCTTTGTAATCCCCCTTGTCCTGCCTTAGTGCCAGGGTGGGGGGTTTCATTTAGACTGAAGTTCCTCTTTATTAACATTGAGCTTAAACGAAACATGTTTGGTATCATCACTTTCTTGCAATCTATACAGAATCTCATATTGCCCCCAATGACTTTATAAAACCACAAGTAGAAGCTGTTTATATAACTTCAAAGATTTCCAGGAATCTAACATCAAACCAGAAAGCAGATATACAATTATGTGGAAGTACGCGCTCTGCGGTCCTGTGTGCAGCGTCTGAAGTGCACATGTATTGCAGTTTCCATGACTCCACCAGGGAGCCTCAACTAACCGACAGCTTGTCACAGAGGGGAAACTAATGAGATGGCTGAACCTTCCACTCAGAAGGAACATGAAGACAGAATCCAAGCAAATACACACAGCAAACACAGAATTCCAGACACAAATGTCAGCGCACGACTTCCCTCACAGCTCTGCAAATGACCGTACTATGGAATGATGCTGCTGTGTAGGAAGAGGCAAGCTGGCCTGGTGACACTACTGAGAGAGCAAATAACACAAACTTGCTTAGACCTCTTACATATTCCTATATGAATTCAACTGCTTGGTAAATACCATATTTTTTCGCCATATAAGACGCACCTACAATTTGGAGGAGGAAAATAAGAAAAATATTCTAAACTAAATGTTGTGCTAAAACACCCCATTACAGGCAGTGCGGCAATCCCCCCACCCCATTCCACATGGGCAGTGTGGTGTTCCCCCATAGGGAGTGTAGCATTCCCCCCACTCCCATAGACAGTGTGGCATTCCCCCATCTCATTCCCATAGGCAGTGTGGCCTTCTCCCCTCTCATTCCCATAGGCAGTATGGCATTCCCCCATCTCATTCCCATAGGCAGTATGGCATTCCCCCATCTCATTCCCATAGGCAGTGTGGCATTCCCCCATCTCATTCCCATAGGCAGTGTGGCATTCCCCCATCTCATTCCATATAGACAGTGTGGCACCCCCCCTCAAAAAAAAAAGGGGGGGAAGGTGCGTCTTATAGGTCAAAAACATAAGAACATGGTAAGTCAGAACAAGCGACAAGAGTTGTACACCTTATCAGACCTGGCCTGGCCGGGGACTAAGCGGGAGCAAGCCTGGCCTGGCCGGGGACTAAGCGGGAGCAAGCCTGGCCTGGCCGGGGACTAAGCGGGAGCAAGCCTGGCCTGGCCGGGGACTAAGCGGGAGCAAGCCTGGCCTGGCCGGGGACTAAGCGGGAGCAAGCCTGGCCTGGCCGGGGACTAAGCGGGAGCAAGCCAGGCCTGGCCGGGGACTAAGCGGGAGCAAGCCTGGCCTGGCCGGGGACTAAGCGGGAGCAAGCCTGGCCTGGCCGGGGACTAAGCGGGAGCAAGCCTGGCCTGGCCGGGGACTAAGCGGGAGCAAGCCCGGCCTGGCCGGGGACTAAGCGGGAGCAAGCCCGGCCTGGCCGGGGACTAAGCGGGAGCAAGCCTGGCCTGGCCGGGGACTAAGCGGGAGCAAGCCTGGCCTGGCCGGGGACTAAGAGCAAGCTTGGCCTGGCCGGGGACTAAGAGCAAGCTTGGCCTGGACGGGGACTAAGAGCAAGCCTGGCCTGGACGGGGACTAAGAGCAAGCCTGGCCTGGACGGGGACTAAGAGCAAGCCTGGCCTGGACGGGGACTAAGAGCAAGCCTGGCCTGGACGGGGACTAAGAGCAAGCCTGGCCTGGACGGGGACTAAGAGCAAGCCTGGCCTGGACGGGGACTAAGAGCAAGCCTGGCCTGGACGGGGACTAAGAGCAAGCCTGGCCTGGACGGGGACTAAGAGCAAGCCTGGCCTGGACGGGGACTAAGAGCAAGCCTGGCCTGGACGGGGACTAAGAGCAAGCCTGGCCTGGACGGGGACTAAGAGCAAGCCTGGCCTGGACGGGGACTAAGAGCAAGCCCGGCCTGGACGGGGACTAAGAGCAAGCCCGGCCTGGACGGGGACTAAGAGCAAGCCCGGCCTGGACGGGGACTAAGAGCAAGCCCGGCCTGGACGGGGACTAAGAGCAAGCCCGGCCTGGACGGGGACTAAGAGCAAGCCCGGCCTGGACGGGGACTAAGAGCAAGCCCGGCCTGGACGGGGACTAAGAGCAAGCCCGGCCTGGACGGGGACTAAGAGCAAGCCCGGCCTGGACGGGGACTAAGAGCAAGCCCGGCCTGGACGGGGACTAAGAGCAAGCCCGGCCTGGACGGGGACTAAGAGCAAGCCCGGCCTGGACGGGGACTAAGAGCAAGCCCGGCCTGGACGGGGACTAAGAGCAAGCCCGGCCTGGACGGGGACTAAGAGCAAGCCCGGCCTGGACGGGGACTAAGAGCAAGCCCGGCCTGGACGGGGACTAAGAGCAAGCCTGGCCTGGACGGGGACTAAGAGCAAGCCTGGCCTGGACGGGGACTAAGAGCAAGCCTGGCCTGGACGGGGACTAAGAGAAAGCCCGGTCTGGACGGGGACTAAGAGAAAGCCCGGTCTGGACGGGGACAGCCAGGTGCGGCACCATTTCTTGACAACCGTTATTCACTTCACCCTTCCTTTCTGCCTTTGCACCAAGTAATCAATACACTGCAAGATCAGCAGCATCCTTTACCTTCCAGTTTTGTAGAGAGAAGGAGGTGGTTTTATTAAGGATAGGGAGTAACAAAATAGTAAATAGTAGAGGTAACAAATATGAGAGAGTTATACAGAAATACAAATTAGACAACCATGCTGCTAAAACCATACAGAGGAAGTACAAAGAAGACCAAAGCACAAAGGATATACCGTATGTCTATAGACAATAAGCCTATATGGAGACGACATGTAAGACAAAGTTGTGAGAATCTACCATCGCATAGAACTACCATGAAAAAAAGTTTCAGAATTATAGTCTTGTATAAAGCGAGTAAACGTCATCTCTAGAGATCCACTTCCTTGTAATGCCTCTTCCTACAACAGCTGGGAAGATGTGGGAGGCCAGACATAGCGATCATTCCAATTCATTCAAACCTGTCTGATCACATCTGTCAGTTTCTTACACCTCCAAGGTGGTGAACATAAGTCACGGGTCACCTTTATATATCAATACCCAACTCTGGCTTCCTAAAACTCTAGGTCCTACATTGTAAATCTAACCCATTGTAAAGCAGATTTCCCGTGCAATTGTCAGGTATAATTAGCAGCTAAAAACAGTCATTAGGATTTTGGCAAACACTTGCAAAAATTGCCAACAGCTGCAAACACAAATCCTCAAAGAAAAAGTAACCCTTCACTATTCCTATACTGGCCAAGAAGAGCTCACATGCTGCTGAAGGGTGTTTGCGTTAGGAATTCTGTTTTGCATTCACATTTGCGTTTGTGTCTGCTTTATAGAATAAATCTGTTTCTAGAACCCATGCCCTGTCTTCTGGTCTAGTGAAGACTATTTAAAATCTATTGTGCCAGAAACGCAAAACACATGTAGTAATGTCAACTTTAATGGGGTGTGCTTGCAGGGCGGACGCAGCAGGTAGGCCTTTTTGTAGCCGCTGCCTCCTCTCTGATGCACCACATAACTGTGAATGGGGCCATAGGGGTGCCATTGTTTTTCATTTTTTTTTTGGTACTGCAGCGTCTTGCCACAAACGACTGGACTTTCACTTTAATGTCCAGCAATGAGTTATGAAAGAAACAGATTGCTGGCGCCTCCCGCAGGCAGCTCCCGCCAATACTCACATTTGCCCCCCACTGCTCTTCAAGCGGAAGTTCAGTTGTAGGGGTAACCCCCCCCCACCACCCTAGCCTGGCGCTGAGGCAGGAGCTCTGTCTATCAAAGGACCTGGAAACAGATGCACAATGCAGAAAGCCCCCTACTGGTTGCAGTGTGGCTGGATTTGTCCGCTTTAAAGCAGAATAAAACTCGAGAATTCAACTTTCCCAGGTTTTGTTCCATTCCCTGGGGGCATCCCGATTTCAGATACTCACTTTGTCACCCCCCCCCCCAGACAGCCCCAAACACCTCTTCCACATCCCAATGGCGCATGCGCTCAGCCAATGAGAGCCATTTGCTGCGTTTACCTCTTTTGGCAAACGGCTCTCATTGGCTTTAATGGGGAGCGTGCACTGCCGCATGCCTGGCCTCATATGCACCCCTGTCCTAGCTTATCTGATTGGCTGGGACAGGAATGGGCGCACGCGATGCCAGGGATGCAGCAGCACACGCTTCCCATTTGAAACAATGAGAGTCTTCTGATGGATGACATAGTCATAGCAGACAGCTCTTATTGGACGAGAGCCCGCACATGCACCACTGGTCCAGGGGAAAGTAAGACATTACCAGCAAACTGATGGGTTTCGCACAGCGGGACACCCCGATTCAGCATACCCTGGAGGAAAGCAAGTGGCCCTGGAATCTTTTTGATTCCAGACTGGTCGCTGCTGTGCTTTAAAACTTTAGCCCACATACTCCCTTTAAAAAAATTAAAAAAAAAAAATACTGTTGGGACATTAATATTGGACATTTTTATGGTATAAGCATATAATATTTCCCAAGGACTTGACGCTACGGTTATGTTTTGCTGCTTTATTTTAATTAAATGCCCAACAGAATCTTCCTGGGGAAGCTGTGAAACTGAACAGTTGGCGAGTGATAAATAATTCAATCTCCCCTACGGTTACACCGAGCGGAGGTCCAAGAGACGTGCCCCAATCTTCCCCTACAAACTATCTGAGCTCTCAAGGACAGAGATATTTAAGGTTTTCCCTTTTAAATCAAGAAATGAATGTTTTTTTTAATTGCTGCATGAATGTCACATTAAAAGCCTTGAATTCTGAACACGAATCCCAGAAAGCCTTTTCCTTTCACATTTATTGCATTGCTAACGCACACAAGATCTGGCCTATTGCAGGAGCACATCAATGCACTGCAAAGATAAAATAATGTAGTAAAAATATAAAATGGAGAAAGAAAACACATTTAAATAAGGCAAAGAAAAATAATAAAATCTTCAGGAAGCCTTTTACGACACCAGGGCCTCTGATGTTGTTCTTTAAGCAGATAAAAGTCTTGGAGTTGATTTTAGGTGTGGTGCTTGAATTTGGAACATTTTGTGGTGAACAAAAAAAAAAAAAAACATGAGATCAAAAGGAGCTCCCCATGCAGGTGAAACAAGTCATTCTTAAAGTGGACCAAAACCCAGGATTTTGACTATCCTGGGTTTTGGTCCTTTCCCCCAGGGCACCCCCATCAGGGGTGGCCCGCTGTGTGAACCTCCCCAGATCGCCCGATGAAACTCACTTGTTCCTGGTCCTACAGTGTACGCGGCCGTTCGTCCAATCAGCGCGCTAGGAGCCGCTGATGTCACACCATCTAGGCGTCTAAATCCAGCGGCTCCGAACTCGCTGGCGGCCGCATTCCCTGCTTTCCTCTTACAGAGAGCATGCCCGCACCGCCCATTCATGCGCCTTTGGAATGGGAACAAAGGTGAGTGAATAGGCCAACCTGGGGGGGTTTAACACAGCGGGGCATCCGGATTTTAGATGCCCCAGCAGTAGGGAATCGATCGGCCTGGGAATCCTTTAGATTCCCAGGCAGACCGAGCTGGGTTTTGAGCAACTTTAAGCTGCGAAAACATAAAAAATTGCAACAATATTAGAAGTGGCAAGATCTACAGTTTGGTCCATCCTGAGAAAGAAAGAACGCACTGGTGAACTCATCAATGCCAAAAAACCTGGACGCCCACAGAAGACAACAGTGGTGGATGATCGCAGAATAACTTCGAAGGTGAAGAGAAACACTTCACAACAGCCAACCAAGTGACCAACACTCACCATGATGTAGGCGTATCAATATACAAATCTAACATAAAGAGGAGACTGCATGAAGGTAAATACAGAGGGGTCACTGCACTGTACAAGCCACTCATAAACCTCAATAATAAAAAGGCTAGATTGGACTTTGCGGGGAAAAAAAAAACATCTAAATAAAACCAGCGCAAGAACATTCTTTAGACAGATGAAACCTCTACTAGAATGATAAGAAGAAAAAGGTGGAGGCATTGTTCCAAAGCCTAGCACATCATGTGTAACACACGGCGGAGAGAGGCAGTGTGATGGCTTGGACATGGCTGCCAGTGGCACTGGGTCACTAGTGTTTATTGATGAGGTGACACAGGACAGAAGCATCCGGTGAATTCTGAGCTATACTGTGTGCTCAAATCCAGCCAAATGCAGCCAAACTGATTGGTCTGTGTTTCCTAATACAGATGGACAATGACCCAAAACAAAGCCAAAGCCAAAGTGACCCAGGGTTTATTAAAGCAAAGAAGTGGCATATTCTTGAATGGCCAAGTCAGCCACCTGATCTCAACCCAATTGAGCCTCATTTCACTTGTTAAAGACTTCGGCCTAGATTCAATAAAGGTAGAAAAAAAATTCTCATGGTAGTAAAAAAAATTTAATCCTTGAGAAAAAAGCCTGAAAATGTCATCGCTACAGAATCACTAGAAGAAAAAAGACAATGAAAGTCAATGGCAGCTTTTACTACAGTGCTACAGTGCAGAAAGGAGTTAACAGTTGCCATTGACTTTCATTTACTTGTTTTCTTAGCTGGTAATTCAACAACAGTGAAATTCTCAGGCTCTTTTCTCATGAATTGAATCTTTTACTACCATGAGAATTTTTTTCTACCTTTATTGAATCGAGGCCTAAACCTCAGACAGAAAGGCCCACAAACAAACAGTAACAGAAAATTGCCGCAATAGAGGTCTGGCAGAGCATTAAAAGGAGGAAACCCAGCGTCTGGTGATGTCCATGAGTTCAGGCAGTGATTGCCAACAAAGGGTTTTGAAACAAGTATTAGAACATTTTATTTACAATGATTTAATTTGTCCAATTACTTTAGAGTAATTGCAAACTGCAATGAAGCAATGGTGTTTAAAAAAAAAATGCTTTAACCGAACCTTCACCCCAAATAAGAGCATATCTTGTATCCCAGGGGGGTTTCCCCCACCCTGTACATACACATTGCCCACATTAAAAATCATCCTACCTACATCTACTGCATTTTCTGAGCCTTTAAACATCCAAGATGGAGTCTCAGGCTGCCTGCAAAAAGGAAGGGTCTTCTGACTGTCCTGCTCTACATTCTGGGATTGTTGTCCTGCTGACCACAGCTCTGCTCTATTGGAGCACAGCTATAACCTGCCCCCCTGCACCCCCCCCCCCTCATTATATGATGCTTCTGAGGCAAGATGGCAGCATCCGTATCCTGAACAGAGTTCCAGCCCAGGGGGGGGGGGGGGGGGGGGAATAAGTATAAGTAAGTTACTACAAACATAAAATATATTAATTTTAGATGCTGGGGAATAGTTTAAGGAGTTTAGGCTTTTCATTAAATGATGCTGAAGGTCCAGTTTTAGTTCCTCACATTTTTATGCAATCATTTGGTTCTAGCCACTGAATGGAAGCTGAAAGTCTTAACTCCAACTGCATGTGAATTGTTCCAAATTCATTGTGGTAATCTACAGAACCAAAGTTAGAAAAATGTCTCTATCCAAATATGTATGGACCGAACTGTATATTGTAAGGCAAACACAAGGGAGCTTATGCTGGAGGGTGTGACAATTTGCAATGCAAGCAAAAGATGGTGAATCCTTTGACAGGTGTCAGAATTAAAGAACATTTTCAGGCAAAAAAATGCTATACTCACCTTTTCTCCCTCACAGACCATCGCCCCTAGTCCGGGGGCAGCAGCGCTCACCTGAAAGGCCGGATCCAGGTCCCTTGCCGCCCAGCATCATGTGCAACTTTCTCATCTGGCTTCTCTTCCTGTCTTACTCAGACGTGGCAATGTCCCCGCCATCAGCCAAGGTGAGCTACCACGCCCTCCTCTATTCACTGCAATGGAGGGGGCAAGGCAGCTCTCCGTGATGGCGTGGGAGTCGCCACATCAGAGCGAGACAGGAAGAGAAGCCCAACGAGAGAGCAGCGCTGCACGAGGTGCCGGGTGTTGTGGAACCTGCATCCAGCTTTTAAGGTGAGCGCTGCTGCCTGCGAATAAGAGCAATAAGAGCAATGGTCTTTAGTGGGGTGGGTTAGGGTCCCCCAACCTGTGTGGTGGGAGCTGGTTGCACAGAGACATAGAATAGTCCCAGAAACGACTCTGTTTTGTAATTGGGGTGGCCCAGAAACCCCCAATTGGCTAACAAAAACGCACCATCATATTATATATAGCAAAATACCAAAAATGTTTATTAAGTCATACACAAACTTACACACACACACACACACACACACACACACACACATATATACAAATGGACAAAGCAGACCCAAACTCGGCATCACATCAACATTAGTCAATATTACCACAATTCCACTGTACCCCCACCCTGGTCCTACAATAATAATAATAATGGCAACCTAATATCCTACTACATGCTCCAAATATATGAATATAAAGTGCAATGTGCCATAAATATAAATTAAACCCAATATAATGCCATATAACTACAAACAAAAAAAATCAATTAACTTTGCATGATTAAATAAGACACAATAAGACAAAAGCCAAATTTTAAACCAAAGTGCTAGTGCTCATAGTGCAAATTGTGTATTATACCAAGGACAAGAGGGGGGAAGGACATAGTAATTTTAATATAAAATTATAATGAGGGTAACATCACCATAAGCCGCAATCCGGCGTTCGTGCAATCAGCTCGCTTGGAGCCGCTGACGCCACGCCGTCTAAGAGCAACTGTCAGGAATCGGCGCTTACCTGGGCCCCGTTCCAACGCTGTCTGCGGGCGCCCGACTGCAGCAGCTCCTGCCCGGCGGCGGCTCAGGCGGCGCCGAGCACGGCCGCTCTCCTTCCTCGCGTCCGCATCACTGTCTCGCGGGAGCAGGTAACCTTTATGCCCTCCGCTGTAGTAGGGAGGGATTGAACCAAGGGGCACAGGCACGCCCCTTGGTTCTGGCTATGGGCCAATGAGCCCAAAAGAGAGGTTCTGGGCTACAAGCCCTTTTTTAGGTTCAGGTCCAATGTATGTCAGGATTGTAGTTGCACCAATCACACACTCACCTCCTATCATATCCGTCCCTATAAAGGTTTCACCCTGAGAGTTGCTCAGTGCCTGTGATAGTGCCTTGTACCTTGCTTTGACTCGTGATATACCTTGATCTGATCTCCGTTGCCGACCCCTGCTTGAACCGACTATTCTCAATCTGATCTCCGTTGCCGACCTCTGCCTGAACCGACTATTCTGATCTCCGTTGCCGACCTCTGCCTGAATCGACTATCCTGATCTCCGTTGCCGACCCCTGCCTGAACCGACCATTCTCGATCTGATCTCCGTTGCCGACCTCTGCCTTGTACCTTGACCTCGAGCTGTCTCTCCCCTCTGTACCGCTGCGATCTCTGACTCCCCGTGTCAACCTCTGGCCTGTCTCTGGACTTCCGCTACACTCGCTCTTAGCCATTGGTTCTTCAGACCTCTATACCTGTAAGCTCTCATCCTTTGAGCCATTGAAGTCCTGGGGGCAACCGATCCCGGGCAGGCGTATTCTGCGCCCCGGCAAGCGGGGGCTAACTGGTGAAGCTGGCTGCGGAGATTGGGGGTTGAGGGCTTACCTAGAGGGCTGGAGTTACCAGAGCGTGACAGCAACAGCTCCGAGTGCGCTGGTGGACGCATTCTCCGCTTCCCTCCAACAGGGAGCGTGCTCGCACCAGCCATTCACAAATGCCTGGTGCAGGCACGTGCCCTGCTAGAGGGATAGCGGGGATTCAGGCGCGGTTCCTGCATGCACTGTTGAACTGAGAAACAAGATAAGGGAATGGGGCGACCTGGGGGGTTCACACAGTGGGGCATCCAAAATCGGGAGGGGGGAAATTGATCGGCCTGGGAATCTTATAGATTCCTGGGCCGATGAGTGTGAGTTTTGGTCCACTTTAAAAATGCATGCAAGAGATGCTTTTATAGGCACCGCACCTGGAATAAGAGACAGTACTGAGCTCCACAGTGAATATCGGCATACCAGTGCATCAACCGGCAGCACCACACACAGGCGTGAGTATGTGATGCCTGTGTCAGAAGCCTTGTAGTGGCGAGAAGGGGCATCACCTAGCCACCCACCATCTTGGTGGGCCACATTCGGCCCCAGGGCCTTGAGTTTGGCACATGCACTCCACACATATGTGGGGTTTTCCACCACCGAGGCCATGCCCACTTTTTGACATCAGCGAAAAGGCTGATCTTAAAGGAGATGGAAACCAATTTTTGAGTCCACCGTCTCAGTCTTTGGGCCCTTCACATGGAGGAGGCAGCTCACCGTGACTGATGGCGGGGGACTCACCACGTCAGAGGGAAACAGGAAGAGAAGCCCAACGAGAGAGCAGCACTGTGCATGGTCCCGGTGCAGCAAGGAACCTGGATGAAGCCAGGTAAGCGTTGCAGCCCCGGACTAGGAGCTACGGTCTGCTTTTTTAAATTTTTTTTGCATGAAAATGTTGTTTAGGAATGTCTGCTGACGTGATCTAGCTTGCTAGCTGTATCTCCAGTTTCACTATAGACTGGGGAGGGTTCCCACATGCCTCAGCTACAGCAAAGCAGGAACTGGAATTCCACTTTAAATATCCCTAGGAGGCCACAATCAGTGTGGAGCATTGTGCATTTCTAATGCAGGGTTCACCGAGGACATGGAGGTGGTGGATTCTGTTAGTTTAAAACCCCTGAGGAGCAGGACCCTCCTTGGAACAGAGTTTAAAGGGAAGATATAGGTCTGCTTTAATAAGCCGCCTTTACTCAAAAAGGTGTTACTGATGGTCTGAAGTTTCTCATTCATCCAGGCCGGAGTAGCTTTAGGAATAAATCAAGGCAACTGGACTTGCTGTTTTATTGTCTCTCTCTGAATTCAGAGGGATGTGGCAGCAATGTTTTTCTTGGAAGACTCGCGAAATGTCTTCCAAGAAAAATTAAACCTGGCCAGTCCAGGTGCCTTGATTTCCTCCTACAGGTATCAATCACTGCCCAGTGGATAATTACATCAGCAAAAGTGGAAGGTCTTTGTTGTCCTAATGTCTAACTGAACATACACTATGATCCCAATGCAACTAATCCTCTGGTGTCATTGCTATGCAGCTAAAGAGGAACAAGACCCAGGTTCTTCACTTTCCTGGTTTTCTTCCACTACCAGAGCCACCCTGATTTTGCATGCCACACTGTGTGTAACAAAAAAGGAAAGCCAAGAATTCTTACCTCCCCGGTGATCCTAGGGTGCATGTGCGGGCTCTCTATGCTCGCTATGCCTATTAAGCGGAATAGCACGCTAAATGAAGGGGGAGCTCTAGGCAGGTTGTTGCTCCCATGGAGTGTCTGGAGCACTGTGTTTTCTCCGCCACCTGTCTTCCTAGTTAGGAAAATAATTTCCTCATTAAGCTTTCATTCCCCACCCCGCTGACCTGGTCAATCAATCAACCTTCAGTGGACCAAGAACGGAAACACCCCCCCCCACCCCCTGCCCAGACGTCCTGATTGGCTGATTCTCTCTGCAGCTCTGAAACCTCTGCCTCCACTCACATTCACCACATTGTGCTTACATCACATCGCTATTGCCACACCCACTGTCTCTCTGCATTTTTCCTGAATCTCCAGTGCTCTAATACTTTTACAGATAGCTTGGAAACTACAGGATTGAAGTTTAGACAGTGCCACATGTAGCCTGAGACAATGGGGCAACCAGGGCCGGATTATGAAAGGGGCACGTACCCCTGGGCCTCCAACACTTGCCCTGTAAAGGAGGCCTCCACCAACCTTTGGGTTATGGTCTGTCCTAGGAGGTTTTTCAGCCTTTGGTCTGACTGGCCGCGGGGCCGGCAGCAAAGCTATCGGTGGCAGTGATCCCCACCTGCCTGGGCAAGCTTTTTTTGGTTTTACAAACCTGCAGCCAAAGCCACCACAAGCAGGGCGGGGAGACTAGATCAGCAAAGCCGCCGTCAGCAACGCTACAGTGATGGGTGCGCGCACAGCTGTCAGTCGGCAGCCGCTCACTGCACATGAGCCACCAAGTGCAGCAGCTGGCAGCTCAATGCAGGGAACTGTTTTCTCCTACACACCCCTGCCCAGAATGGCAAAGCAGCAGTTCCCGAGCAGCACGCACCCGCACAAGGGTGGCACAAGGGACTCAATTTGACGTTCCAGTAAGTAGGCAGATGCCAGACAACCACTAATCAGTTACTTGGCTGAACTATTATTTTAAAAGGAAAAAAAATATTGTATCTGGGGCCTCCACCAGATTTTGTGCCCAGGGGCCTCCACCACACTTAATCTGGCCCTGGGGGCAACTATCGGGCTTGCCTTCAGTATACCTTTAATGACTCCCATTGAATACAATCAGAGCCCTTTGCCAAAAGGAAGTAAATACGGTAAAGGGCTCCAATTGGACAAAAGTCCGCACATGCGCTGTTGGAGCGAGGAGAGGAGAGTTTTACTTGGCTTTCTGGGGGGGTTCACGCAGCGGGGCATGCCAAATTAAAGGATGCCCTGGAGGGACCAGAACAAAGCCAGGGAAAGTCATATCATTTAGTTATTCCCAAACTGCACAAGTTCATTTCAACCAGGTTGTCATGTTTTTGGTCAACATAACTCCATTAAATCCTTAAAGTGGACCAATATCCCTCTCAGCTGGGGCTGAAGCCTAAAAAAAAACAGGAAAGCAGACCAAACCCAATTTGGGGGAAAAATGTGTTTTTGGTCCACTTTAAAGAGACCCAGCATTTTATAGCACGGAGGTGAGGGGGGGGGGGTAGCAGAATCACAGAAATTCTGGGTTTCCTTTAATGGGACATCCAGAAGCCTCTTGAGTTTGCTCTACGGTCATTCTTGTAAACCCGATAAGCTGCCTGAGATCACATGAACAGTAGCTGTGGAGGTAAGTAGCGGTTGTCCAGTATCAGATTTCCCAGGGAGGCATCCAAACAAGGATGCCCCAGGATATTTTTACTGGAGGCCCTGTTAAAGCTCCCATTCAGTCAAGCCCAATCGCCATCAAAACACTGACCTTAATTACATATAGGCTCATTTATACATGTGCGATAACAAAAGTCCTGCATGCAACGTTTTGGGAGCAATCACAATTCCTCAATAGCAAGTAATAATCGCAAGTGAGATAACTCCTAAAACGCCAGAACAAGGCGATTGCGATTAATGCCATGACAATACGATATTTACATGTAGATCTATCTTCCAACTTTAAACCCGACCTTCACCATGATTTATTGAAAAGCCCAAACCCTTAAAAAACGATTCCCCAGCATCTAAAGTTAATATATTTTACGTTTTTGTCACTTACTTATTATTCTTTCCCCCAATGGGCTGCAACTCTGTTCAGGACTTTAGGATAGGGGTGCCGCCATTTTGACTCAGAAGCATCACACTTACTGAGGAGAGGAGAGTGGGATAAAGTACAGGGGCGGGTTATAGCTGTGCTTTGCTCAGACAGAGCAGAGCTGGGGTCAGGAAAAGGTCAGCAATCCCAGAATGCAAAGCAGCACAGTCAGAAGGCACTTCCTGTTTGCAGGCTGCCTGATGTTCCAAGCTGCCATATTGGATGTTTAAAGGCTCATAACATGCAGTAGATGCAGGTAGGATGATTTTTAATGTGAGCAATCTGTATGTACAGGGTGTGGGAAACATATAAGATAGACTCTTATTCAGAGTGAAAGACTGCTTTAAAGTGGACCAACACCCAGGGGGGATCGGCCCGGAAATCTATAAGATTCCCGGACCGATCAGATCCCTCCCCGCGGGGCATCCGAAATCGGGATGTCCTGCGGGGAGGAACCCCCCAGGAGGCCCACAAACCTTACCTCAGCCCCGTTCCATCGGCGCATGCGCGAGCCGCGTCTCGCGCTTCCCTCTAGCAGGGCGCGCACCCGCGCCGGCCGTTTGTGAATGGCCGGCGCAGGCGCGCTCCCTGTTAGAGGGAAGCGCGAGACGCGGCCTCCAGCGCTCAGAGCCAGCTGAGCTGGTATGCGCGTCCAAGCGACCTTGGACGCGCATACCACAGCGGCTCTGAGCGCTGTGATTGGCTGGCGCGGTCACGTGGGAGCGTGGTGAGGTGAGTATTTCTGGGCTTTCCGGGGGGTTACAGACAGCGGGGCACCCCCGATCGGGGTGCCCCACCGAAGTGGACCAAAACCCAGGATAGTCAAAATCCTGGGTGTTGGTCCACTTTAATGACTGCTAAGGAGGTTCCCAAGGGTGTGCTTTGTAGCAAACTTCACTGGACATGGGAGAAGGACCTGGGGAGTAATTTTGCCCAATTTTATCCATCTATTTTTTAGTTTCAGATTTGGGGTGCGGGGGGGGGGGGGGTCAGTAATCATCTGCACTGACACCTATCCTGTACAATCTGACAACAGGACAGGTAAGATAAAAAAAAAAATATTCGATTTGGGGGTTGGGTGGGGGGCTTCACCATGGTAACAGAGGACAATACAGAAAGCAGCATCTAGCTATCACCAGGCCTTGAGATAGCTCCATGTCTATAGACACCTAATGATGGGGTGCAGGGGGAGCCAACGATGGGGCGCAGGGGGAGCCAACGATGGGTCTTCACCATGGTAACAGAGGACAATACAGAAAGCAGCATCTAGCCAACGCCATACCTCAAGATAGCTCCATGTCTATAGGCACCTAATGATGGGGCGCAGGGCGAGCCAAAGATGGCATGCAGGGCGAGCCAACGATGGGGCGCAGGGCGAGCCAACGATGGGGCGCAGGGCGAGCCAACGATGGGGCGCAGGGCGAGCCAACGATGGGGCGCAGGGCGAGCCAACGATGGGGCTTCACCATGGTAACAGAGAACAATACAGAAAGCAGCATCAAGCCAACACCAGGCCTCAAGATAGCTCCATGTCTATAGGCACCTAATGATGGGGCGCAGGGCGAGCCAACGATGGGGCGCAGGGCGAGCTAAGGATGGGGCTTCACCATGGTAACAGAGGACAATACAGAAAGCAGCATCTAGCCAACACCAGGCCTCAAGATAGCTCCATGTCTATAGGTACCTAATGATGGGGCGCGGGGCGAGCCAACGATGGGGCATGGGGCAAGCCAACGATCGGGCGCAGGGGGAGCCCGCGGGGGGGAGCCAACGATGGGGCGCGGGGGGGAGCCAACGATGGGGCGCGGGGGGGAACCAACGATGGGGCGCGGGGGGGAACCAACGATGGGGCGCAGGGGGAGCCAACGATGGGGCGCGGGGGAGCCAACGATGGGGTGCGGGGGCAATTAGTGGCAGGTTTCTCCTGCACTGGCTGTCTGCCAGTCCTCCCACTGTACACTATTTACTAAACAACCCCATAGCCATGCAGGGACAGGGCATGCCCGCCTTCCCCTATTCACTAAGCAAGTGATCCCGGCTTGTCACTGGGTGACAGACGTGCCCGGGGATGTATTCCACCATGGAAGAGCCTGGCCAGCAAACAGGAGGGCATGGGGGCCCCACCTCGCTGCTTCTGCACCACAACATACACAAAGTATACACACACACACACACACACACAATGTAAACACACAGTATATATACATACACAATGTATATATATATATATATATATATATATATATATATATATATATATATATAAACAGTGGGTACCTTGGGCGGAGGCGATGAGGCAGCATGTTAGCAGTAGCAGCACCGGGTGCAGGACCGTGTAGAGCAGGCGGTCCGCCATGTCTCGCCACTTCTCGGGTCACACACACACCAGCACACGGAGGGGCGTCGGTCACAGGGTCCCCGGTAGAGAGCGGCTCCCGGGCATAGTGGGGGCGGGCTCAGGCGTGGCCCCGGCTGCAGCTGTCACGCGTGTGTCCCGGGCGGCGCAGACTGGGTGTCAGGGCTGCAGCAGGGTGTCACGGGCCAGCGCTCATTCATTACACAGCGATATACAAAGACCGGCCAGACAAAAGAGGGAGGGGAGGCAGCGGTGGGTGGGGCTCTGTGGGGGGGCGGAGCTAGGTGGGCAGGCAGGTGCGGGTGGGCGGCGCTTTCCTGAATGGCTCAGTGGAGCTGAGTGGGAGGTGACGGGAGCTGTGGCCGCTTATACAGCCATTCACCCATCAGCGGGTGCAGGGGCGGACTGGCCAAAGGGGGAACAGGGAGAATGCACTGCACTGCTCGGGCATCTCACCCAGACCCTTGGTTAGAACAACCTCAGCTTCTTGCCTCCTAACCCTTCTTTATTTCTGGCCCCATTGTAACCCAGCTCATCTATTCCCCCTGTGATGCCATAGCTTTAGTATCATATCTGTGGGGGGCATTTGTAGTGTGGGGTAGTCTGAATAATGGAATAAAACACACCACACCAGATAAATAAGAACCAATTAAGAATTTAACAGTTGAATATTAGGCAAAGTATTGAACACAATGGTGTATAATAAATGTAGCCACTGGATTAAGGCAATAAATGACTGTAGAAGAATCTAGTATAATTTCTACTTTTGAAGAATATGGGGGGGGGGGGGGGGGGGATATCTCAAACAAAGGCTAAACTTGTGTCTAGGTCACTTTAACATATATGGCTATTTAGATAACTTTAAAACACACTGTATGCTCTGTGTAATAAAAACACTATCAATACACACACAATCTGTTTAAAATGTAAGAATAACTCTATATAATAAACTTCAGGTAGATGATGCTCTAAATTTGTAACTATGCTGTAGTGAGGAGAAGTGAGAAAAATACAATTCTGCGATTACTCACCTGTAGAATTGATATTATGAGTGTACATCCCGTCCCGTTCCGAAAGATATCCTTACACAGGGGTTATTCATCTTCAGATGTCACGTGACTGCAGAGCAGAAAAAGTGGCCCCTCCCGGCCTATATATACCGAGGCACCTCCCACAGAACCCCATTATTTAAAAAGCAGTTAACAGAAGCCGGGAGAAATAATCAACAGTCACCATAAAGAGGTAACAAGAACAACAAGGGTGGGGCGGAGCCGGACGGGATGTACACTCATAATATCAATTCTACAGGTGAGTAATCACAGAATTTCTATTATTCTTAGTGTACATCCCGTCCCGTTCCGAAAGATATCCTTACACATGGGACATCCAATAGCAGTTTCCATAAGGTAGGGTGGGATCCCCAAAGGCAACAGCAAGCAGTCTAAACCACTGCCGCCTGCAGAACTTTGCGGCCAAAAGCAGCATCAGCTGAGGCCTTAAAGTGGACCAACACCCAGGATTTTGACTATCCTGGGTTTTGTTCCACTTTGGTGGGGCACCCCGATCGGGGGTGCCCCGCTGTCTGAAACCCCCCAGAAAGCCCCAAAAAACTCACCTCTCCCCGCTCCCACGTGACCGCGCCAGCCAATCACAGCGCCCAGAGCCGCTGTGGTATGCGCGTCCAAGGCCGCCTGGACGCTCATACCAGCTCAGCTGGCTCTGAGTGCTGGAAGCCGCGTCTCGCGCTTCCCTCTAACAGGGAGCGCGCCTGCACCGGCCATTCACAAACGGCCGGCGCGGGTGCGCGCCCTGCTAGAGGGAAGTGCGAGACGCGGCCGCGGCCACCTGGGGGGTTCCTCCCCGGGGGACATCCCGATTTCGGATGCCCCGCGGGGAGGGATCTGATCGGTCCGGGAATCTTATAGATTTCCGGGCCGATCCCCCCTGGGTGTTGGTCCACTTTAACATCAACCTTGTAAAACAGAAGACCAAGTTGTGGCCTTGCAAACTTGTTCAACAGAAGCTTGGTGCTGAAAAGCCCAAGAGGCACCAATAGCACGAGCAGAATGAGCAGTAAGGCGGAAAGGAGGTTTCTTTCCCTTAGCAGAATAGGCCTGAATCACAGCCTGACGGATCCACTTGCTGATAGTGGATTTAGCAGGAGCCTGGCCCTTCTTAGGACCAGACGGAACCACAAAGAAAGCATCAGTCTTCCTGAAGGGTTCAGTAGCCACCAAATAGAATTTAACAGCCCTAACAAGGAAGAAAACAGCCAGAGCAGAAACATGACCTTTCAGAGTACTAAGCTGAAAACCCATGTCCAAGCCATTTTGTAAGAATTCCAATATCCTGGGAATAGAGAACACTCGATATGGAAGTGATCTAGACTCACACCAGTCAATGTAAGCACGCCAAACCCTGTAGTAAATGGTAGAAGAAGACTTCTTCCTAGCTCTGATCATGGTATTAACTACAGAGGCCAGCAATCCCTTTTCCATCAAAATGGAGGTTTCAGCAGCCAGGCCGTCAAAGCCAGCGTTTGTAAAACGGGGTGACGGAGCCGGCCCTGAGTGAGCAGGTCTGGCACCAGGGGCAGGAGGAACTGATCTACTGCCAACTGTACGATATCTGCGAACCAAATTCTTCTTGGCCAACACGGGGCCACCAGAATGGCTGGCACTCCCTCCTGGGCTATTTTGCACAACACCTTGCCCAGCAGAGGAAACAGAGGAAAAACATAAAGGAGCTGAAAGCTCTCCCAGGACATTGCCAGAGCATCCACTGACAGGGCCAGTGGATCCTGTGACAGGGATACAAAGGCCGGAAGCTTGTGATTGTGGCGTGACGCAAAGAGATCCACATCCGGCTGGCCCCAACGGAGACACAGAGAGTGAAACACCCTGTTGCTGAGGGACCAGTCGCCCATGCGAGAGGCCCCCCTGCTCAGAGAGTCTGCTTCCAGATTCTCCACTCCTGGAATGTACACCGCTGATATGCAGGGAACATTGTCCTCTGCCCAGGACAGAATCAGGGATACTTCCTTCAAAGCCCTCTTGCGCCTGGTGCCTCCCTGATGATTGATGTAAGCAACCGCTGTCTTGTTGTCTGAGTGGATCTGAACCGCCAGACCCCGAAGGTGCATGGTCAGCTGGTAAAGCACTAACCTCACTGCCCTCAGTTCCAGAATGTTGATTGGGGCATGGGCCTCCTGAGGACCCCACTGCCCCTGGAATTTCAGGGACCTCCAAAAGCCTCCCCAACTTGTCAGGCTGGCATCCGTGGTGACCACCTCCCAGTAGGGAGTCAGAAAAGATCTGCCCACTAGCAGATTCCTTGGGTTCAGCCACCATGACAGAGACCTCCGGACCAGAGGGGACAGAACAAATACCTGATCCATACTGACAAGAGAAGAACCTAGAGAGGCCTCATGTGAAACTGAGCGTATGGGACAGCCTCGAAGCTGGACACCATCAGACCCACCAGCTGCATAGCCTGTCTGATGGATGGATCAGGGCAAGACAGAAGTAGCTGTGTTTGTGCTTGTAGACCCTCTATCTTCAGCTGAGGGAGAAAGACCTTGACCCGAGAGGTATCCAGAGTCATGCCCAGAAAAATCTTTACTCTGGAAGGAGACAGGGAAGATTTGGGAAGATTGATCACCCAACCAAACATTTCCAGAGTGGATACCACCTTCTGAACATCCAACTCTGCTTGTTGCAAAGTTTGGGAAACTACAAGAATGTCGTCCAGATAAGGAAGAATGTGAATACCCTGAGATCTCAACAGAGCCATAACTCCTGCCAAAACCTTGGTAAACATCCTGGGAGCCGAAGTAAGACTGAATGGCAGAGCCACAAACTGGTAATGCTGATCTTCCACTGCGAACCGGAGAAATGTTTGATGGCCTGCAAAAATAGACACATGAAGGTAAGCATCATTGATGTCTATAGAGGCCAAGAAGTCCCCTGGACGAAGGGAATGTATGGCAGAATGCAGAGTTTCCATGCGAAAGTGCCTGAATCTGACAAATTTGTTGAGGAGCTTTAAATCCAGTATAAAGATTGGAATAATAGCCCATGCCCATTTCCCGCAGAGGGACCGGACAATTCCAGGAGATTTTGAACAGCCAAGCACACGCACTGAGCTGACAGGGGGTCCTGAGCCCGTGAATTTATGAATCTTGGGGGCAGCCAGGCTATAAACTCTATCTTGTAACCGGAGGAGACTACCTCCTGAATCCAGCGGTCTGAGACAAGACGTCTCCAGATGTGAGCAAAAAAACGAATCATTCCCCCCACCCGGATGGGTGAGGGTGCCCCTTCATGCCTGCGGAGGTTTGGGAGAGGATTTTGGCTTAGAACCCAAGGAAGGACCGGGTCTGCCACTTCCTTTGCCTCTGCACCCTGATTCACCACGGCCCCCCGCGGGGGAAGCTCCCCTTCCTCTTATGGGGGAATAAAAGTGCGACAGAGCAACTCTGGACCCCCCGAAAGGGCCTGAACGGCTTCTTGCGCTGAGGCAGCTTACCTTCCTTGGCAAACAGATCCAGACGTTCTCCAAAAAGGCGCAGACCTTTAAAAGGGGCCCCCTTAAAGCGGACCTTCACTCTAAATAAGAGTCTATCTTATATGTTTCCCACACCCTGTACATACAGATTGCTCACATTAAAAATCATCCTACCTGCATCTACTGCATTTTATAAGCCTTTAAAGATCCAAGATGGCGGCTTATGGAAGCTGCCATTTTTGCAGGCAGCCTGCAAACAGGAAGTGCCTGCAAACAGGAAGTGACTGTGCTGCTCTGCATTCTGGGACTGCTGACCTTTCCCTGACCCCAGCTCTGCTCTGTCTGAGCAAAGCACAGCTATAACCCGCCCCCCTGTACCTTATCCCACTCTCCTCTCCTCAGTAAGTGTGATGCTTCTGAGTCAAGATGGCGGCGCCCGTATCCTAAATTCCCGAACAGAGTTGCAGCCCAGTGGGGGAAAGTATAATAAATTAGTGACTAAACATGTAAAATATATTAATTTTAGATGCTGAGGAATTGTTTTTTAAGAGTTTGGGCTTTTCATTAAATCAGGGTGAAGGTCCGGTTTAAGAGCCTTCTTAGCAGCAATATCAGCCATCCATTGGCGCAGCCAAACAGAGCGGCATAAGGCAACCAGCAGGGCAGAGGTTCTGGCACACATTCTAATGGCATCCTCTAGGGCAGCAAGGACATAAGAAGTAAATTCCTCACAATACATAAGCCAGTTAAATACATCTCTGCCCAAAGCCGCAGAACCACCTTCCAAGGCACATCTTCTGCCACAGTAGTAATAGCAGATGCACACACACCAGACGCAGCGTGGTCCCCACACAGGCAAAACAATGTGTAGCCAGCTGATCAATGCGCCGGTCTTCCACATCTTTTAAGGTGGTAGTATCAGGTGAGTGCAGCACAGAAGTATGAGATAGTCCCAGAATTGGTGCCTCAACCTCAGGTGGGGAACACCATAATTTAGCGGTATCCATGGGAAAGGGATACCTCTTGTCCCAGCTTTTAGGTACACCTGGAAGCCTACTGGGTTTTTCCCATTTATGTAAAATAAGATTTTTAAAATGAGCCTGAGCCAGGAATTTCCAGCATGGTTTAGCAGCACATAATAATTCTCCCTGCTGCTGTGGGGGAGCAACAGGGGGAGCAATTTCAAGCACCTCAAATAAATGGGCAAGAAGCCTATCAGTATCAGCTGTATCCCAAGGCTTGGACCCAGCCTTGGCTCATCAAAAGACCTATTCTGATCCTCAGATTCAGACTCAGAGAATAATTCCCCCTCTGGGGAAAAACCAACAATGTCTTCCAGCGCTTCAGAAGTCATGGGGCAAACATAGGAATTATCAATCAAATGCCGTGTCTTGCCAATAGCCTTGCGCGGCTCATAACTACCCATCCGCCTCTCCAGATCGGCCAATCTATTAGCAAAATCAGATTGGGCATCCCTAGAAGCATGTGCCACAATCAGAGCCGAATGCAAGAGACAGGGAGTAGGCAAGGTCACAGGGGAAGAGGCCCTCAGCAGGGGCATCCCAGATAACCGCGCAACAGTTTGCTGGGCGCAGGAGAGACAGACCTTGAAGTCGCTAGGAACAGGGGAAATCCCACAATCAGTACAGAACCGGCCTTGTCCCGAAGGAACCCCGGACTCAATGTCTTGAGAAGCATCCATATGGTGATTATTGTGGCTCGCAAGGCCAAATGGGAATAATGCCGAAGCAAACCCGGGATGCCCCCAAATGTGAACAATGAGGGACATGGACACAAAAGAGGGACAGTCCCTCCAAATCAGGGACAATGGGGAGGTATGATTTACCCATTCGGCTATGGTATCTGTAGCTACAATACTAAAGCTTCAGTACCTTTATCTTTTGAGAGTGCTCATTTCCACCCCTGCCCATGATCTGCCCCTGAAGGGCAAAAGCCTTGGCTGAGCAACACACAGTTTGACCTGGGAGCAGGGCTCAGCAGCTGGTCATAGCCTGGCCAGGGTCAATAAAATCCTGGGCTGATATTTATCCCCTGAGAGGTTGTCCTCACCTCTGCCCACCCAAACCCACAAGCAGTTCTGTAACCCTGGGCCCCTTCAAACCAGCTTGCTTCCACAGTGCTAGAGTAGGAATACTTCACTGCAGACAAACAGTCAATTAGAACCAAAACCTGGGATTTTGTGCATCTGTTTTGTCCCTGTCCCTGGGGCATCCCAATGTCCCACTGTGTGAAACCCCCGGTTCACCAGATCTGCTTACTGTATTCACACTATGGTAAGCAGCAGTCGCAGACTTGGATCCAAAACTCAACCTAGGCCCTATCCAGCCCATGAGCCACCCATGAGCCACTTGAACCCACCCTATGCCGATCAATGAGTACATTCACCAGATGGGCTATAGCATTGCAAGATCAGATCATGGGCAGGGGGCATATGGCCACTTCTAAAGAAATGATACTGAACCTTTAGTATTGTAGGGTCAGATACTGTGTCAGGAGTTGGTATGGCCTCCACAGCCATGATGATGGGTCTAAAAGCCTTGGGCTCGGCTCGGGGGGTACAATGGGGGGAGGTATGAGGGGGACTTGGTAGGAAGTTGGGTGTGATCTGTATCTCTTGCTTTATCCAGATTATCTGCTGCCGATCCCGATTACATCTGACCCAACCTTGCTTGCTGGCAGAACTGACCTCTTGGCTGTCTGACCACAAACCCGTCTCTTCTTTCGAATACCTTGTCTCCTTGACTTTTACTTCTGTAATTCCTTCTGGAATACACTTTTGCCTGCCCCTTTGGGTTTTGACACCCACTTGGACTGCGCTCCCATGTATAACTTCTTATATTCATTATCCATGCTCCTATGACCCCTTACCAGACCCCTTACATTTTAATATTCTAAATTTCACTACTTATTGGTCCCTACCTCCCTACCCCCCTGTCGGGGGCTGTCTTGGGTGTCCTTCACCGGGTCTCCTTCGATCCTCAGGGCTCTCTTGGATCACCCCCATGCGACTTCATATGTCACACATGTAAGTCATTTGGGGGAGATTCCAGAGGGGCTGCGCCTTTCTGTAGAAAAGGCCACTGCCCTCGGCTTATTAAGCATTTCCTGCCTCAGGACGGGATTAAAGAATGGAAACCTGTGTTCCATACCGTTCAAAATGTTGGCAGAGCTTCAATAGGCACCCTGCTAGGATGTTTTTCAGTGATGCTGCACTGGTAGGGGAAAGGTAAGTATGAGTTGATTAATAGAAATACATTTTATTATTTATTATTTACAAAAAGTGTGGTGTTTTTTTCCTCTCTTTCACTTGTTCAGTTTTACCAGTTCAATTGCTATTACCTGCAACACCAATGGGAACCCCTGACCCTAATATTTACCAGCCCTTATGCCCTATAGCAGAGATTTGGTGTCCAGCAACTGCCCATGCTATGGACCGCTGGTCTCATCCACAGCACCCTGGTCATTGGTGGTCCGGGGAATAGTAATTAAACTGGTATAAGGGTCCATGGGCGTAGCTGGGGGGTGGGGGCATGTGTCCCAGGTGCATCAGGTCAGGGGGGCGCCAAAGGGGGGCCTGAGCACAGGTGGGGGGATCAATTTTGATTCTTCTGGGTGCCAGAAAACCTAGCTACTCCTCTACATGGGACCCCTTACCAGTTCAAAGGTCAAGTGAAAGAGAGAAAAAAAAACACCACACCTTTAGGAAAAAAAAAATTATCTTAATTAACTCATACTTACCTTTCCCTGTTCATTGTCCAGTGCAGCATCATTGAAAAACATGCAGGCTGGGTGTCTATTGACGCTCCATCGGCATTCTGATTCCACTCCTTTCATCCCGGTTCGAGGTTCGGTTCCCCAGGAGTCCCCTTGGACTCCTGGGGAACCCCCCTCCATGCCCCTCCCCTCCTATGACATATGTAGTCACATGAGGGAGATCCCAGAGAGGCTCTGCTTCTCTGTATAAAGGACCACTCCACCCACCTCACGCCAAGATGAAAGAAGGGGGGACCTGCCCCCCCTACACTCAAGGACTCGCAGCACGGGCGTCAGCAGCTGATGCCTGCTGCCGCCTCAAGAAAACGGTAGAGGGGCATCCAAAGAGCCTGGGGGCACGAGCTTGCACTGCCCCTATAAGAAAAGGGAAAAAATGGGAAGGGGAAAAAGTAAACCGCACCGGCTTAAAATAAACACCTAATCTAAATACAGTGTGCACACGCTAGGGTGGGAACACATATGTGTGTCACTTGAAACAATCAAAAAAGGAGTCCCACTACTCCACGCCTCACCCTTATAATGAATGCGTGGCACTACTGTTAAATGTATACAACCATTAAATGTTTTATTATTGTTGAAGGATACATATACACTTAATCAGACATAATTAAAAAACATAAAACACACAGGACAAAGCCTCAGAGGAGGAGGGGATGTATGATGACAAGAATGCTATTTACATGGCCATAATAAATGAATAGGCTTAAATATATCTCTGCTACTATATATTTTAAGAGCTGGCTGGTTCAAAAATGTTTTAAAAAATGTGCTAAACACTAACCTATACTAAGGTAAATTAATAGTAAAAAATATTGAGCCAGCCCGTAAATGTTGTAAAATCTTCTGCTTTAATTTTCTTCCATTAAAATCAATAATCCAACAGGTCACAAAATAGTAAGAATGTACAAGATGGGCCCTAACGCCAACGCGTTTCGGACAATAGGTCCTTAATCATGACATAAGGTAAATTAATACAATACTATTAATCCATCAATAAAGTGCTAAGTGCTAAAGTTCAAACTGTGCCTTATTATATTACAGTGCTACATACATACAAATATGAGGACCAGCCGGGACAGTGACACAAGAAACATAAACACCAATAAAAAGGATAATCTTACACCTCAAAACCAGCCAAAAGCCTCCCCCCGTTCGACTACGCGTTACGTGACGTCACCCGTCACTTCCTCAGGGCCAGCTTCTGAGAATGAGGAAGAGCATTACCCCTGAAATGCTGAGAGGAAGTAATGAATAAGGGCCCTGGTGGCCAGAAACACGCCATGATGTGTGGGTTTGGAGCCTTGCTATTTCATTTGCTTCAACGTCATTTAATGAAAAGCCCAAACCCTTAAAAAATTATTCCCTAGAATCTAAAATTAATATATTTAATGTTTTTAATCACTTATTTTTTATTTGTTTCCCCACTGGCCTGCAACTCTGTTCAGCACTCTAGGACAGCGATACTCAAATGGCGGACCGGGGTCCGAATGCGGACCTCGGCACCAGATTTCCGGACCCTTGCCCTGACAGGCCTGCACTCAGTTGCTTTGTGTTTTGCCATTCTCAGAACTGCCCTATTGATCAGCAATGTAGCGCTTAGTCTCCCTGCCAGTGTCATGGCTCCCTGGCACCTAGCAGTGCAGTATGAAGTCCAATCTGCTGTAGGTTCTGTGGGGCCAATAGGATTTTTGACCCAGTGGCCAATAGGATTTTTAGATTGGTGTGGTCCGATTTTTAACTGTCTACCCCCCGCCCGGACCTCTACCTCTCACTGGATGCTTTTAAACGGACCTTTACAAAAAGTGGTTGAGTACCCCTGCTCTAGGATATGGGTGCCGCCATCTTGGCTCAGTAGCATCACATACTGAGGAAAGGAGTGGGGTCAAAAGTGCAGGGGGCGGGTTATAACAGAAGCTTGATGCTGAAAAGCCCAGGAAGCACCAATAGCACGAGTGGAATGAGCAGTTAAAGAGGTTCCTTCCCCTTAGCAGAATAGGCTTGAACCACCGCCTGACGGATCCACTTGCTGATAGTGGATTTTGCCGGAGGCAGACCCTTCCTTGGTCCAGAAGTGAGAACAAAAAAGAGCATCAGACTTCCTGAAAGTCTCAGTAGCAACCAAATAAAACTTCAGAGCCCTGACCACATCCAGGGAATGCAGTGTCCGCTCCTTGGAATTAGCAGGATTAGGACACAATGCAGGCAAGACAATGTCCTGATTAAGATGAAAGGCAGACACAACCTTAGGCAAGAAATCTGGCTTAAGTCGAAACACCACCTTATCCTGATGCCGCTCAAAATAAGGAGGTTTGATGGAAAGCGCCGCTAGCTCAGTAACTCGCCTTACAGAAGTGATAGCCACCAAAAAGGCTACCTTAAGAATCAAAATGGGCAAGGCAGCCTCCCGGATAGGCTCAAAGGGAGGCCCCTGCATAGCAGACAACACCAGATTCAGATCCCAGACTGGTAGCAAAGGCTTATAGGGTGGACGCACATGAGAAACACCCTGGAAAAAGGTTTTAACCAGCAGGTGATTGGCAAAAGATCTTTCGAAAAAAATTGCCAGAGCTGAAACATGGCCTTTGAGGGTACTAAGTTGAAGGCCTAGATCCAAACCATGTTGCAAGAATTCCAGAATCCAGGGAATAGAAAACACCCGACATGGAAGAGACTTGCACTCACACCAGGCAATGTAAACATGCCAGACCCTGTAATAGATAAAGGATGAGGACTTCTTCCTAGCCAGAATCATGGTTTCAACAACAGAAGCAGGCAACCCCTTTTTCCATCAAGATGAAGGTTTCAGCAGCCAAGCCGTTAAAGCCAGCGTTTGAAAATTGGGGTGGTGTAGCTGCCCCTGAGTGAGGAGATCTGGATCCTTGGGCAAGACGTACCGGTCTACTGCCAACTGCACGACGTCTGCGAACCAAACCCTTCTTGGCCAACAAGGGGCCACCAGGAAGGGAAACGGAGGGAACACATAGAGAAGCTAAAACTCCGTCCAAGGAATTGCCAGGGCATCCGTGGCGAAGGCCAGAGGATCCTGAGACAGAGAGAAAAATCTGGGAAGTTTGTGATTGTGACGGGACGCAAACAGGTCCACGTCCGGCTGACCCCAGCGGTGACACAGGGAGAGAAACACCCGGTTGTTGAGGGACCATTCCCCCAAGCGAGACGTCCCCCTGCTCAGGGAGTCTGCCACCTGGTTCTCCACCCCCGGGATGTAGACCGCTGAGATGCAGGGAACATGCTGTTCCGCCCAAGACAGAATCAGGGACACTTCCTTGAAGGCTCGCTTGCTCCGCGTCTCTACCTGATGATTGATGTAGGCAACCGCCGTCTGGTTGTCTGAGCGGATCTGAACAGCCCGATCCCGAAGGTGAGTTGTTAGGCAAGAAAGGACCAACCTGATCTCCCTCAGTTCCAGGATGTTGATGGAAGCATGGGCCTCTTGTGGGCCCCACCCACCCTGGAACCTCAGGGACTTCCAAAAGCCTCCCCAACTGGTCAGACTGGCATCCGTGGTGACCGTTTCCCAGTACAGAGGCAGGAAGGTCCTGCCCCCCAGAAGGTGCCTTGAGTCCAGCCACCACGAGAGGGACTGTCTGGACAGGGGAGAAAGAGCAAACTCCTGATCCAGGGACACCGGGTCCCGATCCCAAACCAACAAGAGGTGCAACTGAAGAGGTCTAATGTGAAACTGAGCAAAGGGGACTGCCTCGAAGCAGGACACCATCAGGCCCACCAACTGCATCCCCTGACGGATGGAGGGATGAGGGCACGATAGCAGAGCCCGAGCCTGCATCTGAAGTCCCTCCACTTTCTGCTGAGGAAGGAACACCTTGACCTGAGAGGTATCCAGAGTCATACACAGAAAGGACCTCACCAAGGACGGGGACAGAGAAGACTTGGGATAGTTGATCACCCAGCCGAAGGACTCTAGAGTGGAGGTCACCATCTGAGTGTCCTGCTTGGCCTGAGGCAAGGACTTGGCCACAATCAGGATGTCGTCCAGGTAAGGAATGATGCGGATGCCCTGGTTCCTTAGCAGAGCCATCACGCCCGCCAGCACCTTGGTGAACACCCTAGGCGCCGAGGTGATACCGAAGGGTAGAGCCACAAACTGGTAATGCTGATCCTCCAGCGCGAACCTTAGAAATCTTTGATGACCTGGGAAGACAGGCACATGAAGATAAGCATCCTTGATGTCCACAGTGGCCATGAAGTCGCCCCGGCGAAGGGTACTGACAGCAGAGCGTAGCGTCTCCATACGAAAATGCTTGAATCTGACAAATTTGTTGAGGCCCTTGAGGTCCAGAATTGGCCTCAGAGAACCGTCCTTTTTGGGAACCGTGAAAAGATTGGAATAGTACCCCTGACCCCTTTCTTGACTGGGCACCAGACAAATGACTCCTGACTCTAACAGGGATCGAACCGCCAAAAGCAACCCTTGAACAGACAGGGGGTTTAAAGACATCCGGGACCTGATGTATCTTGGGGGTGGCCAGGCTGCAAATTCTATCTTGTAACCGGAGGACACCACCTCCTGAATCCACCGGTCCGAGACGTGAAGCCTCCAGACGTGAGCAAAGAGCCGAAGCCGTCCCCCCACCAGGATGGCCTGAGGGGGCTTGGGAGAGGGTTTGGGCTTGGAGCTCCAGGAGAGACCGGGACGACCACGGGGTCTGCCACTGCCCCAAGAATCTCTGCGACCACTGGAGAGGAGGGAGCCACGGCCTCCTCTGGGAGTACGAAAGGAAGGGAGGGGGCAGAAGACCCCCGAAAAGGCCGAGACTGCCTCCTACACTGAGGCAGCCTGCCATCCTTGGCTAGAACATCAAGACGCTCCCCAAAGAGCCGAAGCCCCCCAAAGGGGAGACCAGTCAGAGCTTTCTTAGCAGCAGCGTCAGCTGCCCACTGGCGCAACCAGACTGAGCGGCACATAGCCACCAAGAGCGCAGAGGCCCTACCACTCAGCCGCACAGCATCATCCATAGCCGTAAGGATAAAGGCCACAAAATCAAAGCAAACCAAGAGGGTCCTATACTCCCCCCCCCCCCCCCCCCCCACTACGAGCTGAAGCACCATCCAGGAGACGCTTGAGGAGAGACTTAGACCGGACCTTCACCATGATTTATTGAAAAGCCCAAACCCTTAAAAAACAATTCCCCAGCATCTAAAGTTAATATATTTTAAGTTTTTAGTCAGTCACTTATTATTCTTTCCCCCACTGGGCTGCAACTCTGTTCAGGACTTTAGGATACGGGCGCCGCCATCTTGACTCAGAAGCATCACATTTACTGAGGAGAGTGGGATAAAGTACAGGGGGGCAGGTTATAGCTGTGCTTTGCTCAGACAGATCAGGGGTGGGGTCAGGAAAAGGTCAGCAATCCCAGAATGCAGAGCAGCACAGTCAGAAGGCACTTCCTGTTTGCAGGCTGCCTGATGTTCCATGAGCCTCCATCTTGGATGTTTAAAGGCTCATAACATGCAGTAGATGCAGGTAGGATGATTTTTAATGTGAGAAATCTGTATGTACAGGGTGTGGGAAACATATAAGATAGGCTTTTATCCAGAGTGAAGGACTGCTTTAAGGGCAATAGCCGTAATGGCAGTGGCACAGGCCGGGCGCAATCCAGCTTCCACACAGGTAAAGGCGTGGCAGGCCAGCTGATCCATGCGTCTGTCCTCACTGTCCCTCAGAGTGGTATTGTCAGGGGAAGGCATGACCGAAGTGTTGGACAAGCCTAGCACGGGAGCGTCCACTTCAGGGGGAACTGACCACCTCTTAACAAGATCAGCAGGAAAGGGATAACTCTTATCCAAACCCTTGGGCACAGCAGGCAGCCTGTTAGGACGTTCCCATTCTTTAAGCACCATAGTGGTGAAATGTCCCTGCTCAGGGAACTCCAGACGCTGTTTAGCAGGACGAAACAGCTCACCCTGTTTCCTTTTAGCCGCCACAGGGGCGGCAATGTGTAAAATTTCAAAAATGTGAGACAGTAAATTATCAGTGTCCTCAAGATACCATGAATCCCCAGACTCAGTCACTGTCACAAACCTCCTGCTGGTCCCCAGAGGAGTCAGAGTCCTGAAGCAGTTCCCCTTCCTCTAGGGAATAACGTCCAGCAGTGACATCAAATTCCTCATACTCCTCTGTAGAGCGTGAGGGAGTGGAAATTAGGTGCCGCTTCTTGCCAGAGGCCTTCCTGGGAACAGTCCTGGCAAGCTGCCTCTCAATGCTGGCCACCCGCAGAGCCAAATCAGAGTGAGACTCCATGCTAATATCCCCCTCACTGGGGCCCTATTGCAGGAACAGGGGAGTAGGTGAAGCCAAGGGAGGCGCAGAGCTGGGAAGTGAAGCAGACAAACCAGCTTGGAGCGCAAGGACACTTTCAGCACACAGCACGCACACCCTGACACTGTCACTCACAGGGGATACCCCACACATGGCACACAGCCGGGATTGCCCCGAAGGGCCCCCGAGCACGCTATCCCCAGAAGCCTCCATATGGTGATTAACACAGGCGCAATAGGTCAGCGGTGGGTAAAGGTTAATACAAAAGCCACCCGGGATGCCCTCCCACGGGTTGCCCCCAGAATTCAGTGAAGGGGGGAATGAGGGGCAGGAAGGAGGGGGAGGAAGGGGGGCCCCAAAAGGAAAATAAGAGGATACAGTCCTCAAACAACTCACCCCCTCAGAAGTCAGGACAGGAACTCCTCATCCCTATTAGGCTCACCATAAAGCCTATGGCCGGCTGCCCTTTATGGTACAGAGTCTGCGGCTTGGAGCTGCGCTCCAGGAGCACTTGACCCTGGTGCTCTTCTACCTTCACCCGATCTGTCAGCCAAGGCTGGGAGGCAGTGAGGGTCCAGAAACAGATGGAAATAGACATGCAGGGCTGCAGGCTTGGTTGCCCCGCTCACCTGCGCAAGAGAGAGAGCCATCTTCTAACTTCGCAGTGTCACTGCAGAGGAAACTCTGGGGGAGTTTGTTGGTTAATCCCGTTTTTATAGGGAGTCGGGAGGTGCCACAGCTTTCTGCAGTACCACTGCGCCACCTTGTGGCGGAATAACCCAACTGTTATGAATACCGAAGCGGGCCGTGCCATGCAATAAAGAAAAGGACAGCAATCTCAGAATGCAGAGTGACACAGTCAGGAGACACTTCCTGTTTGCAGGCTGCCTGAAGCCCCATGAGCCGCCATATTTGATGTTTAAAGGCTCATAACATGCAGTAGATGCAGGTAGGATGATTTTTAATGTGAGCAATCTGTATGTACAGGGTGGGGAAAACAAATAAGGTATGCTCTTATTCAGAGTGAAGGACCGCTTTAAATAACCTCCTTAGGTTAGTTCTGTGTACACAAGGGCTCCATCTAATCGCTCAAAGCTGTACTGTGTCTGCTAGAAAGCCAATTGTAACCCAACCTGCTCATGTTGAAAGTATGTTACTACTATGTTACTCTGTATAATACTGGAATCATGTAAGTCCTTGTATTTTGCAAACCATATAATTAATATAATTAATACTTGTTTCTGTAACTATTTTGTATATTATGCATGAATGGGTCAGTTTGGCGTCTCAGTCTTTATGACAAATAACATGCAAGTCTGCACATGCGCTGTGGGATTGCCGGTGACGTGAGTATACTGTTAATGCCATGGGGTTTTTACACAGCAAGTCTTCCTAAAGCAGGATGCTTTGGGGGCGTAGACCGAAACCAGAGATGGACAAAATCCTGGGTTATGGTCCACTGTTTCTGCCCCCTCCTCACCCATTCTATGTTGCTATATGTATGAATCAAACACGGAGTCCCAATATTTATAGGAAAGACAGTCTCTTTATGCCGCTATCCCTTAAAGTGAACCAAAACCTGGGATTTTCACTATCCCAGGCTATGGTCCTTCACTCCGGGGGCACCACGATTGGGGATGCCCCACTGTTTAAAATCCCCCCCCCCGTGCCCATGGTGCAGATGCGGCTGCTCCTCCAATCAGCTTCTCCCGCTACACATACTAATGTGCAGCTAGAGAAGCTGAATGGAAATTCTAGCCACACATCAGAGACTTTTTGCAGCTCTCGCTCCCTGCGACAGTAGTTGGCCATGCAAAGCCATTCAGTTACGGTGGGTATGTGCACAGCGAGAAGGGATGTGAGTGATTCTGGCGCCAGCTGCACATGTGCTGAGGCCTTAGGGGAAAGGTAAGAATTTCGGGCCCCTGGGAGGTTTCACACAGCGGTGCATCCCAGTTCAGGATGCCCCAGGGGGAGCGAGTATGCCTGCCCTGGAGTCTCATATACTTCAGAGTTGGTTTTGGTCCACTTTAAGGAGGGTTGGACTTCAATTAGATATTCAGCAGACATCCACCATCACCAAAGGAAAAATAATAAGCACTTACCAAATACCTTCATTTATCCTTAACGTGGAAAGTGGCCTGTCTGACCAAAATAAACCTTATCCACGCAATGCTTATACAACGCTTTGACCCTTAATGGGATCTAGTGGTGCTCCTATGATTGGACACAATACGCCTTGCCCAATTTCCACATGGGATTTTAATTATGGGCCGGGGGTCAAAATAAAAAAATGCACATACGGTAATACTGCAAAAACTTAAAGTGGACCAAAACCCACATTTTTAACTAGCATCCCCTATTTCTCCCCCCGTGAAGAGTGTCTTTGCCAATTTTTAGTGCTCCTGCTTCAGTCTAATCCCAGATAGTGGCCCTTATTTTAGCTGTAAAGCTCCACCTCTTCTATTCATTGGCACTGTTGTGTGTGGCAATGATGTCATTACCACACCTATGCAATGACTGATCGCTGCCATCTCACACCAAGGGACAGCAAATAAAAACTGTGTTCCAGGACTATTCAAAAATCAAAAATATAAATTTTTTGCTTTTCAAATCATTCTGGAACATTGGGGTCGATTCAAAGAAACATGTAACAGCTTTGATTTTGGTGCCGATCATCCTATTTTTCACGTCCGCTCGTGCGTTCGTATGAACTTGCGAGTGATTCTATAAGCAAATACGTTTCTATCCTAAAATATACGTCCGTTCGTATGGCAGTTCGGGAATCAGACCAATGTCAGTTTCCATCCTGAATTTTCCGTTTCATTTCTCAGGTTGCAACATTGGTTTTGCCCTTTTTCCTTTTTCCCTGGACGTAAATCCTTCTGATCTTGCGGCTGCGCACTACAAACTTACCTCCTTAAAGTGCATTCTAAATATTTGGTCTTATTTTTCTTTATTTCATTCATTTTGTAGTAACCAACCATTAATGAATGCATTTGCATAAGTAAATCTTACTTTGTTTAATTTTTAGTTAACTTGCATTTTTTACTTGTGGATTTAATTTTAATATTTTGGCTTCAAATGGTACAACTTAAAATGTTGTGTGTGGTTACCCACACCCTCTACATACAGATTGCTCTCAAATATAAAAAAACACCCAGCAACTTCTGCATGTTATGAGTCTAGAAACAGCCAAGATGGCGGCTCAGGTATTCTCGGGCAGCCTGCAAACAGAAAGGGCCTTGTGACTGTGTTGCTCTGCATTCTGTGATTTCTGACCTTTCCGTGCCCCCAGCTCTGCTGTGTCTGTGCAAAATACAGCAGTAACCCACATCCTGCACTTTATCCCGCTCTCCTCTCCTCAGTAAGTGTGATGCATCTGACCAAAGATGTGCTTAAATAATTAAACAAAGCAAAGGTAAACAACTACACCAATAAATTCAAACTAAAAATATTATTCTAGTACATCAATTTAAAAATAAATAACAAAGGACATAAGTTTCTTTAATTAACGCAAATATATGGATGTATTGCAAAATAAAGGTTTACATGCAAAGGACTAATTAAGGTCCACATTAAAATGCTTTTATAAGGCATACATGAAATGTATTGAATCAGGTATGCATTGCCATACAATTTATGGCCTCGGCCATGCTGATACATGCAGTTCATTGGAGCTCAAGACGCGCAGACTCCTCCACATAGCCAAAAAACCTGTTCAAGAACAGCAATACGACTGCTAAAAGGTGTCGGCAGTGGCTTTCTTGTAAAACGTATTTAGAGGTTTGAAAACTGTTCTCTGAATCACACCTAAACACATTGGATTATCCTAAGTTTTACGTTTTGATCCTAAGTTTTAGGATTTGATCCTAAGTTTTACGTTTTGATCCTAAAACTTAGGAACGAACTTGCGATGATCGTAAGAGCATATACGCATTCGTACGTAGGCTCGTGCGAGTCGGAAATGGCCAAAAAAACAGGAAAAAATGACAAACACCCACCCAAACTTACGATTCTCGATCCGAAATCAATTAACTTTTGCTCTTTGAATCGAGGGGAATGTTTTTTTTTTGCTGTCCCTCTATGTAAGATGGTAGGCAAACAGTCATTACATAGGTGTGGCAATGACATCATTGCCACACACAATAGTGGCAATGAATGGAGGAGGCCGAGCTTTACAGCTAAAACAAGCGCCATTATCTGGGATTAGAGTGAAGCTGGAGCAGTGAGAATTGGCAAAAGGTTCTCTTCATAAGGGGAGCAATTCAGGGGATACTAGTTAAAATGTGGGTTTTGGTCTGCTTTAATAAAACCAAATGCACTCACGAGAAGTCTGGTATGTGCTAGCTGCAAGTACAAAACCACTATGGGCTCACAATGTCATGGATTTGGATATTAAACCGGACCTTCAGCATTATTTAATGAAAAGCCCAAACCCTTAAACAACTATTCCCCAGCATCTAAAATTAATATATTTTAAGTTTTTACTCACTTACTTATTATTCTTTCCCCCACTGGGCTGCAACTCTGTTCAGGATACGGGTGCCGCCATCTTGCCTCAGAAGCATCACATACTGAGGAGAGTAAGAGGGCGGGCAAGTGCAGGGGGCGGGTTATAGCTGTGCTTTGCACAGACAGAGCAGAGCTGAAGTCAGGAAAAGGTCAGCAATCCCAGAAAGCAGAGCGGCACAGTCAGAAGACACTTTCTGTCTGCAGGCAGCCTGAAACTCCTCGGGCCACCATCTCGGATGTTAAAAGGTTAAAAAAACGCAATAGGTGCAGGTAGGATGATTTTTAATGTAAGCAATCTGTATGTTGGGGGTGAGGGAAACATACATAGACTCAGGGTGAAGGTCCGCTTTAAATGCATGTGTGGTGACCAGGGGCAATGCTGCAGGGTCTGCTGGTACTTGTGGTGCAGCCAGGGCAAGAATAGGTATGTCACGAGTGGAGAAATGGCCGGGGATCTTGCCCTAATCCCTAGTACACACACAGCATGCCGCTTTTGTCAAATGTCCCACTTGTTCTTGCTCACATGGTACAGGCTGTAATGACTTCTGAGACCAAGGTTAAGAACGGGGAGCTTTACTGAAAACTTTGTGCAAAACAATTCCCAAATGCAGTAGACAATCTTTTATAATGAAGCACTTGACAGAAGATGTACATCACAGACCTCAGGTAAGTGGAGAGTAAATTGGTCACAATCCCCTTTAAATCTTTAGGTGGTATTGGCGGGTTTTGGGAAGTCACAGTCCAAGTAATACTTCACTTGTGAGGATCTTTACAGCTTGGCTCACTGTAGTTTTAAACATGAATCTGTACTCACAGAGGGACTCTGCCTTGCTGTCACACCATACGCTAGTAAGCATGCAGGAGTACAGGCACCGACATGGAAGCCGATAAGTCACTGCCCTGACCGTAGGTCTCAATAGGTACAGTGTCTGCCAGGGGCCCTGGTTCAGCTCTATCCCCCTGGACTAAAGAAGAATTCCTTACTTGGAGAAACAATCTGAAGGACTGAAGATCTCTATCCCCACAGTGTGGACTGCTTATCAGGGTACTTGCTTGCAGCAGTATCAGGGAAAAAGAAGATTTTGAAAAGATGCAGACTTATCTGTGACTGGAGCTTAGCAGTAGACATGTCTCCAGGTTGCACACCACACTCGAACTCCCTTGAGGAGCTGAAGGCCAGCCCACCTGGTCAGAGGGGGCTGTACCAACGGGGACCTCCCACAGACTTCTGGAACTTTCTTCCAGACTGTTGTCTATGAAAGGTGGGTGTGACCAAGTATCTCTCCACCTTTTGACAGACAACTATGCAAATACAAGCAGACTAATGTGAAGACAATATGACAATATGTTTTGACCAGTAGGTGCCACTAGAGACATGTATGCAATATAAAACAAGTTAAGTCTATACTGATGGCATCCTAACCTCACAGTAGCATGACATAACACTTACTCTAATACATGGCATGCTGACTGGGACACCACAAACTTCCCCTCTTAAGAAAAGCCGTCCTCGGCGACACTTGAAGGGTGGTAGCCACATGCAGTAAACAATAGAGCAGCATACACAAGTGCAGGGAAAATACATGCATATAGAATTAATATTTTGCAGCAAAATATATATATAACCATAAACATAAACAAGACTAGCAGTAGCAAGTGTATGAATGAAAATGTAAAGTGTCTGATTCATAGTGTCTCTTAAGGCAATTATACCATCGTCCATGTTAAGGTCTTTTTTTTTTTTTTAAGGCACTAGGTTGACTGCGAATGTCCATATTGTCCATATAAAATAACAAATATATATGTATAGTAACTCTTTTTTAGATTCCTGAAGAAGGAAACGTTAGTGCAAACAGCAACATACAAACAAATGCAGCATGGCAGTAGTAGCCAGGTACTAGTACTTGAAATGGTATTTTGTTACTGGTACGAACTTATATACATGAGAAATTATATGCATGCAAACTGTTAAACTGTTTTAGCAAAAGGATATGTATTTAGTGGTCTCGATAACGAGCAGGTAGAACACCTCTTGTGCTTCGTTCAGACCTTCTCAGCATCAGATCTTCTGCAGGAGCAGGAATTATGTAGTCTCTAACATCTGTCGGTGCTGGAGTTGGAACTGAAGCAATAGTTAAGGCAGGTGCTGGTGCTTGAATAGTAGTAGGTACAAATTGGTATAGTCCAGGTATACAAGCTTGTGGAACAAATATTGGTCCACCACTGTCAACTGGTCTTTCCGTAGGTTCTGGTGCTGATAAGTAAGAACATGCCGGTTGCTGTGGTGGAGGTGCATACAGAGTAGGAAAATCCTCCTTCACACACAGTTTCATGCGGTTGCGGTGCACAACTTGTGGAGTCCTGTCAGTTTTTCGGACTTCATACACATTAGAATCTGGATAAGGGATTGCTGTAATGGTATAGGGTTCCGGTTCCCATAAGGGATCAAGCTTTCCTGAACGACGGAAATTTCTGACCCAGACTTTATCTCCAACCTGAAAAGGTTTAGCATGAGCATGGAGATTGTAGTCATCTTGTTGCTTCTGACGAGCTTCTTCCATACGCTGATCAACAATTTCTTTGGCTTCTGTTATCCTTTTTTGATGTTCTGCAACCCAATCTGTTTTTGGAAAGGGGTTGATGGAATCTGGAACCTGAATTCCTAAGGCTCTGTCTCTTGGCAATTGTCCTTGCCTACCAAACATAAGGTAGTAGGGTGAATATCCAGTGGAACAATGTGTTGTGTTGTTGTAAATTTCAACGAGTTCTCCAAGAAGTTCAGGCCATTCTGCTTGTTTGTTAACTGAAGTAGTTCGAAGCATGTTGATGAAGACTTGGTTTACTCTTTCACAAAGGCCATTACCTTGGGGATGATATGCCGTGGTTCTCAACTTCTTACAGTCATGAAACTGGCAAAGTTCTTGAAACAGTTGAGATTCAAATGCTGGTCCACGATCAGTTAACACAGCTTCTGGACATCCATAGGAACACACATACTTGTCATAGAACACGATGGCAGTGGTTTTTGCTGTAATGTCTTTAACAGGTACAACAACAGCCCACTTTGAATAGTGATCGACCATTGTCAAAGCATAAGTGTAACCAGAACGTGTTGGTGCAAGTTTCACATGGTCCAGTGCTACCAGTTGATTTGGCTTGTTAGACCGGATTGGATGGAGCGGTGCTCTAGCATCTCTACGTCCTGCTTTTGTGATCTGACAGGCGGAGCATTCGTTACACCATTTTTCGATGTCTTCTCTCATTCCGATCCAATAGAAGCGTTTTCGGATTGTAGCTTCTGTCTTATGTACGCCAAAATGTCCTGACTGGTCATGGTACGCATCTAAGACAATGTTTGCATCTCGCCTTGGGATGAGAATTTGATGTAGTCTCTCACCCGAGACTGGATCTAATGAGTTGCGTAAGATCATACTCTTCTGGACGAAGAGGCGCTTTCTTTGTCTCCATAGGCGGAAAAGTTCAATATCTGGTTGCGCACGACGAAGTCGAATTGGTACTCTACCAGCAGTAAGGTAGTCGAAAATTTCTCCTAGAACACGACTTTCATTTTGGATTTTCTTCCACATAGAAGAATCTTGTAGTGATTCAGATGGCTTGTTAGGATGTTGGTCACCAATTGATGCAGCAGTGATTGCATTTTGTTGAGCAAACCTGTTGTAGAAGGGAGGCATCTCTATTTCTTCCCAGATGTCATCTTGGGGAGGTTCTTCTCCATCTTGTAGACGGGATAATGCATCTGCATTAATGTTGGATTTGCCACTTCTGTACTTGATAGTGAATGAGTAGTTTGCCAGTCGGGAAGCCCATCTTTGTTCCAAGGCACCTAGTTTTGCAGAGTTAAGGTGTGCCAGAGGATTGTTATCCGTATACACAGTGAACGGTGTAGCCGCAAGGTAATCTTTAAATTTTTCTGTAACGGCCCACACAAGAGCTAGCAGCTCCAGCTTAAAGGAACTGTAGTTTCTGTCATTCCGTTCGGCGCATGTTAAACTACGACTGGCATAGGCGATGACTCTTTCCTTGTTATCTTGAACCTGGGACAACACGGCTCCAAGACCTCGGTAACTGGCATCCGTATAGACACGGAAGGGTTGGCCATAGTCTGGGTACGCCAAGATGGGAGGTTGAGTCAAAAGGGCTTTCAGCTCTTGGAATGCAGATTCTTGACTTTCTGACCAATCAATGGGAAGCTTGCCATTGTAATTTTCTCTGGGACATCCACGTAGAAGTTCATTAAGTGGTTCAGCAACTTGTGCAAAATGTGGAATGAAGCGGCGATAATAGCCTGCGAATCCCAAGAAACGTCTCACTTCCTTCACCGTCTTTGGTGTTGGCCAGTCCTTGACAACAGCAATCTTTGTTGGGTCTGGTTGTACTCCCTCTGCACTGACAACATGACCAAGGTAGCTAACTTTTGGCTTCAACAAGTGACATTTGGAAGGCTTGATCTTTAGGCCATGCTGGATAAGCACACTAAAAACTTCAGACAGGTGTTGCAGGTGCTCTTGATATGTCCTGGAGTAGACAATGACATCATCAAGGTAAAGCAATACACTCTGAAAATTTAGGTGACCCAAGCACCGTTCCATGAGTCGCTGGAATGTGGCGGGAGCATTGCAGAGTCCAAATGGCATACTGTTAAATTCAAAGAGTCCCATGGGAGTGGTAAACGCAGTCTTCTCCCTGTCTTCAGGTGCCATGGGCACTTGCCAGTAGCCACTGGTCAGGTCCAAGGTGGAAAAGTAGGCAGATGAGCCGAGAGCTGTAAGTGACTCTTCAATACGTGGCAATGGATATGCATCCTTGTGCGTAATGCTGTTCAGCTTGCGGTAATCCACACAAAATCTAATTGATCCGTCTTTCTTTTTTACGAGAACCAAAGGAGCAGCCCAAGGACTTTGACTCTCGCAGACAACACCAGTTTCCTTCATCTCTCGCAACATTTTCTTCACAGACTGGTACATAGCTGGAGGAATTGGTCTATGTCTCTCTTTAATGGGAGGATGATCACCTGTAACTATGCGATGTTGGATGAGTGGTGTCTGTCCGTAGTCCAATGGGTGTTTGCTAAACGCTTGACAATATCTCTTGGCAACGTTCAGAACGCCAGCTATTCTATCGGCAGGAGTATTGGCGTCTCCCACGTTGAGTTCTGACAACCAAGATGTTGAAGAGGGGTTACCTTTCTCCTTAGTGACTTTTGCTGATTGCTGAGTAGCAACAATGTCAGTGTTTATGACATCTCCTGGAAGGAGTTGATACAGCTGAGCAACTGAATGGAACTTGTGCAGAATTACTGGTGTGTCACTTAAATTCACTAGCCTTACTGGTACTCTCCCGTTGGAGACGGTAACAAGACTTCTTGCTGCTTTCACCAGTGGCTGATCATCTGACTGGATGGGTTCCAGAAGAGCTTGGTAGTCTTCATTTCCAATACCCGGTCGGGCACGACACCAGATGAGAGTTTCTGCATTAGCCTGTAGCGTGAGTGGTCGAGCATCTTGTATCCTGACACGGCAGATCTCACCCTTCTTATTGGCAAACTTTTGCTGAGCAATGAGCGCTTTAATGTGATGTTGTAGAACTCTCTTATAGGAAGGAGCAGCTGTAGGGAGAGAGGCACGCAAGGCATCCAATACATCAACAAAACAGTTACGCATTATATTCATGCCTAGTACAAACTCAGCGGAACCTTCTTCCTCTACATCAGTGACCACCACACCTTGATAAGGTAATTTTACATTTCCCACTTGAATAGCGGGTTCCCAGTAACCTAATAATGGTATAGGTTGACCATTGCTAGCAAGTAGATTTAAATCATCAATGTCAGGTTTTTGTAAATTACTCAAGTCCCAATTTTTAAAGAATGTCTTTTTACGGATGGTAGACACTTGTGAACCTGTATCTAGTAATGCTTCTAGTGGTACACCATCAACAATAACAGTTACATAGGGGCAGGATGAGACATAACGTGAGAGTCCCGCTTTGGATACTTTTGGAGTTGGACCTTCTTTCTGTCCTCCTGAGGAGCGGTCCGCATCCTCAGGGGCAGTCCGTTTAACTGCCAACATTGGGCTTTAGTGTGACCAGGCTCATGACAATAGTAACACACAAGTCTCTTACTCGAAAAGTTCCTGTTTGGAGGTGGTCGTCCAGGACTTGGACGATGTGAACGAGGCCCTGGTGACTCGGCTCTGCTAAGGGGTGACTCATGTGCTGGAGGTGTGGACCTGAGAGTTAGCTCTCGCAAAGTCTTATTCATCTCTCTAAGTATCTCAGTCATTAGATCCACATGTTTTGGGGTCAATGACTCAGTAACAGGGATAGAGGTTTGGGCAGCCTGTATAACCTGGGGAGCAGTTGAAAATAACTTTTCAGAGGGAACAGCAGTTGCTCCCATATCTGGTGAAAATGCACAGGCAGTGGCACCCCCTAGAGGTGTATCAGGTCCCAAAACTTGTAGAGCCAGGGATTTAAAGGCAGAGAAGGTCACGCCTGGGTATTGGGCAGCCAACATGCGGAGTTGAGTCTGAGTTAATTTTGAGTCTAAGCCCTCAATGAAACGATCCAACAAAATTTTATCAGCTTCCGCAGGGGCAATAGTGTCTATTTGTTGGAGGTGATGAAATGCATTCTGCAGAGCCACTGCATAGGCCCGAATAGTCTCACCTGGTCTCTGACGCCTTTCATAGAAGCGTAGTCTGACCTCTGTTGGTGACTGGATCTCGAACTCCTTCTTGAGTTTCTCGAAGATCTGCTCGACGCTGGTCTTTTCAGAAGCCGGCCAGGTATGGACTTCCTCAGCAGCAGGTCCCTGGAGTTGTCCCAGCAGCAGCTGCACCTGTTGGACGGGAGAAAAAGAGAAAAACTGGAACATGCCAAAGAGCTTTTCGCGGAATTCTGGAAGGGTATGTGGATCTCCTCTGTAGCTTGGCAGCGTTGGAGTCCCGAAGAAGACTGGCATCCCCATCATGGTAGCAGCTGGCACGGTTGGTGGCGTTACGCCGAGTGCAGGAGCAGAAATAGCACTGGTTGCTGGTGGTGATGCGGCACTGGTGCCTGATTGCTCACTTGTGCTGGGATCGGACATGCTGGAACTTTTGAGTGCGCTGTCTCTTTAAGATAGCTGAAGATGTTGTGCAGCAGTAATAGGCCGCACTGGTGGACCCGCGTGACAAAATGGCGCGAAAAAAAAATGTTGTACGCAGAGTTGCGCGGACGGGCAGTTCAATAGTGTCAATTCAACAAAGAAAATAGTAGAAAACAGTTTTTTTTTTATTTTTAGCCAAAACTTGTAATGCAGGTCTCGCTGGCATAAGAGGGGTTAAAGCACACTAAAAAATTTTATGAATTGCGCAAAATTCGTATCCTGTTCGTGACACCAGAAAAAACGGAGTTGTGGTGACCAGGGGCAATGCTGCAGGGTCTGCTGGTACTTGTGGTGCAGCCAGGGCAAGAATAGGTATGTCACGAGTGGAGAAATGGCCGGGGATCTTGCCCTAATCCCTAGTACACACACAGCATGCCGCTTTTGTCAAATGTCCCACTTGTTCTTGCTCACATGGTACAGGCTGTAATGACTTCTGAGACCAAGGTTAAGAACGGGGAGCTTTACTGAAAACTTTGTGCAAAACAATTCCCAAATGCAGTAGACAATCTTTTATAATGAAGCACTTGACAGAAGATGTACATCACAGACCTCAGGTAAGTGGAGAGTAAATTGGTCACAATCCCCTTTAAATCTTTAGGTGGTATTGGCGGGTTTTGGGAAGTCACAGTCCAAGTAATACTTCACTTGTGAGGATCTTTACAGCTTGGCTCACTGTAGTTTTAAACATGAATCTGTACTCACAGAGGGACTCTGCCTTGCTGTCACACCATACGCTAGTAAGCATGCAGGAGTACAGGCACCGACATGGAAGCCGATAAGTCACTGCCCTGACCGTAGGTCTCAATAGGTACAGTGTCTGCCAGGGGCCCTGGTTCAGCTCTATCCCCCTGGACTAAAGAAGAATTCCTTACTTGGAGAAACAATCTGAAGGACTGAAGATCTCTATCCCCACAGTGTGGACTGCTTATCAGGGTACTTGCTTGCAGCAGTATCAGGGAAAAAGAAGATTTTGAAAAGATGCAGACTTATCTGTGACTGGAGCTTAGCAGTAGACATGTCTCCAGGTTGCACACCACACTCGAACTCCCTTGAGGAGCTGAAGGCCAGCCCACCTGGTCAGAGGGGGCTGTACCAACGGGGACCTCCCACAGACTTCTGGAACTTTCTTCCAGACTGTTGTCTATGAAAGGTGGGTGTGACCAAGTATCTCTCCACCTTTTGACAGACAACTATGCAAATACAAGCAGACTAATGTGAAGACAATATGACAATATGTTTTGACCAGTAGGTGCCACTAGAGACATGTATGCAATATAAAACAAGTTAAGTCTATACTGATGGCATCCTAACCTCACAGTAGCATGACATAACACTTACTCTAATACATGGCATGCTGACTGGGACACCACACATGATTGATCCTCACAATTCCGTGCAGCCATCAGGTTTCAAGAGAATTCCACAGTGCCGGACAGAATAGACCACAGAATAAGTCCACTTAGTGCCGACGCATTTGGTGCAGATAAAGCATTTTTTGCAGATGTATTAATTTTAATTGTGAATTTCATCCTATGTTGCTGCTGATGTTCTATACAGGTATGTGCCATACTGTGCCTTTACCTTCGCAGCAGACATTGCCCCCTCCCTAAGTGGAACAACACAGGAATTCAACTTTTCCGGGTTTTGTGAAACCCCCCAGGTTACCCAGTAAAACTCACCTCTCTGGTTCAACAGTGCATGCGTGGGCTCTTATACAATCAAGAGCCCTTTGCCACGTTTACATCCTTTGGCAAAGGGTTCTGATTGATTTCAATGGGGTGCACAATCTGCCGCATCCCCAGAGATGGCATCATCCGATTTTTTCAAGGGGGATCATCCGAAAAACTGCAGCCCCGAGTCTGGGTACCTGAGCGCTGTAACCGACGGTGGCTGCTGGGCGCACCAAGCGAACCAAGTCGTCTCTGGCCCGGGCACAAAGAGGGGACCGTCCCTGTGAAGTGTGCTGGAGAGCTGTTGGCGTGAGAAGCTGCTTCTCTCACTGGAAGCCCTGCTCCCCCACTGCTAGATCTTCTAACGAGGCTACCCCCAGCCCGGCTGCCCTGCTACCTAAACACCTCCCCGCTGGCTGTATCCCCCACCCACCTGTCTCCCCTAAGCAGAATGTCAGTCAATTATAACCCCCCATCCTGCCACTGAGGCAGGGCAGGGGGTGAGGGTTACAAAGAAAAAAACCCTTACCTTAAAGTGGACCAACACCCTCCCATGATCGACCCGGGAATCTATAAGATTCCAGGACCGATCAGCTCCCTGACTGCGGGGCACCCCGATCAGGCCGCGTACCCGCGCCGGCCGTTTGTAAATGGCCGGCACGGGCGCGCGCCCTGTAAGAGTGACGCGCAGGAGGCGGCGGGCGCGCTCTCTTGTCCATCGCTGCCTCCCGCTTTTCCGCCGGCGGGGAATGGCTGCAGCGGTCACGTGGGAGCGGTGAGTGTTTGGGGCTTTTTGGGGGGTTTCACACAGCGGGGCACCCCCGATCGGGGTGCCCCATCGAAGTGGACCAAAAACCCAGAATAGTAAAAATCCTGGGTGTTGGTCCACTTTAAACCAGGGCCAGCACTGCTCCTCTGGCACTCCAGATCCTGCATGCCACCATCTTGGGAGCAAAATGCAGAGCCACATCCCCTGGCTCTGTGCGCACTCCCGCGAATGGGCGGCGGGAGCACACGTGGACCCAGGGGTTGCTGCTTTTTATATATTCTAAGTATGTCACACACCCCGCTTCAAGATATTCATAACGTGTGGTTATATACTGACCTGAAGAGGGCGATCTGCAGAGATGATTGGAGGAAAGAAAGCCCCTCCCGGTCCATAAATACCTGGGACCTCCCACTCATTACCCAGTCTTCATCTCTGCAGACGGCGAGCAAGCAGCAGATGATGTCTCCTCCTCGCACAGGGGGATTTTAAGGTAGCCGGGTCTACTCCCGGCCAATACTTTTTATTTCCATTCGGACTCTTTATTTCCTATGAATAATATATATATATATTTGAATGCCTCCCAGTCTTGACTGCTGTCCGAGCGAGGGTATATTAGCACCACAGGTGCTCAGGAGCTATGCTCCGCCGCGAGACCCTATTAAGAGGGTAGGCGGTTATACCGGGTTGGTGACCCCAGTTTGGGATGCCCTGTCCATGAGAAAAATGTTTTTCCCTAATTGGCCTTTCCCCACATTATTATCTTGTTTGGGGGCCCTATCCTCTGATTTTAGTTTTTTACATGACGTAGGGCGTCTAGAAGTAATACTTCTATTTATGTGTGCATTGTTTAATGTTGTCTGTGGTATGAATGAGTCTTTTTCCTGTCACTTTTCTGTCATACTTTTTTTCCTTGTCAGACACCGCGGCCGCCATTGCGGCTGCGGCGCTGGTTTTTACCTCAGAAGAGCTGAGGGGAGGTTTCTCCCCTCACGCTCTTCCGTGTGGGGGCGGGGCCGGGCCTTCTGCGTGAGGCCGCGGCCCACGCCCTTTATGCTCTGAAATATTGTAGCGTGGCTCGAGCGGTGAGCGGCTCCGCATGCTTTGCGGGCCGCTACCGGCTGTTCTTTATTATGCGCCCGGTGCCGCGGGTCCCTGCGGCACCGGCGCGTGCGTTTACACAATGGAGGGGAGCTTTCCCTCATGATTTAGCTGTGGGGGCGGGACCGGACTTCGGCGCGTCACCGCGGCCCGCCCCCTCTAGTCACTGGCACTGCTGAGGAACTTGTTTATTTACACACTTGATTATACTTATACATATATATATACATTATATATAAGGATTTGAGACTCATACTATCTTTCTGTGCCTTTTAGGCTGAATCTTCAGGGGTTTTTAGGCTTCTCCCGGTCCTAGGGTACCTGGGTACTTTTTCTATTATTTCTACAAATCCTCCCACTTGGACACTATAAGGGCATCCCGGGTTGCTTAATAGCGTAATTCCCTCACTCATAGCGACTTACTCAAGTTCACCTTATGGAGGCATCACTGGATTCTGGGCTTCCCTCGGGACAATCCCGCAAGTGCATGGGCTGTGGGGTATCCCTAACAGGGGATGATTTTTTCCTATGTATATCATGTGCACAGCAGACTATTACACGGCAGTCCGGACCCCAGGCTTCTGGGTCAGCGTCGCCGGCCTCATCCTCTCCCCCTCCCTTTTTAACCCGTGCCCCGTGTGATGTTGTCACGGGAGGGCAGTCGCAATCTGATGTATGTGCCAGATTGGCCAGTATTGAAAAGTTTATTTCTTCTGCGGTTGCCAAGAAAGCACCGGCTAAGAGGAAGCATTTATCGCCGGCTAATCATTTTGAATATAATGATGATGCGGATGGCCTGGATTGGTCAGATTATTCCCCTCTTGAAGAAGGGGAGTTATGCGAGGATTCAGATATTTCTGATGATCAGCAAATTGTTGGCGCTGATTCCGATCGGAGGTCAGGGATTTCCTTGGACACTCCTAATGTTCTGACTCAGATGTTTGAGGTTCTGGCTATCTCGCCTCCGGCGGAGGTTCCTCAACAGCAAGGTGAGTTTTATGACGAATCCAGGCCGTGCTTGGAATTTCCTAATCAAAAGCATTTTGATAATATTATTTCTAAGGAATGGGATTGGCCTGCCCGGCTCCCAGGCATTCCTCAGAGTTGGGATAAAAGATATCCTTTCCCAGTGGATACGGTTAAGCGCTGGGCGTCCCCCCCCCGAGGTGGACGCCCCAATTTTAGGGTTATCCAACTCAGCCGTGTTGAATAGCCCTGATTGTTCCTCTCTTAAAGATGGTGAGGATAGACGCATTGACCAGATGGCTTGTCATGGTTTTGCCAGTATTGGGGCAGCCATACGGCCTGTTTGTGCCTCATCGCTGTTGGCGGTGGCTACCAGAAAGGTGGTCAGGAATTTGTTATCCTCCTCCGGTTTGAATCAGTGATGAATTTCGTGATCTAAAACAATGTGAGGTATTTTTGTCCTTCATAGTAGCTGCTTTGGATGATTCTTTGATGATGAGTAGTAGAGCCTCTGCTCTAATGGTTACTATCAGGCGTTCAATTTGGTTACGCCTGGGCGGCTGATTTTGGGTCAAAGAAGTCACTTATGGCTCTTCCCTTTGTTGGGTTACGGCTCTTTGGAGACAAATTGGACGCTGTGGCCAAGGGCGGAAGGCTACCTCAACGCAAGAAGCAACGACGCCCCCTTCGAGGAGCGGCGTCCTTCACCCCTTCATTTCGGGGTTCTAGAGCGGGAAGAGGTTTCGCTTTCCCTTCTACAAGAGGAGTTTCCTGGAATAGGGGCAGAGGACGTGCCCGTTCAGGATACAATTGGGGCTCAAAACCCAAACCCGCGGCCAAGCCCGCTCAACAATGAGGGGGCGCCCTCACCCGTGCGGGTGGGGGGGGGCGGCTGCAACACTTCTCCCAGGTCTGGAATCAGGAGGTTTCGGACAAATGGATCCGGGAAGTAGTGTCTTTCGGCTACAAGCTGGAGTTCGAGTCCCACCCCCCCCGCATTTCTTCAGGACTCGGGTGTCTCCGGATGCACCGGCTGCGCAGCACCTCCGGGCGGCAGTATCAAGTCTTCTGGAAATGGCAGTCATTTGCCATTAGACCGGGGTCAGGGTTTCTACTCAAATCTGTTCGCGGTCCCCAAGAAGGATGGCTCCGTCCGGCCCATACTGGACCTAAAGATTCTCAACAGGTTTGTAAGGCTGCGAAAATTTCGCATGGAAACGTTACGTTCGGCTATTCAATCTCTTCGTCAGGGGGACTTCATGACGTCCATAGACATCCAGGATGCTTACCTCCATGTTCCCATTTTTCCCGTGCACCAGAAGTTTCTGAGGTTCGCGGTGGAGGATCGGCACTTTCAGTTTGTGGCTCTTCCCTTCGGTCTCACCACAGCTCCAAGAGTTTTCACCAAGGTGCTTGCTGGGGTGATGGCTCTCCTCAGAGCGCAGGGGATTCGCATAGTGCCGTATCTGGACGACCTTCTCATCATGGCACCGTCATTCAGCCAGGCAGAATTGGACACCAGGATGGTGATATCCACTCTGGAGAGGTTCGGCTGGGTGATCAACTACCCCAAGTCCTCACTCCACCCGTCCAGGACAGTATCCTTTCTGGGAATGTCGCTGGATGCAGATCAGGCCAGAGTGTTTCTTCCTCAGTCCAAGGTTCTTCTGATTCAGGAGTTGGTTCGGTCACTCATGTCTATTCCTCGACCGTCCATCCGACTAGGGATGAGACTGGTGGGTTTGATGGTGGCCTCCTTCGAGGCAGTCCCCTTTGCTCAGTTTCACACAAGGACACTACAGCTCCATCTGTTGTCGGTCTGGAACAGGTCTCCTCAGTCGCTGGATCAATTCTTTCAGATGTCCCCCCGGGTCCGCCGCTCGCTTCGGTGGTGGCTGAACTCAACCAACCTGCTGAGGGGCAGATCCTTTCGGACTCCTCAGTGGGAGATAGTCACCACGGATGCCAGCCTCTCAGGATGGGGGGGCTTTTGGAAGGATCTGCAAGTTCAGGGTTTGTGGGGTCCCCTGGAAGCTCACGAGCATATCAATGTTCTGGAATTAAGGGCCATCAGGTTGGTTCTTTGTCATTTGACTCATCAACTGCAAGGCTTGCCGGTCCAGGTCAGGTTGGACAATCGGACGGCGGTGGCCTACATCAATCACCAGGGAGGGACCCGCAGCATGAATGCTCTCAAGGAAGTGTCTCTGATTCTGGACTGGGCGGAGAGCCATGTCCCGTGCATCTCGGCAATTTACATCCCGGGAGTGGAGAACATGGAGGCGGACTCTCTGAGCAGATTGTCAGTCCGCAAGGGGGAATGGTCTCTCAATCCCAATGTCTTTCACTCAATTTGTCACAGATGGGGGTCACCGGCGGTGGATCTATTTGCCTCCCGTCACAATCACAAACTTCCGGCATTTGTGTCTCTAGCGAAGGACCCTCTGGCTCTCGCAACGGATGCCATGTCTCTGAACTGGAGGGATCTGGGTTTTCTGTACCTGTTCCCTCCGTTTCCCATGGTGGCCAGAGTAGTGCGCAAGCTTGTTCTGGAGAGAGCAACAGCAATCCTGGTGGCTCCAAGGTGGCCAAGACAGGTCTGGTTCGCAGACGTGGTAAGGTTGGCAGAAGATCAGTTCATTCTGCCCCTGCTGCCAGATCTACTTACACAGGGTCTTCTTCGTTACCCCAATTTACCAACGCTGGCTTTGACGGCGTGGCTGCTGAAACCTCCATCTTGAAGGAGGAAGGTCTTTCGGATGCTGTGATTCGGACTCTTATTAGTGCTAGGAAAAGGTCCTCATCGACTGTGTATTATAGGACTTGGAGGTCTTATATTGACTGGTGTGAATCTAGGTCTTTCCCTTGTAGGGAATTCTCTATTTCTAGAATTTTGGAGTTTTTGCAACATGGTCTGGGCCTGGGGCTCCAGCTCAGTACTCTGAAGGTACAGGTGTCTGCCCTGGCGGTGTTTTTCCAAAAGTCTTTTGCGCTTCATCCTTTGGTTAAGACTTTTTTCCAGGGGGTTACACATGTGCAGCCTCCTAGGAAGCCTATGATTCCAGTTTGGGATTTGAATTTGGTTCTTTCTGTTCTCCAGGGTCCCCCCTTTGAGCCTTTGCATGATATTCCTTTGTCTTCCCTTACACAGAAGGTAGCCTTTTTGGTAGCTATCACGTCTGTTAGACGTGTTTCTGAATTGGCGGCTCTATCTATTCATGCTCCGTATTTTGAAAGACATCAGGACAAAGTGGTTTTCCGTTTTAAGACGGATTTCCTTCCTAAGGTGGTTTCGTCCTTTCATTTAAATCAGGATATTGTTCTGCCCTCTCTGTGTCCCAATCCCAGCAATGACAAGGAGAGGGCCCTGCATTCTTTGGACGTGGTTCGTGTTGTAAAGTACTATTTGGTGGTAACTTCTGCCTTTCGCAAGACTGATGCATTTTTCGTGGTGCCATTTGGGCCCAAGAAGGGTCTAGCACCGACAAAGTCTACCATCAGCAGGTGGATTCGTCAGGCCATTGTCGGGGCCTATTCTGCTAAGGGGAGAGATCCTCCTTTTCGTGTTACAGCTCATTCTACTCGTGCGGTTGGGGCTTCCTGGGCTTCTCAGCACCAGGCCTCGGTTGAGCAAGTTTGCAAGGCTGCTACCTGGTCTTCTGTTCACACTTTTTCAAAGTTTTACAAGGTTGATGTTCGGGCCTCAGCGGATGCTGTTTTTGGCCGCAAAGTTCTGCAGGCTGCAGTAGTTTAAGTTGTGCTTTATGCCTTGTTTTGGATCCCCACCCTTTATGGACACTGCTATTGGATGTCCCACACGTTATGAATATCTTGAAGCGGGGTGTGTGACATACTTAGAATAATACCATTTTGTGAATACTCACCTTGTAAAATGGGTATTATAAGTATGTCACACACCCCGCTTCAACCCGCCCTTTTGTATTCTGGATCCTTCATTTTGTGAACTTTGCGTTGTTATGACTTATATTTGGCTCTTCCTGGTCCCTTACCTTACTGCTTTCTTTATACTGGGTAATGAGTGGGAGGTCCCAGGTATTTATGGACTAGGAGGGGCTTTCTTTCCTCCAATCATCTCTGCAGATCGCCCTCTTCAGGTCAGTATATACCCACACGTTATGAATATCTTGAAGCGGGGTGTGTGACATACTTATAATACCCATTTTACAAGGTGAGTATTCACAAAATGGTATTTTTCCTGCAGCAGCCGTGGGTGACCTAGAGGTTTTTTTCTTTGTAACCATCACCCCCTGCCCCGCCTCGGTGGCAGGATGGGGGGTTATAATTGACTGACGTTCTGCTTAGGGGAGACAGGTGGGGGATACAGCCAGTGGGGAGGTGTTTAGGCAGCAGGGCAGCCATGCTGGGGGTAGCGTCCCGTGTAGCCTCATTAGATCTAGCAGTGGGGGAGCAGGGCTTCCAGTGAGAGAAGCAGCTTCTCACGCCATCAACTCTCCAACAACTTTCTTTGTAACCCTCTCCCATCCTGCCTCAGCATCACGGTAAGGTGGCATGGTGGGGGGTAATAGTTGACTGAAGTTCCTGTTTAAAGTGGACCAAAACCCAGCGCAATATAGATTCCCAGGCCAACTGATTCCCTCGCCCCGGGGCATCCAAAATCGGCATGCCCTACTGTGTGAAACCCCCCAGATCGACCCATAGACTTACCTTGCTTCCCAGTCCGACGGCGCATGAGCGAGCCGCTGCTGCATCCCTGCTATCCCTCTAGCAGGGCGCGGCCCCCACCAGGCATTTTTGAATAGCAGGCGGGGGCGTGCTCCCTGTTAGAGGGAAGCAGGGGATGTGGCCTCCAGTGCGCTCTGAGCCGCTGGCCTTAGACAAAGGCTTAGATTACATGAAATATAAGCAGCCCGAGCACGGTTATTGGACAAGTGGCTGCGCATTCTCCATCGGGCAGGGAAGTGATGAGTTCGCTCGGCAATCTGAGGGGTTTCACACAATGGGGCACCCCCGACAGGGGTATAGTCCAAATCCTGGGTTTTGGTCCACTTTAACACTGCTTGGTGCCTGATGCTGTTGCTGCATGATGCCCACCACTCTATAAACTTGTCCCTGAGGTTGGCATCTCTGCATCCCATCTGAATGGCTGGGAGGGTGCGCACACCTCGGGGGATGCGGAAGTGTGCACTCCCCTTTGTAAACAATCAGAGCCGTTTGCCAAAAGTCAAATGGCTCTGACTGGACAAGAGCCCGCACATGCACCATTGGACTTGGAGGAGGTGTTACTAGGCGACCTGAAGGGTTTCACAGAGAGGGGCATCCCAATTTGGGAAGCCTGCGACCAGCTCTGGAACCTTTTAGACTCCAGGCCGGCCGCTGGTGGGTTTTGTTCCCCATTAAACAGGATAGCTGAGGTAAAAGCGCCCTCAAAGGTCTTGGCACCCAGCATAATCACGCTCCCCTATAAACTTCCCTTGTTTAGAACTAATAATGGACATTGGTTAATAAAATAGAAAAAGACAGTCTCTCCAAATGAGGAACAGCGACAGGCATTCACACAATAAAATCAAGGTCACGCCAGGCTATAAGCAATCAAGTAACCATCCAGGTTGCCATGTAGAAGGCTGCCCAAAACAAAGATGGCGCCGCACAGTACGGTAGAGCGTGTGGGCAATGAGTAACCACGGTTTGAGCCGGAAGCGGAAACAAGCAGAGGCGGAAGTGCCGTGTGTGTGGAGTGGCGGCACGTTGTCTCATTCTTGTGACGGTGGCCCGGGGGTGGTCGGTGCAGGGCTGTATCTGTGCACAGGACGAGCACTGAGTGTGAGGAGAGAAGAGCCGCCCGCCAGTCTGAGCACGCTGCGCCGTCATGTCCCTCACCTGCTACAGTGAGTGTCCTGGGAGCAGGAGGCGCCATCTTTCACGCGGGACTCCCGCTTCTTCTACCATATGCTGCTGGGCGCCTTTATCCGCTCCCCGTGCAGCCGGAGGCACCGGCTGTGCACAATAATTGCCTCCATGTATTTGCTATGGAACATCCACCATTGGCGGCCTCACACCTTCCCTGCATGCAGGGGCGGACTGGCCATAGGGAGACCCGGGAGAATTCCCGGCGGCCGCACTGCTTTGGGACTGATTAAGTAGCTGCTTCTAACGCTCTCATGTAACCTCGAACTCCAGGTTTCAGACCTTATTGTACCTCTGTAGTCCATCAGCCCATATAGCCTCAATATTATCGTCCTTGGACCCATCCCCTACCCATATTTTAAAGCAAAAGTAATCCCAGTAATCGGGATGCCCTGTTGATAAACTGGCCGAATAAGAAACCACTTTTAGCACTGCCCTGGTGTGTGAAACCCTCTGGTGTACCAGTAATCACCCACCTATCCCCATTCCAGTGGTGCAATCTCACATCCAATCAGACCTGTTTGCCTTTCAGCAAATGGCCTGGATTGTTTTCAAATGGGAGCGGCTTCATACCCTGCATCTTTGGGTAGTGCACCTGCCCAGATAGACTTGGACTGGGGTGTGTGCACTACTGGGGGGCATGGAACAAAACCCATGAAAGTCAAAAGCCCAGTTCAACTTTAAAGTAGACCAAAACCCATGATTTTTTACTATCCTGGGTTTTGGAACTCTACCCTGATCAGGGTTCCCTGCTGCGTGAAATCCCCCAGATCTCTGAAGTTAACTCACCTCACTCCGGTCCTACGGTGCATACTCGTCCAATCGGCACGCTCGGAGCTGCTGCGTCTTAAGGCCGGTGGCTCCGAGTGCGCTGACAACCGCATCTCGTGCTTCCCTCTAATGGAGTGTGCCCACACTGGCTACTTACAAATGCCTGGTGTGGGTACGTGCCCTGCTAGAGGGATAGCGGGGATGTGGCTCACGCATGCGCCGTTGGACCAGGAAGCGTATGGTGAGTTAACTTGTTGGACCAGCAAGTGTATGCGCAGAACTGGGGGCTTTCACACAGCGCGGCATCCTGATTTTGGATGCTACGAGGGGGGAGGGAATTGATCGGCCTGGGAATCTTATAGATTCTGGGCCGATTGCAGTGGGTTTTGGTCCACTTTAACCTACTGCTGTAATGCTTCAGCTTTGGAACACACTCACCAGCCAGGAAGTACATTGGGGTGCTTAGTGGGGATGTCACAGGTTGGTCTTAGGGTGGTCAGTAGAATCACTGATTTTTAGCCCTAGTCCTCCACTATCTGCAGGGATGCCGGCAATCTGACTAATAGCAGCTTGGAGGACACTACAAGAAAACCCCTCTAATCTACCTCGGGGCATGGCTACCCTTCAGGGGATTGCATTAGCCCAGATCAAAGTTAATGTTGGTGTTTGATGGGCTAGGGCACAGTTACCCTATGTGCAGTGTTTGCTGCCTGTGGTGTGATCTGTACTCGCTTGCCTGTTGGAATTAGGAGGTTTCTTCACAAATCATATGACCTGGAGGGTAACTAGCAACAAGTGGATACAATACAGTGAAAAAAACTACTCATCCAGAACAGAACCTAATCTCACATTTTCTCCCCCATAGCAGCTGGTGCGGTGTCAGCACTTACACATTTTCTTAAAATGGACCAATCACCACAGGGCCGGCCTACTAGGTGCCCCACTGTTTGAGCCCCCAAATTGCCGCATGAGCCTAACCCCAGGCCTCGCCAGCTGCAGCTCTCCCGACCTGAATGTCTGGCTGTTGGGAGCGCGCACAGCCGGCAATGCACTCCACAGGGGCGCCGGGAATGCTTCCACCATTCAAAATAACTAAGTGGTGAATGGAAGAGCACTTGTGCATGTGCCCTGGGAATAGCAGAAGGATGAGTACAGTGGGCAAACTGGGAGATTTGAAACGGCGTAGTATAACAATTGGCGGTGCCCCTAGGACAAGGACCAGTCATCAGGATTTTGACACTTTAAATTACAAAAATGTCATATTGGTCTGGTATTGATTGCTAGGAGGCATCCCAGTGTGTGCTCCCACCCAGCAAAGGGAAGAGGTGGTGCATGAGCCACATTTGAAGACAGCACTGGATTGTAGTTTTGGTAAGTAGTGTCTTGGGGCCCCCTAGAGTGTCCAAGCTAAAAAAAACAGTCTGTACTCCCTGTCTCCTGTGCAGCTCTATTATGCCCACGCAGCTTCTCTGTCCAGAGTGGGCATATTCGCATTCCCACGTGCCTAATTTATTGCAATAGAGTGGACGTGCCAATGTGGGTTCGGCACAGCAAAGGTGTAGCTGTATTAGAGGGGTGCAAAGCCAATTTGCTGGATGTGGCTATAACATTTTTATTGAAATCTGTGCGGTCAATGTTGGTCTCTTCATAAATCTAGATAATTCTTCTTGCTGTTTTCATTTCATTCAATTGATTCTTTTAACTTTTTTTTTCCTGCAGTCAGTAATGAGGTCACAGACCGCCCCTGTGTTTCCCCAATATCCGGCCATGTTTTCGATAGACGGCTTATTGAAAAATATCTGGCTGAAAATGGTACCGATCCAGTGAATAACCAGCCTTTGAGTGAGGAGCAGCTGATTGATATCAAAGGTCAGTACACTTTTTAGTATCATTTTGTAATATATATTTTCGACTGAATACGGTCTGCTGGGTACTGGGAGCAGCCACTACCTCCTGAGATCAGTGTCTCGGCATCTTCCTGTCAGATCGCATCCTAGTGGGAAGCCTATAAGCGTGGCCCTGCTTGAACACCTTTGCCTTGAGCAAGCTGGATGTAGGAATAAGGCAACTAAAACATTTCCCTATATGTGGGCTTTCAAGGACAAGTGTCATTTGAAAAATATGTTCTTATATTATGAACCTTGGAAACCATCACAACCCCTCACCCTTTATAAGGGCCAGCTCTGTGCATACCATTTATAGTGATTTCTGCTGACTCAGTAAGTTTCCAAACTTTCAGGTAGTGGGTGGGGGGGTACAAAAGGAAAGGTTTTTTTTTTTTTAAAGTATATTGGTGAAATGTTTCTCGTTCCATGGTCTTATGAACATAAAATATTTCAGTAACTTCAAACACTTTAACCATCACTCCTGCCATCCTACTCTCTGTATGTATTGGCCTGTAAAGAGCTTTGTATATGTCAAGGGTATTAAAGCAGACCTATACTGCCCTGCTAGGACCTTGAGTGAGGAAAGTATCACTCAAGGTCTTATCAGTACAGGGCTGCTGCCACTGTGAAAACGGCACAGGACTTCCAGTCAATAAGAGGACTTTAAGTATGGACCAGATAAGTGGATTGGTTTTAATTTATTAGGGTGTCCGTGCTAGCTAGGGGGCATCATTACAGTTTAGAGGTCACTTTAAAAGTAAATCTGCAGACACCAGAGAAGAACAGTCATAGTGCCCCCTAAATAAGATGTACTTGAAATGGAACAAAACCCTGGATTTTGAATACAATTTTTTTCTGGGGCGTCCCGTTTAAAGATGCCCCTTTGTATGAAACCACCCAGTTCACCTCTTCCAGTTCCATCAGCACATGTGCTGGCTCTTGTCCAATCAGAGCCATTTGCCGTGCCTATGTAATTCGTCAAATGGCTCTGAAAGGCGCTATCGTCTCCCGACCCAGCCTATCTGAATGGTTTTGTTCCACTTCAACTACTAGGGCATTTATTTCTCCCTGCGTCCTTCTGGACGGCCACAGAGAGCGGCTCTTCCCCCTAGAGAGGACACACAAACCGGGACAGGGACGGGACCATCCAGAGTACGTGTATGACGCGCTTCTGGGTCGCAGGTTCGTCTTCCATTGCAGACTACTGGGTACTCTTGCATGCCCCATATCCAGGGCTTCAGGCTATGGTGGTGCAGCCTTTGCCTGCTCAGTAGCAGGCTCTTCATCCGAGCAGTGGAGGTGACTCCTGCAGCGGGCACAGTTGATTTACCTGGGCGGCGACAGTGAACGGCACAGCTACAGGACAGCCAAACACCAGATCGGGTGTACGTTTCTTCAGAAACATCGGGGGAGCCAAGCCAAGAACATTATGCCGTCGTATTTATCCACTGTTATACAGGTTGCATTGTTTTATTTCTCAGTTGTCACCTAGAAACCTTGTCTTAGCCCTATCTACCTCTCATGTCAGGCCATTTTGCTTGCCTATTCTTGCATGGATGTTCCACCTCCTAACATTAGGGCTCACTCCACCAGATCTGGGGGCATCCACCCCCCCTTGTTAATTAAGTCCTTTGCTTTTGTTGAGTTACTTATATCATACTGAGGACTGGCGGAAAGGGGTGGGGGCTTTTAACCTGTCCCAGTTTGTGTTTCCTCTCTAGGATGAGGAGCTGCTCTCTGTGGCTGTCCTGAAAAACTCGTAGAAATACAGTTACCATTAAAGTGGACCAACACCCAGGATTTTGACTATCCTGGGTTTTGGTCCACTTCGGTGGGGCACCCCCGATGGGGGGGGGGGGGTGCTCCGCTGTGTGAAACCCCCCAGAACGCCCGGAAACACTCACCTCACCACGCTCCTACGCGGGCGCTCGTCCAATCAGAGCGCTCAGAGCCGCTGTAGTATGCACGTACACGTGTGGTATGCGCTGGAGGCCACGTCTCACGCTTCCCTCTAACAGGGAGCGCGCTCGCGCCGGCCATTCACAAACGGCCGGCGCAGGTGCGCGCCCTGCTAGGGGGAAGCGCGAGACGTGGCCGCGGCCCGCGCATGTGCCGTTGGAACGGGGTTAAGGTAAGGTTTCTGGGCTTCCTGGGGGGTTTCACCCCGCAGGACATCCGGATTTCGGATGCCCCGCGGGGAGGGATCTGATCGGCCCGGGAATCTTATAGATTCCCAGACCGATCCCCCCTGGGTGTTGGTCCACTTTAAGACTCACAGGGATTTTTGTGGTTGGCAACTTCAGTTTACATAAAGGCAGCTGGCTATGTGATTTAGTACTGTTGTGATATGCCAAATGTCTGGTGGTGGAATATGCCTAATGTTTCTGTTTTTTCCCTGTTCCATAGTCGCTCACCCAGTTCGTCCAAAACCACCATCTGCAACAAGTATCCCAGCAATCCTGAAGTCTCTGCAGGACGAATGGGTGAGTATCTAAAGAGGATTTAAATTTGCCCTTCCATATGTTCTGTCAGCTGATCAGTGAAGGTTACATCTCCACAGTTGTTAATGGAGCTTTTAGTGTAAGCAGAGAAAAAATATAAATGTATAATCTTTTGTAAGTTGTAAATTGTAAGTTTAGTGAGAAAGGTGTGAGGTGTGGCTTGCCTGATGGCTCCTGTGCACTTCACAGCCTGGGGGGGGGGGGGGGAGAGAGAAGGGGGCTTCCAGCACCCCAGACAGGCATGTCTGTTTTATGTTGGAACATTTTTCCACTGCAGTATGCCTTAGTCTCGGGCCCCTTTCCCATCAGTGTAGTGGGGCATTCAAATTGCCCCGCACAATAGCTATGAAAGCTCTGCCCATAGTCTGCTATGGGCCTTGTCACATAGGCGTTTGGTGATTGCGGTGTGGTTGCTGTCCTGGATGCAGTGATTTTGTGGTGGTAGTTATGCTAGTGCGATCACGTGTGTAAGTGATTCCGTACATAGATCACGATGTTTGGCATTGCAGCTCTGACACCAAGTATTATTTGTAGCCTCGTCCACAAAAGTTGCAGATACAGAAACCTTTGTCCACTTTTTAGCCTTCAGCTAACATACTGCATCATTGTTTTAAATACTAAATCACCATTTCCCTGATTTAAGCAGAATATATGTGGATAACTGGCCCATGATCAAATCGTGTCAAATATTAGAAAGCGCCTTAATGCTCTTTGGGGTGGGGTTATTTTAAATGCAGATGTTCTTGTCATATTTGGGATGAAAATAGGACCTGTGCCTTTTGCCTGCTGCCAGTGATGGAAGGTTCTTCAGCTATCAATCTCCCAGCATGCAGGCAGCCAGCTTGCAGGAATTTGTTCTGCTGAGTCTGTGTTGCAGGGCCAAACTTGCTCCCCTACCCAGCCAGGATTTTAAAACAAAGTTTCAGGGCATAGTCACAAACTAACACCATTCTGTCTGCCTATAAGGATTTGGAAGTTGAGAAAATAGTCTCCTTAGGTAAAACTCATACAAAGAACATAGAAGTTATAACGATCACATTGGAAGTAATTTCTCTTCAAGTAATCTGTTGAGCAGTGATTATACCATTATAAGCTGCACAGCCATTGGTCATCCCTGTTTTATGACTTATGCAGGCCTTTTATGCTTTTTTCTTCTCCCTGTGAAGATGGGTTAAATGCAGAGGAGAAAGTTCTATGTGCGCACAAGCATACAATGGCCATATATGGCAATAAATATATAAATTCACTCTTTGCACATGAAAACACACGGGCTATGACATTTTTGACTTTTTTTTTTTTTTTAAATACTATCCATTTTTTAGGATGCGGTGATGCTTCACAGCTTTACTCTCAGACAGCAGCTACAGACCACTCGCCAGGAACTTTCCCATGCTCTTTACCAGCATGATGCTGCTTGTCGTGTCATAGCGCGTCTTACCAAGGAGGTGACAGCAGCTCGTGAAGGTAAATTCTTCATTTTGCCCAGGAGAGATGTGTCCATGGTTCTGCTTGGCCTTTGTTTTTGTGTTACATTCAAATCATTGTCATTGTGCTGCCCTTTGCTGTTTGTGTTTGCCTCTTGTTTGACTGTAGGTAACTACATAGTAAATGCTTTTCCCTAAATCTTGAAACCTTCATGGCTTTCTTCATGTCCTTGTCCAGAAATATAAGGAATATTTATTTGTGAAATGCTGTTACAAAGAATGACTAAATCATTTTGACAGTGTTTGGTAAATTTATGGAACTTGTGGTTTTTCCTTTCCCAGCTTTGGCTACTTTGAAACCGCAGGCTGGCATTTCTGTTCTCCAGGCCAACCCCACACCACAAGCTGGAGCTGCTGTAAGTACGGTTTGCTTGTAAATCTGTATACTTATATTTTTAGTTTTGTCTTTTATTGTGAAATGTGGCTTTTCTTTCCAGGGCTCTGTGGAAGCAATGGATCTTGGAGAACTTGTTGGAATGTCAGCAGAAATTATACAGAAGGTATGTGTTTGGGTTTTACTTGGAGCAACACTATAAGTTGGAGGACCTTCCAGATCCTTTATTTTTTGCCATTTTTTATTGTGATCTGAAATTTGTGAAGTTAAACCGCTTTGGGATTTGACAACGATCTCCTGTCAACTGACCCAGCTTTGGCTGGGAATATTATCAACTATGGTAAGAGGGAATATATTTTTACTTTTTTTTACTGCTTTTTTTTCTTGTAGCTTCAAGATAAAGCAACGGTACTCACTACTGAACGTAAGAAGGTAAGAGACTTCAGGTTTTATATTTTACTTTGTGTTGTGTATTAACTTTATGGCACAAGCTGACTATTATTTATATTTGGCTTCTGAACCATAATTCTATGGCACATCTATACAATAGGTAATCATTCACCATTTTTTTCCTTTAAGTATGAAAGCTTGTACAGTCCTACCTTAGCTACCTAACAAAGCTTCTGCTTAATGCAATCCTAAAGATCTTTCAGAGAGACTTTTGAGAAAGCGATCTAGAGAAGCATGATTAGCTAATGCTGGGCACCTTTCCCATTTTTTTTTTATATGGCATGGGGTGGATTAAGTTAAATGATTGGCTCTTTAGGATCAGTTTATACTATAGTGTTAGAAAGTATATTACATGTCCTAATCTAATGTGGTCTTTTTGCAGCGTGGCAAAACTGTTCCAGAGGATCTGGTTAAACCAGAGGAGCTCAGCAAGTATCACCAAATTTCCTCCCATGTGGTAAGAACACAGTTGAATTTATCGGCTTTTTTTTTTTAATATGCTTGCTATGTAAAGGATTATTGATTCTAAGTATATTGTGGAAGTCCCTTCCCTGTTCAGTGCTTAGCCCACTTTACATACACTCCAGTTTGTGGTGTATCTGCTTACAAGTTTACTGTTGGGAACACAAGACTGCTCAAGTACATGAATATATCACGTCTTTACGTTTAAAGCATGGGGTGCACATCTATTTGGGTCTCATTGTGGTTTGTTTCACTTCAACTGTGAAACAGTTTACTGCAGACAAGCATTAAATCATTAAAGCTGCACTATAGTGCACTCATCGCTTCCTCATTCATACTGTATGGCTCCAAAGGGCAGTTAATCGGGTGACCCAACGGAAACCATTCAGGTTTCATGTGCAAGTTCACTGGAATATCCAGACTGGTGACCAGCAGTCACTTGATTGTCAGCCATATGTGAATGAGTGGTTAACATATGGGTATAGGGCCGCTTTTATGTATATGCAGCGGTGAGGCGGTAGGTGAGGGGTAGATGGGAGACAGGAAGTAGTGAGGGGACATGGGCAGAGTTGATATGGGACGCTGTGTCCTGGACAGATATGGGGAGATTTAAATGGAGGTAGGCAGAGGAATGGTGGGCAAAAGTAAATCTATGTGGGCACATCTGATAAAGGAAGGGAAAGTGATGGACAGAAGGAAAGTGGGGAGATATGTAGGAGATGTAGGGGTAAGGTGGGGAAAGTTTGAGGTAAACAGAGGGGAAATTGGCACAGTTAAACCAGACCAACAGCCTGTCACAGTTGGATAAGGAACGTAGCGGTCATTTTTGATCTTCCCCCTCTCAGCATCTCAGCCATGCTGCTGCCTGGATTCAACTGACATAACTGGCAATGCACAGCAAATGCATGAGCCGGCATTTTGTTTCTTTTTTTAATTTACAACAGAAAATGGTAAATTATTTGTGCAGCAATCTAAATTGCCCTGGGAAGGGATGCATATGAGCACCTTTTGTTGTGTTGGTCAGTTTAAGTCATTTTTTGACTGTTGGTCTGCTTTAAAGTGAGCTGAGCTGGGAAGAGTTTACATGGGAATCTTTAGAGACACCAACACAAACGGCATACCAGTACCACATGTGTGTTACCCACTGTTACAGTGAAGTTCATTGTGCCTCACTTCCTGCTTAGGAATAGTGATGCCCTACCCTGTAGTGGCCAGCTGCTTGCACTGCGGGCAAGGTAAGCTTTCCCAACTCCCTAGGGTTGCTGGAGGCCACAGGTTGTGCTAGATTATGTTGGCTAGGCTGTTATAACCAAAGAGGATACTTTTACACTGCCACTGGTCAACCTCTATTAATGGAGTAAGAAGTGTCTTTATGCTCAGAATAAGGTCCACGCAAATGTGGAGCCCATTGGCCATATTTATAAGGGAATGGGAAGCCCTATTTGCTTGCCGCTATTTTGTCTTTCTTTATATTTTAGCAGAGGAGTAAAAAGAATTCTTGACTCTACAGGCAACTTGTTTAAAATATTGTGTTCCTTTTATTCGTGCTTTTATCTCCAGTACCTTTTTACAATGTATACTCTCTCTCCTGTTTCCTTTACCTAGGGTCTACACAGTGCCAGTGTCCCTGGCATTTTGGCTTTGGATTTATGTCCAACAGACACCAACAAAACTCTTACTGGTAAGGATGTTGCTATTGTGTGGAAGCTGTACATCTCATTAAAGCCCCCCTCCACCGCAATGGAACTACCTGGCTAGGAAAATGTTGTATTGCTAGCTCTGAGACTATACTATTGGTCCCCTTTCTTCTACGAATGGAAGCCAGTGGCGTAGATACCCACCCCAATCAAACATTTACTGCTCGTAGTTGATTTCTTTTTTGATAATTTCTTTAGAAAACTGTATATTAATAGAAAGCTCTTAAAGGTGGTGCACCAATGTAGGTTTGACAAAGGATTTTCCTGAGTAAGTAATTAAAACATCAATTACAAAACAATCTCTAGGCATCAAGGCCCTGGTCCCAATCGCCATTAAAGGGTCATTCCACTTGCAATGGCATTTTTATAAGTTTCTATTGTGTGGCAAAATTATGTCTTCGTAGTGCTGAGCTTATCTTTTTTTATTTTTAATTTTCTATCTGTTTGCAACTTTGTTATAAAACAAAGTGTTGATTTAGAGTACATAGGCTTCCGCACTCTACCTTGCTAATTTTCTGATTGGCTACGGCGTGGGTGACAGGTTCTGCTGAAATGCAACTTCAGTTTGGAAGGTCTTGTGTTCCAGTAGTAAAGGGGTTAATGGCAGGGTTCTTAGATGGATAGGTCATTAAGCTGCTTAGCCAATGCTGCTAAAGAGTTCAAATGTTACATTGGAAGAATTGTGGGCCTTGTAGTGTATTGTTTTTACTAAAGGCCATGAAAAAAACACTCCCACTGTAACAAAACTGAGTCCCAGGAATATGGGAAATTTGGAAACCGCATGCTAAGTAAATCACAGGTCTGGAGGACCCAATCCTCACACAAATGTTTGTTTTCCTCTTTTGGAGCGTAAAATAATGAGACAGAACACCAACAACACATCTGTCCCCTGCCCAGAAACACAAACTTCTCCCAACTTATCCCCTGGGAATAGTGTAAAATAATACATTTAAAGTGGACCAACACCCAGGATTTTGACTATCCTGGGTTTTGGTCCACTTCGGCGGGGCACCCCGATCGGGGGTGCCCCGCTGTGTGAAACCCCCCAGAAAGCCCCAAAATCTTACCTGTCCCCGATGCCACGTGACTGGACGGTCCAATCCCCGCCAACGTCCAGGCGGGGATCAGGAACGTCCAAGCGGCTGCCGCCGCCTCCCTCGCGTCACTTTCGGCGCGCGCGCGCCCCCGCCGGCCATTCGCAGACGGCCGGCTCGGCCGCGCGCACGTCTACAGGGGCGCGAGGGAGGCGGCGGCGGCCGGCCGCCGCCGAAGATCAGGTAAGCGATTTGGGGTGTCTGGGGGGGGTTTCACCCCGCGGGACATCCCGATCTCGGATGTCCCGCAGGGTGGGAGGTGATCGGCCCGGGAATCTTATAGATTTCCGGGCCGATCACCTCTCGGTGTTGGTCCACTTTAAACATGTTGAAAAATATCAGAATAAATGTTTTCTAAGCGAATCTGCCTTTGTTGCTTACATCTCTGGGTCCTGGCTGAGATGGGAAGGGCATGTCATGGTGCACCGTCATGAATGCACATGCTCTACTGTGGTCCTATATAGGACCACTGTGGCTTGTTACGTTCACTCACGCTGAAGGCACCGAGTGACACTGAGAGGACCAAGTGGCAGTCTGACCTTTCCATGTCATTTCTCTAGGACCATGCCAAAAAGTGGTCCAACGTTGGAGTCCTGCAATGGCTTTTACCAGACGCTGCAGGAAATGGAGAGGCACATGGGATGGGCATCTGGTAATCTGCCTGTTGTTGCTGTTGGGTTTACCACCCCTTTATCTTTTTCACAACTGTTCTGTAGGTTTGAACAAGGGCCCCACCACCCGCTAATTTGCCTCTCGCAAACTTCGATTCTATGAAGCTTGTTTTGTTAAGGGTCTCAAATGGGCTTACATAAACATGCTGCTTGTAATCCAGGAATATAAAAATGTTTTTTTATGTTAAATGAATGGCTAACTTGAGAAGTGTTGCTTATGTCTTCTACTTTGTTTTTCAGGAGGTGCAGATAAGTGTGTGGTGGTGTTTGATTCCCAAGCACAGCAGATCCTGGCAACTCTCAAAGGCCACACCAAGAAGGTCACCAGTGTTGTTTTCCATCCCTCGCAGGTTGGTTTGGTATCCCGTAGCGACAAGCCGTTCCAACAAAGTACCCCCACGCCTAGGATCAATAATACCCAAAAAAAGGGAGCCCCAGGTCCCTCTAGAAGCAAGGAGGGATAATGTTTCACTGGCAAAATATACCAGATCAGTCAGACACCTTGTTATGCTCCTGAACACCAGCATGTGTACTGTAGTTTGAGAAACCGTTGAGTGGTTCTCTCCAAGTACCCCTTAGCAACAAACGCCAACCAAGTACCCCCTACCAACAAAAAATGCAAACAAAGTACCCCCAAGGAGGGTAGAACTTCTAAATCTTACCAAAATAAGTAGGCCACAGGCCTTGTAACACGTTTTTAAGTAAGAACGAATAATGTATTAGTTAAAATGATATACCAAACCCATCAGACCCACCATGCTGGTGCACCCCTGAACATCTTTGCTTGTACCCCTTCAAGCTTTGGTGTGTACACCCTGGGGTACATGTACCGCTGGTTGAGCAACCTTGCGCTAGCCTATAAAGAGGAATTGGCTGTGGTTAGGGCAGTCTGGTCACCTGTCAGATTGATCAGGCTTTTCTTTTTTCTTGCATTTTTTGCTAATATTATATAAATCTTTTTTCCTAGGACCTTGTGTTCTCTGCCTCTCCAGACTCCACCATACGTGTTTGGTCAGTTCCGGAGTCCTCGTGTGTCCAAGTCTTGCGCGCCCACGAGGGTGCAGTGACTGGACTAAGTCTTCATGCTACTGGAGATTACTTGTTGAGCTGTTCGGATGATCAAGTAAGAATATACTTCTATACATTTTAAAAAAGAGGTTTAAAAGGCATTTTCCTTCTTTTTGGTGCAAGATTGAAGTGGCTCCTGCAATTGTAATCCTTAGCTCCTCTTCCACAATGTTTTTCCAGCAGTTAAAGGGGGAAAAACCCTGTGTGTAACACAAACTCCTTAGAGGTTAAGTCCTATTAATGCAGATTCAGTTAAAATCAACAGCTAGCGGCAGTGTATGGCACCTATGTAGGACAAATGTGAATGGATGGAGGCGGCTATGATCATTCATTGAAGGACACCTGCACATGTGCCATGGGATTGCCAGTATGGGGCAGGTAACAGGTGAAATGAGGGGCATCCCAGAACCTGTGGGAGTGAAAATGTGGCGGCACCACCCAAAAAAGTTTTATAAGTTGAAAACCACTTCGTGGTTTATATTAAATACATAACACTGCAGAGTTTTTAAATAAAATGTTACTATATACTAATTGTAAGCATTCTCTATACAGTACATATAAATATGGAAACATGTCCTAGTGCAGATAGAGAAGTTTCTTATTTGCACAGACTTGTTCCCTTAAGAAGTGACATAGTGGATCACATAACATGTAGGCTTAGTTCTCCCCCCACGGGGGGCGGCATCATTGCCAAATGTTTTTACCTTATGCAGTCACATAGTATTATGTGTTTTATACATACAAGCATTCTCTTATTTGGCAGTTATATTTTAGCCCCCTGGCCTATGTTCTTTTATGTTGTGTTAAGGTACTAAGTGTAATTATTTTTACCTTACTGTACTTTGACTTTTGGGTGGTGCAGCCACTGATAGTGGGTTTTGGAGAGGGACCCTTGTCTCCTTTTGCAGTGGTGCCACTTGCTCTCTGCTTTTACTTTGATTTTTAGTGACTCCTTAAAATTAAACGGCACTCACCTTCTCTCATGCGTACCAAGTCCTGGCTACTGAGAACAAGCTCCTGTTCCCTCAACGCGCTGTCCCACCCCTCACGTCAATCACTGTGCCTGTGCAGTGTTACCCATTCATGCCCCACTCAATGGAGGAAGCGTGCCAAGGCACTGCCTGACACACCATCTCCATTGCAATGAATGGAGGGGGCTGTGCAGAGACTGTCAGCGCTACAACTTACAGAGTGTGCTGGATGTGGCTTAAATAATTCTGGGGCACATGCTGACTGTGACCCTGGTTCTCAGAAACAAGCCCGGGAGCTGCTACATGGGTGAGAGGAAGTGCTGTTTTTTTTTCTTTAGGGTTTAAGTCTAGATCCTCTCATACCCAGCCATTAGATTGGTGATTCGGCCACTCCCCAACTGTCTGAACGATGCTTTTGTGCTGTGCAATATGCATGGCACACAATGCTGGTTGGACCAGAGTCCACGCATGTGAGGTGGACCTGGAGGGTTTCATCCAGTGGGCCATCCAAAATCTGATAGTCCCAGGTTTTGGTCCAGGCAAGTTATTTGTTGCTAGGCCGGGATTTTAATGGAAAAATCATGTGAACATTTTTGCACAGAAATGTTTTCATGTCTAATTTCAAATTGGCATAATATTTTCCATTTGGTTGTTTCAGTACTGGGCCTTCTCAGACGTCCATGCAGGACGTGTCCTTACCAAAGTTACGGATGAAACGTCGGGCTGTGGTAAGCCTTTTCCGCTTTTGGGAATCATGTGATGCTTGATTTTGCGTTGTAACTTTCACACTCTCAACACTTTCCTTGCAGCTCTAACCTGTGCTCAGTTTCATCCTGATGGCCTCATTTTTGGTACTGGAACAATGGATTCTCAGATTAAGATTTGGGATCTTAAGGTGAGAAGCAAACTGTTAAACCCTAATGCTTGCTTAGCGTACATTTATATTGGGCTCTTTTGAAGCTACAGCACCTGTATCGGACCAGAATGTATATTTCCCTATTTTGAATTCTCCTATTACATTTTGTTGGGTAAGATGATCTCTAGATTTGAAGGGCAAAGGCTCATTTGCATTCGCATTTCTCATTGTACGTTTGACTTCATTGTCATATTTACCTGCAGGAACGCTCAAACGTTGCTAATTTCCCTGGACACTCTGGGCCGATATCTTGTGTGGCCTTCTCAGAAAATGGTTATTACTTGGCAACCGCAGCTGATGATTCCAGTGTCAAACTCTGGGACTTGCGGAAACTGAAGAACTTCAAGACTCTGCAGCTAGAGGAGGGTTACCAGGTACCGAGACTTTGGAATTTTGACAATGCATAATGCCTTGTATGACAATTTAAGCCCATCACCCCCACCCCCAGTGCATTCTGTCAGCAGATGCCACAAGATTTTTAATTTTTTTTTTTAGACTGGACTTGTGCTTATAGACGTTTGTGTATGTTTTTGTTTATGGTACCTTCAAACCATGTTTCTTAAAATGTCTTTATCAGTATTCTTTTCCGTTCCCTTGTAAAGGTTCGGTCACTGGTGTTTGATCAGAGTGGAACATACCTTGCTGTTGGTGGAACGGATATCCAAGTATACATTTGCAAACAATGGGCAGAAGTTCTGCATTTCACAGGTCAGTGGTGGTCTTCTGTGGTATGTGATTTGTTAAATACCACTTTTCATGTGCTAATTGTCTTAAACCAGATCAACACCCCCCAGAATGCCCAATTTCCTTACCTTCACCTCGAGCCAGCGCCAGGAAAGGTGTCCCGCAATTGTCTGCTGGGTGGTCAATTGGGCCATGATGGCCAAGCTGTGTTAACCATTTGTTCTTGGGTCAAATATAGATGGCAGCAGATGGGGGGGGGGGGGGTGTAAACATTGGTCTTCAGGCTTAGAGTACCACCTGGTAGGATATCCAGTACGATCAGTGGTACTAGTATTCTTTTTGGAACCCCCTGCTCCATAGTTTTCTTTTGGACCTAAATATAGCTACATTGTAGTTTTCATTTTCAGTTGAAAAGATGTGTACCTCAGATTTGCAGTGTGGATTGAAATTCCATGGAGACCTAGAATTGGTCGAGCCAGTTGCAGAGTTCCTATGTAACCAAATCTGGCCCATTAGATTAATTATTGGCTCATAATTAAACCTAATACAGTTATTGTTGGGGTTTCTACCTCACTTAATTACACAGTAGCAATCCTAACCCCCCCCCCCCCCCCTCAAATGTGGTATCTCTTCCCCAGTACCATTTGCATAACTGTCCCATCTTTTTGGGAAAAGTCAGGCAGCCTTAACAATAGTGGGCCTACCTGTTGCTGCATTACTCTGTCCTGAGGTTTTCTGGTGACATTCACTTTAAACTGCAAATAACACAAGTGGGCATGTTGATGTGTCCTTCTGTTTCACTTATATTAGGCGGTAGGTGTAGGATTGTAGGTGTCTGTCTTGCTGGTAGCAGAAAGTAAATAGCTGCATCTTTTTTGCTGAAGAAAACTGCTGACAACTTGGCAGTCGTCAGAGTTGGTAGCTTCATGGGCCACTAGATTTAGTCCTATTGGGGTAGCAAACTCCCTCCTTTCAGTGTCTACAGTGTTTGGTGTCTTGCAGCCACTTATTCGTATTTGTATATTGCATTCCCTATTGCTTGATTGCCAACCTACTTAATGCGGATACAGTTCATGGAGGTAGTATTGACTTGACCTGTATAAATGCAAGCTTGGGCAAGTTGTCGGTAAAATTAAAGCAGAACTTCAGTTAAATTATATCCTCGCCCTAACCTGGTGCTGTGGCAGGATTGGGGGTGGCTACAAAAAAAACCCATACCTTCATCCAGTGGCCTGTGCAATCCTCCCAGTCTCCCATGGTCGCAGCAGGAAAAAACACAAAGCTGTGCCCCCTGTGTCCGTGTGCACTTTTGCCCATTCACTTGAATGGATGGGGGCATGCACAGAGCGGTGGGGGGTGCAGCTTTGAGCCTTTCGTAAAAGATGGCGTTGCCCAGGATCCAGAATGCTGGAGGAACGGTGCTGGCCACTGGATAAGGTAAGCCATTTTTTTTCTTTGTAACCCCGCCCCCCACCCCCGGTGCTGCCTCAGCGCCAGGGTAAGGGGGGGTTATAGTTGACTGAAGTTCTGCTTTAAAGGGTAGCAGAAGGTCTGCTTTAATAGATAAATGACTCCGCTCTCAATTCACTCTTGACCTCGGTTGTATTTGCTATTGGGTAGCTCCTAACCTTTGTGTTCTCTTTCTACAGAGCACAGTGCACTTACCACAGGGCTAGCATTTGGTCAGAACGCAAAGTTTCTTGCATCAACAGGAATGGATCGCAGTCTGCGTTTTTACAGCCTTTGATCTGTCAATGTGTGACTAGCTACTAGTGCTGCATGAAGCTCCATTTGTGAAACGGCTCAATTAACATGCTTCAAACACCCTTGTGCATGTCTGCAGCACCTACGTGGAGAATTACTGTGACCTATCCGAGGAAGCGGCAGCAGTGAAATTTGTACTTTTCTTGTAAATTTGTAGGGCATAGTATGTATTTGGCTTACCATGGTAATTGTTACCCAATCCCGTCACTGGGCTTGTAGCTTTTACCTTTGAAAGCTTAGCAGTCTAGATGATTGCTATGTGCCTCATATGAGCTCTCGCTAAGCTGTAATGTTCTCCTGCACATTTTGTTAAGCTGTCCTATGCTATGCAACGTTTTTAGGCAACTACTGGGCAGCCCAGGCAAAACACCTTAATCCATTTCATATTTGGTAATTGTTTTCCTAGATTGCCTTTTTGTTGCTTAACCAGGTTGCCTAGCATATGGCCAGCATTTGCCTTTAATATCGTAAGCAGTCCTATGTGCTGGCTATGCCCTAAGCTGCATTGCAATTACTGGGCAATCTAGGCAAAGCTATGTCATATGATGGCCTTTCTGTTTAACTGAATGAATTAAATGGATTCACCAGGTAACGTAATCAGGTTTCTATGTGTATGGCTAGCATTACTGTTAGTGATGTAGATTTTCATTAAAAGCACATTTTTTTTTTTTAATTTTGTTTTCCACTTTACTTTGCGCCCTCTACAATTTGTAGTGTTTTATTAAATTCGTAAAAAAAATCAATAAAATCTGTATTATTGTTATTTTTAGTCAAGCAGTGTGTGGTAGGATGCCCCTGCTTGCTTGATTTATAGCCCCCTGTGTCTGCATAATCTTCTCATCGGCTCAGACTGACGTGTACAAGTTCATTCAGACCGGTCTTGTGTCTATAATCGATAACCAACAGAAAAAAATAGCTCAGTTTTTTGGGTTTCCTCCCTGGGAACCTTGGGACAGAGTACCTGGTGTTAGACTTCGTCCAGTTTGTTTTTTTTAGATTGTTTTGTACCCTCCACAGTTTGGGGAAGTTCCTATGGGATTTGGTTACACCTGGGACTATTCCCTCATAGGTTTTATATGCAGCACTAGTTGTGCTACTGTCACTTTAAATCCTGCATTTACAGGGTGTAGGTGCGCTGTTATTTTCTGCTTGTGACTTTAGTATCGCCTACTATTTAACTAAGGAAAATTTTCCCTTCAAAATTTTGGTATTCTTGGGCGGGCTGAGTGACGTGTGCAGGTGTCACTTCTGGTTTCGGCAAGAATCCAGAACCCAGAAGCAGCGGACAGCGAGTTTTTCTCCATCCCGGTGTGAGTAAGAGAGGGGGAAGAACCAGACTCTTCACAAGACTCTATGGTTGAAGGGGTTCATCAGGAGTGAGAGCAAGAATGCTCTCATACTTTCTGATGATCTGGAATTACTCCTGCAAGATATTTGATACTTGGGGCATTCTGCAGGAAGAAACATCCCTTTTCCAGCAGGATGAAATGTACAAGGAAATTCTAGCTAAATGTTCTGAGAGAGCCTTTCCCATACATGCAGAAAAATACCATTTTGTGAATACTCACCTTGTAAAATGGGTATTATAAGTATGTCACACACCCCGCTTCAAGAATCCATAACATGTGGGTAATATCGTCCTGAAGAGGCGTTCCTGCAGAGATGATAGTAAAAAAGAAAGCCCCTCCCTGATCCATAAATACCTGGGACCTCCCACTCCTCACCCAGTATACAGAAGCAGTAAGATAAGGGACCAGGAAGAGGCAAATATAAAACACAACCACGCAAAGTTCACAAAATGGAGCATCCTGAAAACAGAAAAGGGCGGGTGAAGCGGGGTGTGTGACATACTTATAATACCCATTTTACAAGGTGAGTATTCACAAAATGGTATTATTCTAAGTATGTCACACACCCCGCTTCAAGAATCCATAACATGTGGGACATCCAATAGCAGTGTCCATAACAAGGGCGGGAATCCAAAAACCAGGCAACCATGCACAACTTTAAACCACTGCAGCTTGCAAAACTTTGCGCCCAAAAACAGCATCCGCGGATGCCCAAACATCAACCTTGTAAAACTTGGAAAAAGTGTGAACAGACGACCAGGTAGCGGCCTTACAAACTTGCTCAACAGAAGCCTGGTGCTGAAAAGCCCAAGAAGCTCCAACCGCACGAGTAGAATGAGCCGTAACACGGAAAGGGGGACTCCTCCCCTTAGCAGAATAGGCCCCAATGATGGCCTGACGAATCCACGTACTAATGGAAGATTTGGCAGGAGCCAAACCTTTCCTAGGCCCGGAGGGCACCACAAAAAAGGCGTCCGTCTTACGAAAGGAAGACGTAACCTCAAGATAATGTTCCACAACACGAACTACATCCAGGGAATGCAACGCCCTTTCCTTGTCGTTGCTAGGATTAGGACATAGAGAAGGCAGAACTATGTCCTGATTCAGATGAAAAGCCGAAACCACCTTAGGAAGAAAATCCGGCTTGAAATGAAAGACAACCTTGTCCTGATGCTTCTCAAAGTATGGAGCTTTAATGGATAAAGCTGCCAACTCAGAAACACGCCTAGCCGAAGTGATAGCCACCAAAAAGGCCACCTTTTGAGTAAGCGAAGACAAGGCAACCTCATTCAAGGGCTCAAACGGAGGACCCTGAAGAGCAGAGAGAACAAGATTCAAATCCCAAACTGGAACCAAGGGCTTCCTAGGCGGACGAACATGCGTGACTCCTTGGAAAAAGGTCCTGACCAAAGGATGAAGTGCAAAGGATCGTTGGAAAAACACCGCCAAGGCAGAAACCTGCCCTTTCAAGGTACTAATTTGGAGCCCCAGATCCAAACCATGTTGAAGAAACTCCAGAATCCTAGGAATGGAGAACTCACGACAAGAGAGAGACCTACCTTCACACCAATCAATAAAGGACCTCCAGGTCCTATAGTAAACAGAAGAAGAACGCTTCCTGGCACTGATAAGAGTTTGAATCACCGCGTCAGAAAGACCTTCGTCTTTTAAGATGGCGGTTTCAGCAGCCACGCCGTCAAAGCCAGCGATGGTAAATTGGGATAGCGTAGCCGACCCTGGGTGAGCAGGTCCGGCAGCAGAGGCAGAGCGAACTGATCCTCTGCCAGCCTTACAAGATCTGCGAACCAAACGCGACGTGGCCACCTCGGGGCCACTAGAATCGCCGCCGCACCTTCCAAGGCCAGTTTGCGAACTACTCTGGCCAGCATCGGAAACGGAGGGAACAGATAAAGGAATCCCAGATCCCTCCAAGACAGAGACATGGCATCCACTGCCAGAGCCAGAGGATCCTGCGAGAGAGACACAAAGACTGGAAGCTTGTGATTGTGACAAGAAGCAAAGAGGTCCACCGCTGGGACCCCCCACCTGCGACATATCGAACGAAACACCCTGGGACTGAGAGACCACTCCCCCTGACGAGAGGAGGCCCTGCTCAGCAAGTCCGCCTCCGTGTTCTCCACACCCGGAATGTAGACTGCTGAGATACACGGGACGTGGGTCTCCGCCCAGTCCAGAATCAAAGACACTTCCCTGAGGGCACCCCTGCTGCGAGTCCCCCCTTGGTGATTGATGTAAGCAACCGCCGTCCTGTTGTCCGAACGGACCTGAACTGGCAGACCTCTCAACTGAGGAGTCAAGCGAAACAGAACCAACCTGATGGCTCTCAACTCCAGAATATTGATGGGCTCGTGAGCCTCCTGAGGACTCCACAGACCCTGAAAATGGAGGTCCTTCCAAACACCCCCCCAACCCGACAGACTGGCATCCGTGGTGACCGTTTCCCAACATGGAGCCAGGAAGGATCTGCCTATCGACAGATTGACAGACCCCAGCCACCATTGAAGGGAACGACGAACTCGGGGAGTCAACCGGAAGGACCGGTCCAATGACAACTGCGACCTGTCCCAAACCGTCAACAGATGCATCTGAAAAGTCCTCGTATGGAACTGGGCAAAGGGAACCGCCTCGAACGAGGCCACCATGAGCCCCACCAGCCTCATCCCTAGCCGGATGGTCGGATGAGGAGCCAACAAGAGAAGCTGAACTAACTCCTGAATCAAAAGAATCTTGGCCTGGGGCAGAAACACCCTGGCCTGCGAGGTGTCCAGAGACATCCCCAGAAAAGTCACAACTCTGGACGGACAAAGAGAAGACTTGGGGTGATTGATCACCCAACCGAACCTCTCCAGAGTGGACACCACCACTCCGGTGTCCAACTCCGCTTGGTTGAAAGAAGAGGCCATGATCAGTAGATCGTCCAGATAGGGCACAATGCGGATACCCTGAACTCTGAGCAGTGCCATCACCCCCGCTAGCACCTTGGTGAAAACCCGAGGGGCTGAGGTGAGACCGAAAGGAAGAGCCACAAACTGAAAATGCCGATCCTCCACCACAAACCTGAGAAACCTCTGGTGTGCTGGAAAAACCGGAACGTGTAAATAAGCATCCTTGATGTCTATGGACGTCAGAAAGTCTCCCTGACGAAGAGAGTGAATGGCCGAGCGCAGCGTTTCCATGCGGAATTTGCGCGGCCGAATAAACCTGTTGAGAAACTTCAGATCCAAGATAGGACGGACCGACCCGTCCTTCTTGGGAACCGTGAACAGATTGGAATAGAAGCCCCTGCCCTGCTCCGAGAGGGGCACTGGGCAAATGACAGCCATGTCCAGAAGATTCTTTACTGCCACCAGAGGCTCCGAAGGCATCCGAGACCTGAAGAACCTGGAGGGGGGGCGGAGCTCGAACTCTAGCTTGTAACCGGAAGACACCACTTCCCGGATCCATCTGTCCGAGACTTCTTGATCCCAGATCTGGGAGAAGTGTCTCAGCCGTCCCCCCACCCGCAAGGGTGAGGGCGCCCCCTCATTGCTGAACTGGCTTAACAGCCGGCTTGGGCTTAGAGCCCCAACTGTATCCAGAGCGGGCACGCCCTCTGCCCCTGTTTCCGGAGTCTCCTCTGGAAGAGGGAAATGCAGAGCCTCTGCCAGATCTGGCTCCACGAAAGGAAGTTGAAAAGGCAGGCGCCCCCCGAAAGGGACGGCGCTGCTTCTTACGTTGAGGTAACCTACCACCCTTGGTGACGGAGTCCAAAGTTTCACCAAAAAGCCTCAAGCCAACAAAAGGTAAAGCCGTCAGAGACTTTTTTGACATGAAATCGGCCGCCCACTGGCGCAGCCAAACCGACCGCCGAATAGTCACCAACAAAGCTGACGTCCTACCACACATCATCAAGGCGTCATCCAAGGCTGTTAATACAAAGGATAAAAATAACTCACACCGTTTGAGACTAAGGAACTCGGCACTACCAGGGCGAAGCCCGGAAGAGGTCAACAAGTCCCTGACCACAGACCTGGCAGCCAAAACCATAAGCTCTGAGGCGCACACAGGCCGTATGGCTGACCCAATGCTAGAAAAGCCATGACAAGCCATTTGATCAATACGTTTATCCTCCCCATCCTTAAGGGTGGAACAATCCGGTCTATTTAAAACCGAGGAGTTAGACAATCCCAAAACCGGAGCATCGACCTCGGGTGGGGAAGCCCAGCGCTTAACCGCCTCCGAAGGAAAAGGATATTTCCTATCCCAACCTTGAGGGATACCAGGGAGCCTAGCCGGCCTGTCCCATTCCTTGTCAATGATTTTGTCAAAGTGCCGTTGCGTAGGAAACTCCAAGCGCGGCCTGGACTCCTCAAACAACTCACCCTCCTGTTGTGACGCCACCTCGGGGGGGGAGATATTCAGAACTTCCAACATCAGCGCCAGGGCGTGGGAAGAATCCGAGGATCTCCCCAACTCACTAAATTCCGCATCAGCGCCAGCAGACTGCTCATCTTCCGAGACCTCTGAGCCCTCAGAAACTTCACCTTCCTCTAGCCCAGAATAATCAGAATAATCCAGATTATTAAACTCATCCAGAACATCAACTGGCGCAGCCGGAGACAAATGCTTCCTCTTAGCCGGAGCCTTGCGAGCGACCGAGCTGGAAACAATTCTCTCAAGGTTGGCCAATCTGGCGCACATCTCGGATTGCAGATCCCTACCCATGACAACGTCACAAGGAGCGCGTGTCAGGGTGGGAGGTTGAGATGACTCGGCCGGCGGTACTGACCCAGACGCCTGGGATCCGGACTGCCGCGCAATAGTTTGCTGAGCACACGGTATACAAAGCAATACATCGTCCCCAGAAATGGATGCAGCACACAGCATGCATCTATTGGAATGCCCCGCAGGGATCCCTGCCCCAGTAACCGGGGATGCCTCCATAGGTGAACTTTGAATAGTCTCTAAGACCCAGGGAATTACGCTGGTAAGCGACCCGGGATGCCCCTTTAAAGTCCCGAGTGGGAGGATTTTTGCAAGACTAAACCCAGGGATCTAGGACCGGGAGAAACCCCCTAATTACTAAGGAAGGGTCCTCCTGGTAACTCCACCGCTCTAAAAGAGAAGGAAAAAGGGACCCCAATAAATGACTGACAGGAAAAAGGCACAAACATATGTCAAAAACCAAAATAAGGCCCAAAGGCCACTCACGTGTCCAGAAGCGAGGAGCAATGGCGCCGCACAGCACGAGACGCAGAGGGAAGGAAGATAGGAAAGAGAAAGCCCGAACGGAAATAACCAGAAAACAGGCCGGGAGTTACCCCGGCTACCTGACATCCCCCTGTGCAAGGAGGAGACATCATCTTCTGACTTGCTCGCCGTCTTGCAGAGATGGAAGACTGGGTGAGGAGTGGGAGGTCCCAGGTATTTATGGATCAGGGAGGGGCTTTCTTTTTTACTATCATCTCTGCAGGAACGCCTCTTCAGGACGATATTACCCACATGTTATGGATTCTTGAAGCGGGGTGTGTGACATACTTAGAATAGATAAGTTTTACCCAAATCCTTAAATAGAAATTTTCTCTTTAAGTATCCAATCATGGAACATTGGGGTAAATGTGCCAAAGTGGGTGCCCCTAGGTAAAGTTTCCAGGGCTTCAGATTTAAGTTTTGAGCATATGGGTACTGTGGTAAGGTGCAAGGTGCCGTCATTGAAGGAAGGTATGTGGCACCAAGGTACCTGGCCTTGGTGCAGTAAAACCGTGTGTTTTGTTTTCCAGCATCAGCTGCTAATGGCAGTCTGGTGCTGAAGTTTTAGTATAGCCGAAAGGCTAACCTGGGACGGTTTTATTGGGATGGAGTAGAGCAGGGTGGGACTCCATCCCCCTACCCAGGTCTGGGTTTTACAGGCTGCATAAATAGTCTGGGGAGTCAGCTGTGCACGGTCTGTGACTGGAGCTCACTTGTGGAGTGAGACTCTGTGTGCCTGGCTGAAAACTCCTGTGCAGGCTGTTTAATGCGGACCAGAGGCGGATTCGGCTGCAAAGTAGCAAGTTTGCCCAAAGACTAAAAACGCAGTTTGCCTGTCTGACTTATGCTGCATTTTCCTGAAAAGGTGATGTAACCCGAAAGGACATACGCTTTTTTTTATGGATTTTTTGTTTGAATAAACACGGACTTTAAGTTGAACTTTCGCCTCTCTCCTGCTGTCTACCAGAGCTAATCGCCACATTTGGTGGAGGATGCGAGAGGCACAGTGAGGCTGTTGCTAGGAGCAACCGACAGACTTTTTTTTGTGTGCATGTCAAGCCTGCCAAGCTGTTACCTGAGACCGCAGACAGAATGGAGGCACCAAATAAATACGCACAGCCCGTCAATGTAAGGACTGGGGGTGCTGGACCCGTCCGTGCCTGTTTTGAGGCAATAAACACAATTTTGGGACAGGCTCTGGGAATCTCCCCTCAGGTCCCCAGAAGGTCCGCACTCCACCCAGTAAATATATATCTACAAAGGTCTATGTGAAAATATATCTAATTAGGTTAAAAAGACTCATGGGCAAATACACACAAATACACAAAAAATATTATCTACATTTTAAAATACATATACACAATGACAAAAAGAGGGTACCCCACATAAAGGCTCCAAAAAGTATTTTAGAGTATAACCTTCCTAATTTCACAAATGAATAATTAGTTACGGTAATTGATTAATGTAGGTGTAATTATACACCATACTACTGGCCAGCGAAAGTAATATGCTAGTGGATAATGTTATAGCCGCCAGCAAATAGTATGTTTAACAAGTGACACACAATGTAGAAAAAAGGGGAAAGTGTTGAGTGCAATGTACTACAACGAACAGAGGGCCAGAAATAATGTGCAACATCAAATGTATCAAGAGATGAACACCATATGTGACTGAATGTCTGCTCCAAGGCAGATAATAATACACTGGCCAAAGATACAATGTAACAGATTAATAGTACTGGAAGGTATTACATCACCGTTTTACGTAGTCATATGTTGCCAGGGGTCCGCCATATGCTGAGCCTGCCGACGCGTTGCGTGGAAGGACCAGTTCACCAGGGCAGATGGCTGTCCCAGTCGGTCCTTCCCGCGTCCCCCTTTATGCACCCACTGCTGCGTCAGCCCCCGGCCCCACGTGCGCACCCCGCCCGGCAGGTCAAAAGGCCTGCCGTAAGGGTAAACGCCAGGGGCGGTGGGAGGCGACCGCAGCACGCCGCGCAGCTCTGCCATATTGACAAATGGCGGGCGCGTGCCCCAGCCGCCGCCGAGCGGCACACACTCCCCTGCGGTGGGAGGTGCCGGATCGGCGCCGGCCGGGGCGCGTGCCCGCCACAAGCAACAGGTGCCCCATTGATGGAACACGGGAGCCCTTAGGCTGCTCTGTGGGAACTGTCCAGGGGGGAGGACCGATCCAATAACACAAAAACAAAAATGGCCACACTTATATATACAACCAATGAATGACCATACTTAAACAGAAAAAGTTGCTACTGAGTCTAATAAATTATATTATGACCATTGATTACTTCCTATAAATAATAGACTTAATAACAGACAGACAGACAGAATGGAGGCGGTCGTAAAAGCACTCATGGAGGCGAGTCTGCAGCAGCGCAAGGCCAACAAGCAGCAGCTGCTGTTACAACATGTAATGGCGCTGCATAAGTGCCCAAAAGTGTCCCTGATGCCCGGAAAGCTGTCCCCTTGGCACTTACAAAAATGACCCCTTCACCCCTTCGGATGACGTTGAGACCTACCTGGCGGTGTTCGAAAAGGTGGCTGCAAGGGAGAGGTTGCCTCGTGACCAGTGGGCTGACGTCATCGCTCCATTTCTGGCATCTGGACCCCAGCAGGTGTTTGATCTTCCAGACGACCAAGCCGCTGACTAGCCAACTCTGAAGGGTGAGATACTGGCCAGACTGGGGGTGAATGTGTGGGTTCGGGCTCAGCGGGTGCATCAGTGGAGCTATCAGTCGGCAGAGCCCGCCAGATCCCAGTATTATAAACTACTGCACCTGCTGCAAAATTGGCTGCAACCTGATATATTAAGCCCCACTCCCATGTTGGACCGCTTGCTAGCGGACATGTTTTGGAGGGCTTTACCGCACCCTCTCCAGCACTGGGTTGGCCAGGTATCCCCCGGCACCGCTCTAAAGATGGTGGAGCTGTCGGTTTCCCTGAGCTTGTGGGGCAAAGTCACCTCTGTCAGGTGAAAGTGGGGGATACCCTGGCTGTGGCCCTTTTGGACTCGGGGAGTATGGTTACCCTGGTGAGACCCGCCATGGTACTGCCCGATGAGTACACGGGGCGGAAAACCGGGGGGCTTGTGCATACACGGGGACTTGAGAGACACTGCCACAGCACAAGTGACTCTAACCACCGTCTCCGGCAGCTGGAACCACGAAGTCGCCGTCGCCGCTAAACTCCCGTACAAACTTATTATTGGGAGAGACTTTCTGGGGTTCATGTCACTATGGACCAAGCTGGGACTTCTGGAAACCCGCGAGGCGGGTGTGTCCCCAATAGAATGGCCCTACTCGGGTGACCCCGCTTTGTGGTTCACCAGGATATGCTGTACCGAGTAAACAAAGTACGTGAAGAGGTTGTGGAACAATTGGTGGTACCCAATCCTTATCGCAAGCTGGTGTTGAATTTGGCCCACCAACATGTTCTGGGGGGACACTTAGGCCAGCAGAAAACTCTGGACTGAATTTTACAACGATTCTACTGGCCCAGTGTGTACAAGGAGGTGGAGAGATATTGTGAGTCCTGCCCAACATGTCAGATGACCAGCCCCCCCAGCCTCATTACCGGAGTCTCCTAGTTCCTCTCCCAGTTATTGAGGTGCCCTTTGAGCAGATTGCTATGGATCTGGTGGGTCTAGTGCCAAAATCCGCTAGAGGGCACCAACAAATACTGGTAGTCTTGGACTATGCCACGCGGTACCCCGAGGCAATACCCCTGCGACACACCTCAGCCAAACTCATTGCTAAGGAGCTTATGGAAATGTTTTCTGGAGTAGGCCTGCCTAAAGAGGTCCTGACCGATCAAGGTACCCCTTTTATGTCCAAGGTAATGAAGGAGCTCTGTAAGTTGTTGCAGGTGAAACAATTGCGGACATCAGTTTACCACCCGCAAACGGACGGCCTGGTAGAAAGATTTAACCAAACTTTAAAAACCATGTTAAAGCGGGTGGTCGCCAATGATGGGAAGAATTGGGACTTCCCTCTGCCCTATCTGATGTTCGTGGTGCGAGAGGTGCCCCAGGCCTCTACTGGGTTCTCGCCCTTCGAACTCTTATACGGTCGGCATCCACGAGGCCTGTTGGATATAGCCAAGGAGGCTTGGGAACAGCACCCCACAAAAGTGTGGTAGAGTATGTTACTCAATTACAGGAACGGATAGAGACTGTATTGCCACTGGTGAGGGAACATATGGAAGCAGCACAGCGGGCCCAAAGTAGGGTTTATAACCGGCAGGCTAAAGCATGGAACTTTAACCCAGGTGACAGAGTTTTGGTTCTGGTGCCAAGAGTGGATAGTAAATTTCTCGCTAGGTGGAAGGATCCCTATGAGGTGCTTGGAAAAGATGGGGAAGTGACTTACAAGGTACATCAGCCCGGGCGGAGAAAGCCAGAGCAGGTGTACCATGTAAACCTGCTGAAGCTGTGGAAAGACAGGGAGACCCCTGTGGGTGACAGTCCCCGACCGGGTATGTTAGGGGTGGAGCTTCCCGTCCCTCAGTCTGTTAGAGAAGCGGTAGTTGAGGTGAAAACTGGCGACAGCCTCTCCTCTAAACAGACCCAGGAAGCCAGGGAGTTTATTAGCAGAAACACGGATGTGTTTTTCAGAACTCCCTGGGCGCACTTCTGTCATCCAACATGACGTTGTCACGGAACCTCAGGCTAAGATCCGGTTGAAGCCCTACCGAGTACCTGAGTCCCAGCGACAAGCTATTGCGGAAGAAGTGCAGCAAATGCTCAGATTAGATGTAATTGAAGAGTCAAAGATTGAGTGGGCCAGCCCAAAAGTCTTGATTCCCAAGCCCGATGGTACATTGCGGTTCTGTAATGATTTCCGCAAACTTAGCGAAGTATCTAAGTTTGATGCCTACCCTATGCCCCGAGTAGACAAGCTTATTGAAAAGCTAGGCCAAGCCTGGTATTTTTCTGTTTTGGACCTCACAGAAGGGTACTGGCAGGTACCCTAGACTGAGGCTGCCAAGGAGAAAACAGCCTTTATCACACCTGAGGGACTGTTCCAGTATAAGGTATTACCCTTTGGTTTACATGGCGCTCCCGCTACGTTCCAACGGTTAATGGATATTGTCCTCAGGCCACATCGTCGGTATGCTTCAGCATATCTGGACGATATCATCATCCATAGTACGGATTGGGAAAGTCACCTGCCCAAATTTCAAGCCGTAGTGGATTCCCTCAGGAAGGCTGGTTTGACGGCAAACCCAAAAAAGTGTGCCTTAGGCTTAGAAGAAACTAGATACCTGGGCTATGTGATTGGGCGAGGAGTGGTCAAACCCCAGGTTAACAAATTAGAAGCCATCCGTAGCTGGCCACGTCCTACCTCTACCCGCCAAGTGAAGTCATTTCTGGGGTTGGTGGGGTATTACATGAGGTTCATTCCTAATTTTGCCACCGTAGTGGCACCATTGACAGACCTGTTAAAGGGATGCAAGCCTGTCATGGTGAAATGGAGTGAACAGGCCGAAAAAGCGTTCTCCGCTTTGAAGTCTGCCCGACTTTAAAAGGGAGTTCATAGTGCAGACCGATGCCTCAGAAGTAGGTCTCGGTGCTGTATTATCTCAGGAAGTCAACGGGGAGGAGCACCCCATTGTCTACGTGAGTCGCAAGCTGACACCCGCGGAGACCCGGTATAGTATAGTGGAGAGAGAGTGCCTGGTCGTTAAGTGGGCCCTTGAGTCTCTTCGCTACTACTTGTTGGGGAGAAGGTTTCGTTTGATTACGGACCATTCTCCCCTCAAATGGATGTGCCAGGCTAAGGACAGGAATGCCAGGGTCACTCTGTGGTTCCTGTCCTTGCAAAATTTCAAGTTCTCGGTAGAGCACAGAGCGGGGCGGTTGTTGGGTAATGCGGATGCCCTGTCCCAGGCACATTGTTTGTCGTGTGTCCACCCCCTCAGGGTTGAACAAAGGGGGGGGGTATGTGGTAGGGTGCAAGGTGCCATCATTGACGGAAGGTATGTGGCACCAAGGTACCTGGCCTTGGTGCAGTAAAACCGTGTGTTTTGTTTTCCAGCATCAGCTGCTAATGGCAGTCTGGTGCTGAAGTGTTAGTATAGCCGAAAGGCTAACCCGGGACGGTTTTACTGGGATGGAGTAGAGCAGGGTGGGACTCCATCCCCCTACCCAGGTCTGGGTTTTACAGGCCGCATAAATAGCCTGGGGAGTCAGCTGTAACTGGAGCTCACTTGTGGAGTGAGACTCTGTGCCTGGCTGAAAACTCCTGTGCAGGCTGTTTCATGCGGACCAGAGGCGGATTCGGCTGCAAAGTAGCAAGTTTGCCCAAAGACTAAAAACACCGTTTGCCTGTCTGATTGACTTATGCTGCATTTTCCTGAAAAGGTGATGTAACCTGAAAGGACATACGCTTTTATGGATTTTTTGTTTTATAAACACAGACTTTAAGTTGAACTTTCGCCTCTGAGCCTCTCTCCTGCTGTCTACCAGAGCTAATCACCACAGTACATTAAGAGATCCTATGGATCACAGAGGGGATCACAATTTGAGAAGAGTTGCTATGGCTTCTGATGTGGTCCTGAGAAGCATGACCAAGTGGGTGGACACCCTTAAGACCCACATGAGTAATAAGGCACCTGCCCGGGACCTTATTGATACACTTCCGACTTTTATAGAGCTCTTTCATTTCTAACTATTGCGGCTCAAATTTGGCCAAGACTTCTGCCTTAGTGGCATGTGGACGCAGGGTTAAAGACTTGGTCTGGCAACAGTGGGTCTAAGACTAAATTGTGGGATTCCATTTTAGGGTGGTCGCCTGTTTGGTGAGGACCTAGATGAGATATTATCTAGGTCTAGTGAGTCAGGGAGAAAATTCCCTGCTAAAAAGAGGCCTTATTACACTTCAGTTAGTAAGGCAAGAGCAGGAACCAGTCTAACCTTGTAAAGCGCTACGGAAGTTGATGGCACTATATAAATAAACAATAATAACAATAATAATAATAACTCAGTCTAGACAGCCAGATGTTAAATGTTGGAAGCCTAGACCACTGAAGAAGTACTCCCTTGTTAGTAAACCTCCTGAGGGGCCCCAAACAGAAAGGGGGGTTTTACTCCCATGTGTTTCTGTTACAAAAACCGTCAGGAAAGTACAGGATCATTCTGAATTTAGAGACTAAACAGATTCATCAGGTACAAAAAGTTCAGAATGGAATCAATTTACTCTGTAAGGAGAATAGTGATGGAACAGGCCCTTATGATCAATCTAGATTTACAGGATGCACATCTACATGTGCCAATTTTGCCAGCTCGTCATAAGTATTTGAGATTTGCTAGTGGGAAACTTACTGGCACCATTACCCCAGAGTATCCCTAAGTCTAATAAAGAAAATACTGGGGTTAATGACCTCAGTCATCCCAGCAGTTCACTGGGCGCAAGTACACACAAGGATTCTTTAAAGATTCCTCTTAGAAAAGTGGGACAAGAATCAAGTCACTAGAGCAAATAGTTCAATAGATCCATTACTACTAAGGGATCTGCAGTAGTGGACAAACCCAGAAAATTGTTGCTGGCAGTAAAACTAGCCCTGGAACACTTCAGAGAAGAAATTGGGGCTAAAAGAAGTACAGACAAGATCAGACAAAGCAACAGCAGTAGCCTGTCTAAACAACCAAGGAGGAACCAGGTCCTGGAAGTTAATGATACTAGCGCAGGACATCCTAATACCACTTCTGGGTCAAATCCAGTCCTTGACAGCAATCCATCTGAAGGGGACCCTAAACACACTGGCAGACCTAAGTCGAGTAAAGGTCAGACAGACCGAGTGGTGTTTGAATTGGTTGTTTTTTCGACTGATCACAAACACCTGGGGTCACCCTCAGATAGATCTGTTTGCCAACGAAAAGAATGCAAAATGGAAAAAAATATTTTCGATTGTCAGGGAGGAAGGTGCGGCAGCAATAGATGCTCTTGCTCAAAATTGGTTTGCAGAGATAATCATGATGGCTAAAAGAGGTCCATGGAGACTCCCGGACATTCCAGACCTCATCCACCAGGGAATCATTCTACATCCAAATCCGTTTAATGCTGACAGCCTGGATCCTGAAAGGTCCGTATTAAGGAAATGAGGTTGTTCCCTGAAACACTACTAGAGAGGTTGTAAGTTAACTGCCAGAAAAATCTATGGAAATGTATGGAAACATTTTTCTTCTTTTTGTGAAGTTAAGAAGTTGAAGAAAAAAGAAATTGCCACAGTGCTCCTTGCAGGAAGGATTTGACAAGGGACTGGCTGTAAGTATCTTGAAAACTCAAACCCCTGCTTTATTGGTTTTTCTGTAAATTAAATTAAGACCAAATGAACTGGTTAATCGCTTTTTCAAATCAATTCTACGTGAGATCGGTGCCCATCAAGGGTTTTACAACCTGGGACTTGTCGATTGTATTAAAAGGGTTAATGGAACCTCCATTTGAGCCACTAGATGAAGTTTCAGAAAAATGGATGTCTTTGAAATGTTGTTCCCTTCTATCTATTACTTCTGCCAGAAGGGTGAGCGAACTTCAAGCCCTTTCAGTCAAAGAACCATATTGTGCTATACCCCCGGATAAGGTCATACTTAGGCCCAATCTTTTATTTCTACCTAAAATAGTGACTTCAGATAACAGGTCGCGAGAGATAGTTCTTTCCTGCTCCATTCGGCAGTGTTGGAAGAAGACCTCTCATTGCTTGATGTCAGAAGAGCCTGATCATTTATTTGGAAAGATCCAGAGACTGGCCAGTGGCAGAACAGTTACTTGTAACTTTTAGTGGGAAAAATAAGGGCTCAGCAGCATCCAAATCTACGATTGCTAGATTGATCAAACAGACTATGGCAAAACTTACTCTACTAGGAGAGTCTGTCCCCTAGAAGTTTTTGCTCAATCCACAAGGGCAATGGCCACGTCATGGGCAGAAAGGACAGGTGCGTCAATAGATGAGATCTGCAAAGCAGCTATGTGGTCATCACCCCACACCTTCTAAAACACTATAGACTTGACTTATTGTCTGCAAAGTATCAGGTCTTCGGAAGAAGAGTACTACTTGCAGCCACCCACCCCTAAGGTATAATTACTTGCCTAATCCTCTCCACGTGGTCAAGCTGAAGGATGACTTGGAAAAACCACCGTTAGACTTACCAGTAACTGATTCTTTAGGAATCCTTCAGCTTGACCGTTTATTAGCCACCCATATTCCAAGGGTAGGTATATGGTTACTGTTCTGTTACCGAGGTGGGGAGGAAGGCATGGAGCTTTTAACCTCTGTTCCTGTTTTGTGTTTCCTCCCAGGGGGTGGAGCATAATATCCCCACATGGTCAAGCTGAAGGATTCCAAAAAAAAAGTTACCAGAAAGTCTAACGGTGTTTTTTTTATCACACACCATAAGAGGCACTTTGGCTGGGGATTGAGCAAACGTACCTACCCAATCTTATGGTGCACGCGCGAGCCACAGGTGCCATCAGCCTTAGCAAGGCATTTGTGAATGGTTGGGAATACTCCCTGTTAGAGGGTAGCTGGGATGCAGCCACCAGTGCGCTTGGCTAGACTCGGCCCTAAACCCAATCAGCCGATTTTACCGAGCACGCTGATTGGATGAGAACCCACGCATGTGCCATAGGATTGGGTGGATACCCAAAACAAAGTGCCCCGGGGGGTTAAGTTGAGATCCCGGTATAGTCAAAATCTCAGGTTTTGGCCACTTTAGGTATATTTGGAACCTCTTCCCTGCCCTGTTCCAGTGCCTCTGGAAGCCCCTAATAAGGGGGCTGTGGAGTGTATCACTAAAAGGGGATAAGAGAAATCTTTGCTTTTTAGGAAAGCCCAAAACAATTTGTGACACCTTAGATGCCACAAATAGTGGCAGATGCTGTATGGTTTGTCAGATCATTTCTTGCAAGGACCAGTGTTTCAAACCTGTTATTCCAAGTATACAGCACGTCCTGTTCCAGAAGATTCCTTACACATGGGTTATACATCCACAAGATGGCGCTGGACTGCAGAAAACAGCTTGTGGCTCCTCCTGGCCCCATATATGTCAGGGACCTCCCACAAATTCCCCAGTTCTTTCTGCAGTCCTGCGCTGAGAAGATAGAAGATAGCTCTCTATGTGGCGCAGGTGAGCGGGGCTTATCTGCCTGCGGCCCTGCAAGACTATTCCCACCCGATCCTATCCATTCTACTGCCTCCCAGCTTCGGCTGACTCAGGTTCGGGTGAAGGTAGGTTAGTAGCACCAGGATAGGTGCTGAGGAGCGCTGCTCCTACCACAGTCCCTGATCTGACAGGGTAGGTGGTTCAGGCTGATGGTGAGCCTTTGGGATGCCCCCCCTGCACTATGGGTTGCCAGGCTCCTGTACCCTTTTCCCCTTGGTGTTCCCTTCATCTTGCCCTCCCCCCCCTCTTCCCTCTTAAGGTCTCTGTGGTTACTCCGTGTGCCTCCTTATTCCCTGCCTCACTCTCCCTCCGGGAGATCTCCGAGTGGGGGGGGGGGGGGGGGGGGGTGTGGCCGGAGGTCCCTCAGACTGATGTGCTGTTTTATCTGTGTGTTTTTACTTTGTTCGCCGTGTACGCCGCCACCGCACGCTTGTACCGTGCTCGACATTGACTCTGAGGTGGCGGCACCGCGATTGACCGACCGCATCACGTGGGGCGTGATTCGCGCTCTTCGGGGGGGGGCGGTCTTTGGGGATGACGCCTTTTGCATCGCGTCTCCAAGGCCCGCCCCTCTAGGTCTCTGCGGGCACCATTTTTTCCCTGCTGCTGCGCTGCTTGTGCTGTTGGCTGTCGGCGGCCTGTGAGTACCCCTGCGGGGTAGTCTCTTTGTTATCTTATTTATCTAAATTATCTTATATGCTGATGGGAATGTGTTTTATGTCTTTCAGGCGGGTTACAACTTCAGCTCTATGGTTTCTCCCGGCCTTCTCCCCTCACTACTCCCACTTCCTTAGCGGGTCACTGGGGCATCCCGGGTAGCTACTATTAGCGTTATCCCTTACTGGCCTGTTGTGCCATTCAAATAACCATATGGAGGCTTCTGGGGATAATGGGCCTGGGGTTCCTTCGGAACAAGTCCGGCTATGTGTTGCGTGTGGGGTATCCCCTATAAGTGATGATGTCAGGGTGTGTGTACCCTGCGCCCAGCAGGTGCTTGCGTTGCAGTCTGGGTTACCTGTTGCTGGGCCTGCGCCCCCTTTGGATTCGCCTACCCCCCCATGCTTACATCAGACCCCCAGCGAGGTGCATACCAGTGGGGTGTCTCAACCTGATTTGGCTGCACGGGTGGCCAACATTGAAAAAAGTATTGCTAGGTCTACCCCGCTTAAGGCTTCTGCTAAGAAGCGGCATTTATCTCCCGCTGTTTCCCTCTTTCCTGTTGAGGCTCAGGAATTTTTTGACATTTCTGGTTATTCTCCCCTTGATGACACTGACAGGCTCTTGGCTCATATTTTTGAAGTGCTCTGTATCTCCCCTCCTGCTGTGGCTCCGCAGCAGCAGGGTGAGCTTTTTCATTCGGTTAAACCATACCTGGAGTTTCCTGAGCAGACTCACTTTAATAATCTGGTGCTCAAAGAATAGGAATGGCCTAGCAAGCTCCCTGGGGTGCCCAAGAGTTGGGACAAGAGGTATTCCTTTCCTGCTGAGGTGATTAAGCGTTGGTCATGTCCTCCCGAGGTGGACGCGCCCATTCTGGGGCTGTCCAATACATCTGTCATGCATTCCCCTGACACTACTACCCTGAGGGATGGTGAGGACCGACGCATGGACCAGCTGGCTTGCCATGCTTTTGCCTGTGTGGGGACCGCGCTACGCCCGGTTTGCCCCTCTGCCATTACAGCTATTGGTCGAGGAGTCTCCTTTGCTGGGGCTTGTGGGGACAATTGGGGCAGGGGCAGAGGATGTGGCCGCCCCAGCCCCTCCTGGGGTCCCAAGCCAAAGTCCTCCCCCACGCCCCCTCAGGCATGAAGGGGCCCCTCACCCATCCGGGTGGGGGGACGGCTTCGGCTCTTTGCTATCTATTTCCTGTCTCAGACCGGTGGATTCAGGAGGTAGTATCCTCCGGTTACAAGATAGAGTTTGCAGCCTGGCCGCCCCCAAGATTTGTCAAATCCCGGATGGCTCAAAACCCTTTGTCAGCACAGGGTCTGTGCCTTGCTGTCCAAAATCTTCTGGAGTTGGGGTCCCCTTAAGGGAAAGGGGCAGGGGCTTCTATTCCAATCTGTTCACTGTCCCCAAAAAGGATGGGTCCCTCAGGCCCATCCTGGATTTAAAACGTCTCAACAAGTTTGTCAGGTTCAAGCATTTTCGCATGGAGACCCTGCGTTCAGCAGTCAATTCACTGCGCCCGGGCAACTTCATGACCTCTGTAGACATCCAGGATGCTTACCTTCATGTACCAATCTTTCCAGGTCATCAGAGATTCCTCAGGTTCGCTCTGGAAGATCAGCACTACCAATTTGTGGCCTTGCCTTTCGGTCTCACCTCGTCTCCCAGGGTTTTCACCAAGGTGCTGGTGGGAGTAATGGCTCTGCTAAGATCTCAGGGCATTCGCATCCTTCCTTACTTGGACGACATTCTCATCATGTCTCAGTCCTTCCAGCAGGCAGAGCTGGATACCCAGATGGTGGTGTCCACACTGGAGTCCTTCGGCTGGGTGATCAACCACCCCAAGTCTTCCCTGTCCCCGTCATTGGTGAGGTCCTTTCTGGGCATGACTCTGGATACATCTCAGGTCAAGATTCTTCTCCCTCAGCAGAAGGTGGTGAGTCTTCAAGCTCAAGCAAGGTTTCTTCTGTCTTGCCCCCATCCCTCCATCCGGCAAGGGATGCAGCTGGTGCTTCGAGGCGGTTCCATATTTCACATGAGACCTCTTCAACTTCACCTTTTGTCAGTATGCGATCGGGATCCTGTGTCCCTGGAGCAGGTGTTTGTTCTGTCCCCTCTGGCCAGGCGGTCTCTTTCGTGGTGGCTGGACTCAAGGAACCTGTTGATGAGCAGATCCTTTCTTGCCCCTTGCTGGGAGACAGTCACCACAGATGCCAGTCTGACAGGTTGGGGGGGCTTCTGGAAATCCCTGAAGTTCCAGGGTCAGTGGAGCCCTCAGGAGTCCCATACCCCTATCAACATTCTGGAATTGAGGGTGATAAGGCTGGTCCTCGCCCAGTTGACTCCACACCTTCGGGGTCGGGCGGTTCAGGTCCGGTTGTTGCCTACATCAATCATCAGGGAGGGACCCGGAGCAAGAGGGCCCTTGATACTGATACTGTCCTGGGCGGAGGAGAATGTCCCCTGCATATCGGCAGTTTACATCCCGGGAGTGGAAAACCTGGAGGCAGACTCCTTGAGCAGGGGATGTCTCGGCTGGGGGAGTGGTCCCTCAGCAACAGGGTGTTTCGCTCCCTGTGCCGTCGCTGGGGGCAGCCGGATGTGGACCTGTATGCGTCCCGTCACAATAACAAGTTTCCAGTCTTTGTCTCTCTGTCCCAGGACCCTCTGGCCTTGGCCATGGATGCACTAGCAATGTCTTGGAAGGGCTTTCAGCTCCTTTATGTGTTTCCTCCGTTTCCTCTGCTGGGCAGGGTTCTGCGCAAGATTTCCCAGGAAGGGGTGCCAACCATTCTGGTGGCCCCCTGTTGGCCAAGAAGAGTGTGGTTCGCACATCGTGCAGTTGGCAGTAGATCAGTATGCCCTGCCCAAGGTTCCAGATCTGCTCACTCAGGGGCAGCTACGCCATCCCAATTTACAAATGCTGGCTTTAACGGCCTGGCTGCTGAAACCTCCATCTTGATGGGAAAGGGGCTGCCTGCCTCTGTCGTTAGTACCATGATTCAGGCTAGGAAGAAGTCCTCGTCGTCTGTCTACTATAGGGTATGGCATGCTTACATTGACTGGTGTGAGTCTAGGTCGCTTTCCTGTCGGGTGTTTTCTATCCCCAGGATTCTGGAATTCCTGCAACATGGTTTGGATCTGGGTCTTCAACTTAGTACCCTCAAAGGTCATGTTTCAGCCTTGGCTATTTTCTTCCAAAGATCCTTTGCCAACCATCGTCTGGTTAAGACCTTTTTTCAGGGGGTTACTCACGTGCGTCCCCCACGTAAGCCTATGTTACCAGTCTGGGATTTGAACTTGGTCTTATCTGCCCTGCAGGGGTCTCCCTTTGAGCCCTTGCGTGCGGCCCCTTTCTCCATTTTGACGCTTAAGGTAGCCTTTTTGATGGCTATCACCTCTGTTCGGCGTGTTTCTGAGTTGGCGGCGCTTTCCATCAAGCCTCCTTACTTTGAGAGACACCAGGACAAGGTGGTGTTTGTTTTAAGCCAGATTTTCTGCCTAAGGTTGTGTCTGCTTTTCATCTCAATCAGGATATTGTGTTGCCTTCTCTGTGCCCTAATCCTAGTAACCCCAAGGAGAGGGTTTTACATTCTCTGGATGTGGTCAGGAACTTGAAGTTCTATTTGGTGGCTACTGAATCCTTCAGGAAGACTGATACTCTTTTTGTTCTCCCTTCTGGACCTAAGAAGGGTTTAACTCCAGCTAAGTCCACTATTTGCAAGTGGATCCGTCAGGCTGTGGTTCAAGCCTATTCTGCTAAGGGGAAGGAGCCTCCTTTCTGTCTTACTGCTCATTCTACTCGTGCTATTGGTGCCTCTTGTGCTTTTCAGCACCAGGCTTCTGTTGAACAAGTTTGCAAGGGCGTTACTTGGTCTTCTGTTCATACTTTTTCTAAGTTTTATAAGGTTGATGTGCGGGCCTCAACTGATGCTGCTTTTGGCCGCAAAGTTCTGCAGGCGGGAGTGGTCTAATCTGCCCGCTGTTGCTTTTGGGGATCCCACCCTACCTTACGGACACTGCTATTGGATGTCCCATGTGTAAGGAATCTTCTGGAACGGGACATGCTGTATACTTGGAATAATACAATTCTGTGATTACTCACCTGTAGAATTGGTATTATAAGTATACAGCACGTCCTGTTCCATCCCACCCTTGTTATCAGTTTTCTTAGTTACTTCTGTATGGTGATTGTTCATTTGTTCATTGGGATTTTTTGTTATTATCATTCTCCCAGCTTCTTGTGTAACTGCTTGTCAATATTGGGGAATTTGTGGGAGGTCCCTGACTTATATGGGGCCGGGAGGAGCCACAAGCTGTTTTCTGCAGTCCAGGGCTATCTTGTGGATGTATAACCCATGTGTAAGGAATCTTCTGGAACAGGACGTGCTGTATACTTATAATACCAATTCTACAGGTGAGTAATCACAGAATTGTATTTTTGGAGGGGTTCAGCAGAATGTGTGTTGAAGTCAGTCTTAAAAAGCAAGGTCCCCTGCATACCATAATCTGCATTATACTCAAGGCTCCTAAATGGATCCGTTTAAATAAATATAAGCATATTGGTTGAGCAAAACTGTTTTTTGCTGATATTTGGTGAAAATTCATCAGTTATGTTTGGCTTTCCCATAATTAATTGGGCAAACAAATGGAGTCTGTGGCTATCATTTAGATAATTAAATCAACAGTTGCAACTGTTATGGAGCATGGTGAATTGGTTTTGCAAGATCACCACTAGATGGCGCCCAAGCAACACTATCTCCATCACCAAATCTGACCCTCTGAAAATACAGCATATTATATAAACCTCCTAATGCCTAGTTTACTTTTCTTTTTCTAATGAGGCTCCTCCCCAAGTAGAAGTTGCATTATTATACCCATTCAGACCACCTATTGATTCCCAGGAGGCCTACATACTGAGTTACGCATTGGAACCCCCATCCTAATATATTATGCATTATATAAAGGAAGTTTCTACTATAGGTAATGGGAGCTTAGTTTGTAGAAGAGACCTTTGTTGTTACCTAAAGCTCAGTGACTGGCATTACAAATGTTTTCTGTAGTTTAATGCACTCTATGATCCATTATACAAAAGCATTTCAATTGTACCTATCACCTCCTGGCTCTAGGACCGGGCGATTGCCTCCCCTCCGGGTCATTCCAGTATGAATTAATCCCCCCCCCCCCCCCCCCCGGGGCATCTCAGATTGGATTACCACCCCCCAGGCATTCCATTTTCGATTACCTCCCCCCAGGGCATCTCAGTTTCCATTACTTCCCCCCAGGCATCCCATTTTGGATTATCTACCCCAGGGATCCCAGTTTGGATTCCCCCCAACCTCCCGGGGCATCCCAGTTTGAATTACCCCTGCCAGGCTGCCACTACCATCTCAGTTTTGATTACCCCCAGGGCATCCAGGTTTGGACTAGCTCCCCCAGGGCATCTGTATGAACCCTCTCCAAACTTCAGAAAAAAAAAAGCTTGCCACAGGCTGCAGGAAAATGGGGGATTTGCTGGGCTTTGTGTGTAAATAGTGCTGTATGCCGTGTATGAATATGGACAGCATGCAGTGCTTACTGGACAAGAGCCTGCACATGTGCCCTTGGGCCAGGGAAAAGATGAGTTCTGAGGACATTTTGGGAATTTCACACAGCAGGGATTGGGATGCCCTAGAAAAGTTGACAGGTCCACATATTTCTAAAATTGTCACCTTTAAAATCTCTTGGAAAGCAAATAATAAATATTGGGTTTGTAATGTGGTCAAAAGGACCTTTTACATTTTCTTTACTGCAGTCACTGTAAAAGAGGGGTGTACCTATAGTTGCTGTGGCACACATGGTGCCCTTGCCCACCGGAGCCTGACTGTGCCTGTATTTAAAGCTAGCAAATTTGTACATTTTAGAGCGCTAGGTGACCCTGTATTGGTCAAGGTGTAAAGCATAAATAGCAGCCATTGCAAGGTGGGGTATTTATCTAGTTTTAACTAATTTACTCCACCTAAGCTCCAAAAAATCTTTTTTTTTTGTCTGGTTTTCTGCTTATGTTGTTGTTTTATTCATTTGTTATTCATTTGAATTGCCATGAGCACAAGCAGGGAGGAATTCAGTCAATATAGATTTCTCCCTGTGAAGTGTTCTAAAGGGAGGCTGGCAGCTTCCCAGGTGAGTAGCTCTCAGATATTTGTCTGCATTGCATGTCCCAACTTTGGGGACTCAGAATTAAGAGTAGGGACCACACTAAACACAGAGTGCCTTGCCGGGGCAGTGTGGCTTCCACATGTATCTGCAGATATATGCAACCAAATCTCTGTCTTTCCACATAGCTAGACATGTTTGTTGCTTGATATTTAGTTGATGAGAGGGTTAAACTGGACGGTAAATTAGTTCCCAGGCCCTGAATAATAATAATAACAATTTTGTATAAATAATAGTGATTGAGCTGCTCCCACCCCCCCTTTATGGAGGTACTTGCTTTGTCAGATTAGAAAACTTGATGATAATGAAGGAGAACCCTCATGTTTCTAATAAAGTAGCACCACCCTAGTAAACCATTGGAGAGATGATCACACTGACCCATAGCTCAGTCAGTGTGGGCACTTATAGAAATAAAATGAACTCACCTGGTTTCCTCAGCCAACACGTTCCCCGGTGCCCCAGTTGTGACTGCGGGCATACGTGCACACAGCGAGGATGCGGATCTGTGCAGCCTTACTGTGGCCACTAGTAGGAGAGCATTGGGAATGTTCTGTATACAGAGATTAGGTGAGTTTGTTTTATTTTAACCCCAGATGTGTTGATTTTCTGTTAAACATCTGCACTGATTGAATGTTGAGGGGGAGATTTTAATCAAGCCCTGGATATTACCAGCCCCTGGCCGGCTTGAGACATCCTTGATGAGGCCTCCCCAACCATAATGCCAGGGCTATAGCATTGGGGGCTGGGGTTCCCTGGCTCGTGGGTACAGTGGGGCTGGGTACAGGGGGCTGAGGGGGAGACTAAGGGGGCAGGGATTGAATGTGGGTGTTAAAAGAAGCCCAACTGGGCCCAAAACAGTGAGTCCCACTGGGCATTGTCCCAGGTCTCCCTATGGCCAGTCCGCCCCTGCTCTCTAGTAATCTGACATTAACACAAGTATCTCTACAAAAAAACAACATAAATGGGAAACCAGACAAAGAGAGAAAATCAGCAGGCCCTCTCTCAAACAATGGGTAAAGTGATTGTGTGGAGGGGGTGTGATTTCGCCCTAGAGAAGATAGAGATGGTAGAAAGGTGCTAAATGGCTGGATGCTCAATCTCATTGGTCGATATGTTTCACAACATGGGTGCCTGGTCGAAGAGCTGCAGGGGACAACAGGTGAGTATATCCCTTTTATTTTATTGGCTTAAATAGTCCCTAAAATAAAAAAAATTCCTACTAGTGATGAACGAGAGCTGGGATAATCTATTTTGTGAAGCTCTCCTGCTGCATAGTCCCCACCCAGTATCTGGCATTTGGTACTCCCAAATATCAGATACAATAGCTCTGCCCACCAAAATGTGGACCTTGGACCTATTACCAGTTCACAAACAGTTAAAGAAAATACAATTTTAAAATAAAAAAGAACTCAAAAGAACTAAAAGAACTGCTACTTCGTCCTAATGCCGGGCCACTACGGCAGAGAGGCTTTCATACCACAGAGCCTCTGTGGAATCCCCCATGAGACTAATGACATCACTGGAGGGGAGGAACATGAAGGATGATTACCTCTGTGGTATAAAACCTTTCCTGCCCTGGCAGGCTGCCAAGGAAGGAGGAGGGGGGACCTGTGCCCCCCCTCACTACAGATGCTAGTAGGGCGGTTGCAATAGCATCTCCCCGCCAGCAGAAGACCAGAATCCACCATACAAGGAGGGAACCACTTACCCGGCAGATCTGCAGAGAGGATGGACAGATAAAAGGGGAATGTGGGGATGATGAGCTCTCTCTTTTATTCTAAAACATTTTTTTTATTTTCGTTGACAGTCACAGGAGCACGGGCCCAGTGCGTAATTTATCCCATTTTTGAGAGGATGGAACTTTTTAGCTAGGTATCAAAAATGTAAAAATGTATTTTGTACAGAATAAGTGAATACATTTCTTATTTTAAAAAAGTGTTTTTCAGACTTTCGGGGTGTGTTCTTATCGCAAGTCCTGGGAGAGCATGTGCTGTATAGCCTATTGAGTGTTTTTAGCTCCCTATTGCTGAGTGCCCTGAAGTGACTAATATACAATTTAAATTTTAAATGTACAATAAAACAACATATGTGTGTATGAATCTCCCTGTGACCAGGGTTGCTGTAGATCACACAGATCCCGCTCGGTCATAAAGGTTTAAAAAGGTTTTCAGGGGCCAGAGGGAGGAAGGCCCAGTGGACGGGACTCTGGGGGAGGCAGAACAAGTATGTGCCAAGCTGCTGGAGGTGGGTGCCACACTAGAAGATTCCAGCATGTCAGGGTTCCCTGTTGTTGTGTGGAGTTCCAATAGGAGGGGACACCCCCTGTTGAGCTTTCTATCAACTGTGCTTGGTTTTGTTGTGGCACCATGGAGGACAGTGACATGCCTTGTGAGGCTGAATAAATCCTGGCTAAAGCCCCTGGGCTCCATAGGCCACCCCATGGAGAGTGGGTCAACTTCTGAGTCAATCCACAGCCCTCCTAAGGGGAACTGCATCCTCTCCAGGGGCATCCCAAAGTCTGTGGGTGTCCCTTTTACACCAGCCACAATGTTATAGTTCCAGGGTTGTATTTCCCATTAGCCATCCTAGACCTATGCCGGGTAACCTGCAGAGTGTGCCGTTACTGTTATAGTAAATGTCTGGTTGCCACGATTTAAACCCCCTCTCTCCCCCAGCCACAGGAAGATGCAAACTGTGAGTGTGGAGGCAAAAAGTCTTTGACAGTTAATACAGTCTGCAGCAACTGTCAACAGGACCTGATTTCCCTACCTCCACTGCATTTAAACCCTTGTGCCCTCTCCCCTCCACACACACCCACACATTGACTGCATTAACACCTTGCACCCTCCCCCCTGCACAGGGTATTGCTATGACTTGACGGGGGGTAGTGTATGTTTGTAGGGTGAAGTGGGGGATATACCTACACTTTGCATGTTACATTTTCAAGGGCTGAGAGCGAGATCCAAGTGGTGGTTGATGAAGGGATCTACACATATGCTGCTATTACATTTTGGAGATTTGGCTGAGGGGGATTTGCTTGTGAGGGCCGGGGGGGGGGGTTCAAATTTGAGCCATACTCTGCATATTCACTTTGGGGAGCTAAAGTGGATCTGTGCAGAATGAAGTTGAGGAGGCAGTTTTGTTGCTGGGTGCATATACACTGCATATTTATTTTAGAGGCAGGGGGACCCATGTGCAAGCTAAAGGGTGTGGTATTTATTATTTAGAACTGCATACCTTGACCTGACCTTGACCAAAGCAATAGGAACACTAAATATGGTTCTGCATGGCCTCCTTCCTCCTATATTTCTCAATGACTGAATTTGAAGCCATTTGTCGTTGCACATATCTGCCACAATGTCTATCGGGGACAAGTATAGAAAACATTTTATTGTGGGGTCAGTAAATGAGGGGTTGTTAAACAAAGGTTTGTGTTAAAGAAAACATACTGATTTCATAGTCCGGGAAGCTTTGAAGTGCCAGACCCCAAGGACCTGCTGTAGGCCAGATGAGGGACACCAAAGCTTGCTTGGGAGAGTTCTACATTACATAGTGGGAATCCTAAGTGAACTAACAGCACTAGGTTCTCAGTGATGGTGTCTACATACATCTGCTAAATGGTATGGTATTTGAGTAAGGAATGTAAGACATGTGGATGCTTTTATTTTCTCTTTAATTATTTGAGGTATTTTCTATCTTACTGTCACTGATGTTGGATTTCTTTAGCTGTTGAGTTTGGGGTCACAAGGTTAGCAAAGAATGTCTTCTTCTTCCCAGGGTTCACAATGTTCTTCAGCTTGTTCAGCTTGCTACGTTCAGCTTCACACTTAGTAACACAGGGACTGCACAAATCCTTCTCGTTAACAAGGAAGAGGTTTTCCACACGCTGGATGGTATCCTTCTGCTCCATTTCTAGCTCTTCCTTTGTTGGCAATATGGGATTCCTCTTGGTGTTTAGTTTTTTCAGTTTAGGTAAGTTGAAGATGCTGCTGGGCACACTGGTAAGGTTGTTATCGAACAAGCCCACTTCTTTAAGTTCTTTTAGGGCTCCTATTGTAGATGGTACAACATCAATGGTGTTTAGACCCAAGTTTAGTTGTCGCAGGTTTTTCAGCTCACTCAGCTCCAGGGGGACACCATTTGCCGTCATCTTATTGTTGCTAACATTGAGATGGAGAAGATTCTTAAGTTGTCCTATGGATTCTGGAAGTTTCTCTATTTGATTGCTGTGCAGGTCCAACCAGCGAAGATTCTGAAAGCGATGTATCCAATCAGGAACCTTGCGTATGAAATTCCGACTTAGATCCAGCTCATCTACATCACAGAGCTTTAGTAAACATTTAGGAATAACTGCAATGCCCATCTTAGAGAGATCCAACCTCCGCTTGCCATCATATGTGATCCGTACAGAGTTCTTGGCAACTTTAAGGGTTATTTTTTTGCCTTTGGGGGCACTTTTTCCTTTTCCCTTTCCTTTTGGCATTTTACTGAGGAGATATCAATAAAGATAGGGTTAGGATTTACTTATTTAAAGTCATCATCCAGACATAGTCAAGTGTCAGTCTATTGTGTAGGGATACACTATCTTAAACTGCAATTAGTTTGTAAAATAAAGCTTTAATGTCAACAATATAAGAGAAGAAAGATTTACATTTTTTCCTTAATGAATTAGTAGTGGCTGGGTGCTGTGATACAAACATAATGGGCAATCTGTAAGAACACGTAAAGGAGGAGGGAGGGGCATGCAGGTCATGAATGGCTTTGAACGGTCACTCTGCACATAGAGGGGGCGTCAACCTGACACAGTCCTCTGTATTGGATTTGTGGTTAAGATCAGTAGGGGAATGGCTGGAGGGACCTCCTAAGAGAGGAAATTACTTTTATCACATCAGCCAGGATTCTTGAGATCAACCAACTGGTGATCTTAAAAATGGTTGTGGCCTCGGTGGTCTAAAAACACATTTCATTTTTTTTTATTGGGCCATCAGCAAGCCATACACATCGTCTGAGTTACTCAAGTGGGTGAGAAATGGGCCATTTTAAAGGACAGCTATCATTAAACATATGTGAAATACTGTAAACATGTTTAGGAAATGACAGGCACATTTAAGCTTATGATGGATCAGGGCATGTGACTTGTGTGTCCCGAGACACAGTAATGTACTTGAAAGCTTTGTGAGCAGACACATCCTGCTCACCCCTCTCTTTATGCTGACTCTATTTGCTATTTTCAAACTTGGGAGTGGGAAAAAAAAATACAGGGTAAGATTTTTTTTAATAAGGTATAATCGTGAAATATTTATTTTTTTATAACCTCATCATATAGTAGAATATATACGTTTAATAATAGTTGTCCTTTAATATCACCTTCAGTTGCTTTGACTTACACTACAATTACGCTACATTTATGCCTTGGTCATCTTACAAGGTGGGTGCTTTTTTGAGGTTCTGATGCACCTACTAAAAAACCCTGAGTGGCTGCCTGCAGCACCAGACACAGTTTTATTATACTTCACATGCTTTTTTATATGCATTCCCCTGTGACTTGAATAGGAAGATAGCCGGAATATTCATTTTATCTTGTGGTGCTCCCGCTGGGTGTTTATGTGTCCCGTGCTTAGAGACAGAACACCAGAGACCTTTTTCCTGTATCAAGCTGTAATGCAAAACAACTTAAGCAGTTTAAAGCGGACCAACAGTCAAAAATGAATTAAATCAGACCAACACAACAAACAGTGCTCATATGAACTCCTCTCCGGGGCAAATAAAAATCCTTTTACCTCTTTCTAATGCCTACTGGGATAAATTTAAAAAAACAAGATGGCCGCTCATGGGCTTGCAAGCCACCTGCAAACAGGAAGCCACTGCCGCCCTGTTACTGTGCATTTCAGTTATGTCAGATGGGAGATGAAGCTCCAAAATGGGCGCTACCTTTCTTTTCCAAGTGTGCCAGGCTGTTGGTCCGGTTTAAAGTCCTACAGCAGGGAAATAAAAAAACAAAAGGGTACTTACCTTTTGTCTTGAGTAACTGTTCACTACAGGTCCAGTGCCCCAGAACTAAGCCTTTGCCTCACACGCCGTCTGGGGCCATAGTCACAGGGGGTGACTATTCATTAAAATGGAGAGGAGGCAATTAAGGCTTCACCCACAACCTGCAATGAATGGAGAGGGCATGGGCGATGGGGGCCTCGACAAAGCGTTTTTTTAAGTTGTGAAGCCCCGAACCTGCAGTGACCAGTGGAGCAGGACAAAAGGTAAGTAAACTTTTGTTTTTTTATTTTCCTGCTGAATCACTGAACTGCAGCCAGTTTTGATGCTAAGTTAAAGTTCCTGTCTAGGCACACACTATTTTTCACTTCTACCTGTGCTGTCCTCTGTGATAGGAGTGGCAGTGCTAGGTGATGCACACTGTGTGCATTGCATTGGCTTAAGCTGGGCTTGACTGGCAGTGGGGAGGGCTCCATTCTAGCCTACAACTGACAAATGGGGTGTAAACCTGACACGAGCCTCAGGCTTCAATCTGTGGTCAGGATCAGGGGGATCAAAGAGGAAGAAGAAATTCCCCTTCCTTTTAGTGACCGGAGCAGGGAGACTTCTTGGGCCGGACTCTACATCACATAAGGTGCCAGGCAATTGGTTTTAATGTTTAACTAGCCGTTCTCTTTAAAAAGTGTAATGTGGTGGCCATTGCAAACCAGTTTCTATATGTTATTGATTTAATTGTTTATTAGGTAGCAGTGCATTTACCATACAGTAGGTAAACTAGTAGAATGTGGTTAAAATTATGCCACCATATCAACAGGAAAGTATGCCCAGATCTGCTAAAAGTTGACCACTCCCTCTGTTGTGGCACCTTTTTGTGTATTAAAAAATGGCTTAATTTTAGTATTTTGCTATATTTTATTCTCCTGAGGTGTCCAGCCACTCCTGTCAGCAGTGACCACACAGGAAGAATATGACAAGAACCAGGGAGGTGTCACTAGCACAGAAACTCTACATGTCATGCTGGCCTAGCCTTTGTTTCCTAAAGTCACCAGGGACTTTCATTTCATTTTTTTGTCTTCAATAAACACACAGGTGATGCTGGACCTTCCCAATGGGATTGTGGGCCCTTAAAGCGGACCTTCACTCTGAATAAGAGCATATCTTTCCCACACCCTGTACATACAGATTGCTCACATTAGAAATCATCCTAACTGCATCTACTGCATGTTATGAGCCTTTAAACATCCACGATGGTGGCCCAGGGAGTCTCAGGCTGCCTGCAGACAGGAAGTGTCTTCTGTGTCACTCTGCATTCTGGGATTGCTGTCCTTTCCCTGACCCCAGCTCTGCTCTGTCTGTGCAAAGCACAGCTATAACCTGCCCCCTGCACTTTCTCCCACTCTCCTCTCCTCAGTATGTGTGATGCTTCTGAGTCAAGATGGCGATGTCCGTATACTAGAGTCCTGAACAGACTTGCAGCCCGGTGGGGGAAAGAACAATAAGTAAGTGACTATAAAGTTTTAATATATTCATTTTAGATGCTGGGGAATAGTTTTTTAAGGGCTTGGGCTTTTCATTAAATCATACTGAAGGTCCGGTTTAAATTAGACCAACATCCTTACAGGAAACAGTGTTCAGATGCACCCCTCCCCAGGACAATTAAGATTGCTGCACATAAACATGATGGATCTGCCAGGAAGTGTCTCTGGGTTTCCTGCCTCTTTGCATTGTGGGTTATGTTGGTTAAAGGAGCACTATCGCAAAATTGTGTAATATTAACAATCCATATAAATACATCAGCTAATGAGAGAAGGGGTCACTTATACACTCAAACTGAATCAAACTCCAGCCAAGCTTATAGTTTTATTCTCTTGGTAGGAATAAAATCCAAGGATGACAGGTTTAGTGTATCAGGGGTGACAGAACCAAATAAAAAAAAAGCCTGGCTGGATATTTCTTGATGCTGAGTGTAAAAGTGACCTCTCCTCTCCCGATTCCAGCATATTTATATGGATTTCTATCATTGGCCCATTTTTCGTAATGGTGCTTCTATAAGCCCAGGCAGCAATGCAGCTTGGATGCTAGCAAACAAAGAAGCCTCCTGGGTACTCCAACATGGCTGCGACCAGGAGGAAATCGGTATGGCATCGGTTCAGCTTGAGTGGATGCAGGAGCAAATGTAAGTTCTGACAATGATTCAGTATCATGCATGCAGATGGGGCAAGGGAGTTTTTCAACAGTTCCAGGCTGGTTAACTCTACCAAACAATACGTTTATATCATGTACTGTAAGTGGCAACACAAATAGTCAATCTGAGTGGCTTACCTTGTTTAACACTGCTTATCAGGAAAAAACAACCGGCCTCTGTAACTGAGAATTACGGCTTTTGCCTCTGCATCCAAGTGGCAAGCCTAGGAGACAGGTAACATTAAGCAATGCATACAGAAACATGAGGCTAGGAAAGAACAAGGAGGATAAATGATTCATGGCACCTCCCTATTCTCTAAGTTTTTTCTTCCTGCATAGCTGCGGGTGCTTCTTAGAATTGTATTGATATGCAGTATTTACTATGTGTGCAATGTCGGTTTTATATTCTAAAATGAAATACATGTGATTAGTGGTGAGACTGTACTAGAGCCACTGCAACTTTCATATATTTATTTATTGTTTTAGGCAGATATATGGCTCTGCACAAGGATGGAAAAATCACTCGTAGTGTTTTGTCCATATTATCAAATCTTTTTTAAACTGGACCGAAACCCATGCTCAACAGCCCTGTGTGAACCCCCCAAGTCCCGTAAAAAACCTACCTTCTCCCTGATCCAACGGCGCATACACAAGCTGCTGACGGCTGGCGTGGGTACACACCCTGTTAGAGGGTAGTGGGGATGCAGCCGCCGGCACTCTCAGCTCCGCTCAGCTCCTTTTGGGTTGACTTGGCCCTTAGACGAGTTTTAACTGACCAGCACGCTTATTGAATGAGAGCCTGTGCATGCGCTGTTGGACCAGTGAAAGGTGAGTTTTACTGGGCTACCTGGGGGGGGGGTTCCACACAGCAGGGGCATCGGGGTGCAGTTTATGTGAGCCCTATACACTGTATGTGAGCCCTATACACTGTATGTGAGCCCTATACACTTTAGGGTTGATTCAGCACCAGGTAAGAAAACGCCACTACAGCCCATGGCTACTCACCACAATGCCACAGAGTGAACCCAGCCTCAGGGCAGTTTCTAGGCAAATAGCGCTAAGTACGGGATGGAAAAACATTCTGCCCCCTCCATACCCATCTTATGGTGCTGCTGCTGTCCCATACAGGTAAGTGCCATGCTGTGCCTTTACCATAACAGCAGGCAGTGCCCCCTCTTTCTTTAGCCCAAAATGGTGGAATGAGGGGCCTACACCACTAATAGCGCCCTTGACTTGTCCCCAGAATTCAGAATAGCTGGTATCGAGGCGCCCCAATGTCCTTGGCACCCAGGGCAACCGCCCTGCTTGCCCTCTTTCAGAAACAGCCCTGCCCAGCCTTCGCTTTAAAATACCCGACTTAAACCTCTGATGATCACTTGAGCCAGAAATAAAAGCACAAAAGTGATGGATTTATATACTGCAGAAAATATGTTTGTGTTTATTTCCTTATTTTCTTTCTACTAGTTATAAATGAGCCTGGAGTTAAAATAAAGGTGGAGAGACAGATCTACATCACAAATACCTGCTAGAGAAAGTTGAAAAATAAAAATAAGAAAATGATTTAAAAAAAGAAAGGAAAGCCAGGATGTATGAAACACTTACATGCCGTTATCCGCCTCTGCATACCTTCAGACGTCTCTGAGATCACTTGCTGGCCTCCTCCTTAATGTGCTCCCTGGTTGCTACAAACATTTGGTTGTTAAGAGGCACTAAGTGTTGCTGTAAACTTCCCTGTGTGAATTTCCACATGCGAGCTTTGTTAGCTCTCTATTCACCCTGCTACCAGAACAAGATGCGGTGACACTACAGTACGTGTAGAATGTGTAAGACAATGATTACAGGGAGACGAAGCAAATGTTATTCAGTCAATACATATATCTGTTAGACATTTCAGCAGGGCAGTTTCTAGGGGTGGGCCAGCGCCCTGGGCACTAAGGGTATTGTATATGCTGAGGGCCACCTTTATTCTAGCTAATCTGTTTTCTGCAGATTGGTCAGGACCACTGTTGGTGGTGCCAACCATATGCCAGGCCCCTCATCCCTTCATACTGGGCTTAGACATGGGGAGGGGGCACTGCCTGCTGCTAAGGAAGAGGCAAAGCATGGCCAAAACCATTATTGGACAGTAGAGCCATAGGATGGGTGAGGAGGAGGCAACTTTTTTTTCCTTCCTGCCATTTTGCCTAGAAATTGCTATGCATTTCAGCTTTGTTGTCAATAAAAACAACACAGCAATAAAAAAGAAGGCCCCTTTCACTCTGGTGTTTCACCTCAATCGGCAATAAAAGGCTGCCTATAGTAGCCTATGGCCCTTTCACATAAGTAGTCGATTGTGTTTTGGCCATGCTGTCAAAAAGCCTTGCCTCCAGCAATTATTCAGAAAAGCATTTTTTTTGCCGCCCATTGAATTGGAATCACAAATGCAAATAACTGCCCGATTGTGGACACATGTTATTTTGAAGCTCTCCATGATTGGATACATACATGAATGTAGACATATCCTCCCTGGCAACTCAGCTCCAGGGAGGATACCAGTCCACATATCAGACTTTAGGTCTGCTGCACACCATCCCTCTGGATCCTCCTGATTTGGGATACCCCACTGCTTAATGACCTATAGGAAGTCTGAAAACAGACTGAGTTACTCACCCAGTTTGTGGTCCTTCCTGCCAATGGCAAATGGGGTTTACTGTGCATGTGTGCGGGGTGCCTAACCTGATTAAGAGGAGAGGGCTGCAGTTGCTTCTAGTTGCTTCCTAGGGGGTTGTTAAGAAGCAGGGGAAATATATGCAGCATATGATTTGAAATCTTCTTAAAGCCCATAAATATGCTAATGGCATACCTCCCTACTGTCCCTCATTTGGAGAGACTGTGCCTCTTTTGAGTTCATGTCCCCCTTGTCCCTTGGTCTCATTTGTCCCTCTTTGAGGTGTAACATGCAGATCTGCATCAATAAATGATTAATTTACCTATTCAAAGTGTTTATTTTTTGTAACTGTTATAAATCTCCTATCTATCAATCAATAAAGGGGTGTGGTCTAATTTAATAATTGTCCCTCACCCCTCCTTGAAAATGTGGAGGTGTGGCTAATGGTCATAAAGAGAGAGTAATGAAATAGCCATTCAGGACTAGATCTGAGTCTCTCTTGTCTTGTCTCCCTTTTAAATTGGCAGGGGCAGCGGGTATATGATTGCTGGATGCTTCACATTGCATACTGCATGGAAAATTCCTTCAGCCTCGATACTCACCTTCAGCCGAGACCGCTCTTATCAGCCGCCAAATCAATTTCCCTGTGAACACTGACATCCCTGTGAACTTTATTGGCTGCCAGAGATCACGATCTTCTCCAGATAGTTTGTGGTGTGGGGCATGGACAATATGGACAACACTCATTGGACAACTCCTGGACAATCCAGTGTTGTTCCTCTTTAATGACCCTATGACTGTGCAGCTGTGATTCCTTGACCAAACGTCAGTGCTTGTTCAAATGCTAACCTCAAATCTATAACTGCATGCTTTACTTATTGTTGAGCCTACACTTAAACCCAGGAGACAAAGCCATCGTCTGGACACATATGGCACCTGAACACTTATGGTGAAGGACTGATGAGTTACTAGGTACACACCAGTGCTAGTTATAGGAGGGAGAGCCAGACTGAAGTTGAACAAGCAATAGGAGAAATCCAGAGCACCGCCAAAAGTCAATTTACAGTGCATTAGCAAGTCCAGGAACAGAGCCAGAATCAGACCAGAAGTCAAATGTCTATTCTCAGAGGTCATATCAGTCAGCCTATAAGATTATTCGTGGCTTAGAGAGCTCCCAGTGAATGGCAAGACTTGGCCCATTTGGCACACAACAGGTGGTCTGGTGGAAGTAAGGTCAGCAATTCATCAAATGATCAGCAATTGCACCCACAGCAGATAAGGTTAACCTAAGGCCAGGGGTGTAACTATAAGGGGTGCAGGGAGTGACCACAACAGGACCCAGGAGGTCAGGGGGGGGCATCATTGTTGCTCCTCCAACCTGTTCATCTCATGTGTGCTCACTTAGCATCATTTAGAGGAAGGCGGCATCATTTGTCTCTGCTGTTTTAGACTTTAGTTGTGTGGCCTGGGGCTAAGTCAACTTTTTATGACCACCAGCCCATCGGAAGTCATAGAGCAGAGACATAACTGAACGAATCAGAGAAAAGCTGGGTCAAAAGGCCACTTGTAACTGCTTGTACAGCCTGAGAGTATTACTCTCTAACAGTTTGATATATCTGCATTGCTTAAGGGGATTGTCCAGGCTATATGCACATATTGCCCCCTCCCCCCAGGATCTTCGTGCAGCTCCATCCAGCACTGGCATCTTCATACTTATCAACGGTTATTCCATATTTTATGCCTACTAATCCAGTTATTGGCGGCCTCTCATGGCAGCATCCGTGGGACCTTGTTTTCACCTCCACACACCCACTACATTTATTACAAAGGAGAGGATATGCAAAATTGGGTTTTGCATGACCCCCACCCCCACAGCTTGCACCGTGCACGGAAGCAAAGAAATAGGCATGTAGAGAGCTTATAGCCAGTCTGATGTACTCCGCCATGTCTGCCTGGTGCTGGAGGAAGGGAATCGGAATCAGGAAGTATGAAGATGCTACCTCAACAACTGTCGACATGCAATGGAGTTGGGAGATTGAAAGTACAAAGTTCTCAGCCAGACAAGGGTCAGGAGAGAGACCAATTAAAGACAACATCTTTGAGAATCTATCCATCAGAATCCAGATATTATTGTAGTCTTGAGACGGAGACAAGCCAGTGATGGATCCATTTGGTCAATGTTCTAGGACACAATAGGCAGGCCCTTGGAAAATTTAGGCTGTACTGCATGATACCCACAGATCATTCTTTTGACTGTGGGACACAACACACTTGATAAACATGAGCTAGACACAACAGACAGACAATCATCATTGGTTCCTTCACAAAAAACTTCAGCAAAACACAGAACCTCACAGTAGATCGGAGGCTGCTAGAGATTCAAAAGTGACCTTTAACTCTTTACCTCAAATAGTAACACAAGTGCTAAAGAAGTGGCTTCATTAGTTTTTAAAGTTTGTTTTGATTCACCGCCTCTGTTTGGCCATTTGACTGGGGACTGAAAAGAGAAGGACCATCCCAAACTGAGCCCTAGGACTTGGTGAAGGATCAGAAGGACTACCAATTGAAGGAAAAATGGGTAATTTCAGAGAATCTATTCACTACGATCCAGGTGGTATTATATTCCAGAAAAGGAGGCAAGTCAATTATGAAGTTCATAGACATGGACGTGTAGGCACCAAACGATTAAGCAGCTGTCCAAGAGGAGCTTGAGATGGGGGATTTCATTTGGGAAAACACTAAACGGGCCTAGAAATAATTTAGGAAAACACAAAGGTGGAATCAGAGTCCTGGGATCTGGAAAACTAAGAATCACATGCTCACCAAAGAAGATTCTTCTAGAACTGCAGAGAAACCAAGATACTCCATGGTGCAATATGTTTCTCCAAGGCCACAGGCACTTATATGAACATGCAGATGGTTCTGCCAATGACCAAGGAACGTGGGTGAGTAAGGACTATACCTGATTTTCAGCATTTTCTGGACTAAAACAATGGGCATGCAACCCAGATCAGGATGCCCAGGAGATTACATTTTTGACCTTTGGTCTATTTTAATAGCAAAGAAAACATTCTTTTAGGGTCTGGTCTGTCCAGTACATTTGGCATTTCAGTGTGTGGCGTGTCTGGGATATTTAAGCCTTTTATCTGTGTGTTTGTTTCTGTGTCCATGTCCTTTAAAGGGATATTTCAGGCAAAGGGTTAAATTAGTCCTGACTGTCCGCAAAAACAGAAACAATTAGAAAGGGAGTGGGGAGGAATTGTAGGATGGGGTGGATGAGGGGAGGAGTGAGGGTACAGTGTGGAAGGGGTGAGGAGAAGAAAGGAAAGAAAAACAAATCCCATGTGACAGGTAGAAAGTTATGTCAGCTTTATTCAACACCTGGTGAAAATTTACACTTGTTGTTGAATCAGCCCCTGATTCCAATTTTTTGTCCTAAAAAAGTAGTGAGTTTTCTCACCTGGCTCTGAATCAGCCCCAAGTAAGACAATGAAAGTCAATGGCAAGTTTCTCTCCTAAAAAAGGAGTGAGTTTTTTTTTACCTGGCTCTGAATCGACTCCCTAGTGTTCAATTTCTCCCTGTGTTGAGCCCTATGTCTGTCTGTTTTTTATCCATCATTTTAGAGCAAGGGTATGGTCCCAAGAAACTCATTATACTGTAGATATATATTTATTTGTATTAAGTTGTCCTTCTCTTAAAATCATTCTATCTATATCAATCATATTCATATTGTTTTTCACATATTTGTGAATGGATTCGTGTGTGTTTTTGTGTCTGTAGTTTTGTGTGTATCCCTTTCCATATTTCTTTATGAGTTTTGCTTGTAATCTCTTGGGAGCCAATCAGGTGCCTATAAAAAGATTATCCGTATTAAGCACAAGTAATATATACACAGCCAGAGCTTTTACGCTTGCAAATTGCGTTGCTGATATTAGCAGGCAGAGGACGGGGCCTCTCGCTCCTTCAGTAATGCAGTTTGGGCAAAGTAATATCTTTATTATTTTATGTCCTTTTTAAATATGTATGTGAATTTCTTAATAAATTAGATGCTGCTTTAAAACGTAAGCGTGGACCATCGAGAAAACTGTATCTGATTTTCCACATTTTATATTAATACGTTTATTTACATGTTTATGGATTGTTTTGTTGCATATTTTTATTTATATCTGTGCACGTGTGAGAAAAATGATGAAAATAATATTATTTGCACATTAGGAAACCTAATATAGTACTGTTTTAGCAGAGGTGAGACCATGGCTCCCATTAAGGTGAGCACTGAAAGAACGTACGTGCTCTACACTCACTGGTCACTTGGGAGCCTGGACATTTGCTGATTCATGCAACAGTCGCATACTGTAGTTCCAGACAGGCTAGCTTGAAGATTTCTGAAACTGCCATCATAGATAGGTCAGTTTCGCCTTCTAGAGAAGAAGAATTCCAGGATCCAGTTACCACTGTCTTGAGATAATCATATGAGGTTTTTCGTCTCCACTCCACCTGTTTGGACAGGTTGACGGCAGAAGGAGACCATACGGTCCATCTAGTCTGCCCTTTTTTGTTTCCCATGGATAAGGGGCCTAAGGAAGAAAATTGCCTATTAGTGAACCCTATTGGCCACTGGCTGCCAGGCATGACAGCAGCAAGGACAAATGGACCAGTTGAGTAAAAATGTGTTATTTTAGCTTACGAGAGTGATTTTTCTTGAGAATCCCAGATCTGGCAATGAGTCTGATAGATCATACAGTAACTCTGTAGCTCTAATGGCCACTGTGGTTAATATAGTATATTAATATACAGCCAGAATCTTTACCCACCAGTCTCAAAAGGTGACCAGAAATCCTCTCAGGACTGAATACTGATTTAAGTAAGATTTAAGTATAAAACAAACACAGTTTATTCCTGGTTCTGTGTCTGGACCTAGTCTGTACTTTTTTTTGGCTCTGTGTGCCTGTTGTGTGCCCATGCTCCAAGGTCTGTATCCAGCTTGGTTGTGGTCTATGTTTTGCTCTGAAATCCAAGAGCATGTTCTGTTCCAAGATTGTGCTTTTGTCCACTGTCATGCTTAAGGGACCTGATTCCAGTTTGCATTGTGCTCTTGGTCCATGTTCTTGTTCTTGGCCCGTGTCCTACTCCAAGTCCTGTTTCTGGTCCTTGTTCCTCTCCAAGTTTTGTTTAGGGCCCTTGTCATTGAGATCATGCTCCTGATTTATGCTTTGCTCTGCAGCCTTATTTTTGGCCTGATATGTATTTTCAGTTGCATTTTGCTGACTTTTTCACTTACTAAAGGCCACTTGCAGCTGAGTCCAAATGTTTGTAAGGGAGTCTTTGGTAGGCCATGTGCTGCCCACTAAAACTGCCGCCAGTGGATTCAAACTTGAAGTCATGTGAGACTTACCATGGCACTAAAGTGGCCGCAAGACGAGAAATGGTTAATCGGTCGGCTGCCAAATTGTTTCGGTTGACCAAAAATTTGTAGTTCATTGCTTGATTGGTGGAATGTTTAAACAGAAGTCGCCCTCAAAAAAGGTGTTTTGCTTTGTGTTGGTCGCTCGCTGAGCAAACAGCCAATTGATCTGCTTGTGTAAACCCAGCATTACAGGCGTTAGTTCTCTTTAAACCATACCAACAGCCTTGGAAAAGAATACTCCCCAAAACTTACTTGCCCCATCTGCTTGTATGCATGATACTGCAGCATGGTCAGCATTTACATTTGCTCCTGCATCCACTCAAAACTAAAAGGCTGCCTCGCAGATTTTAACCTGGTAGCCGCCATTTTGGAGCTTCCTCTCCCAGCATCCCAGCCGTGGTGCTGCCTGAATTCAACTGACACAACTGACAATGCACAGTAACAGAAAGCTCAGCAGCACTTCCTGTTTACAGGCAGTCTAAAGCTACTGAGAACAGCAGTTTGTTTGTTTTACCACGCAGGGAGTTAGACAAGGTAAGTAATTTGAATGTGCAGCAATCATAATTGCCCTGGGTAAGGAGGCATTTGGGCAGTTGGTTGTAAGGGCGTTGGTCTGCTTTAAGTTTAAGAAAGACAGTTGATCTGGTTGCAGTTGACTGCTGTTTCCTCTTTCCTTCTAGTTCAGTGGAGAGTCATCAACACTGACACCAACCTGGGGTGGTGTATGTCCACAGATTTGTCTGAAACCGACCCAAATGACAAGGCTTTGCATTTAATAGATGTCGTTAGGGAGGTCAAGTTGTACTTGACTAGGATAAAGGATTTTAATAAGTCTAAATTTCTAAAAAGTCTAAACTTTTATGATCAAAGAGAGTTAAGGCTTTGACACCTACTATCATTATGTAAATCAGATTGATAGTGACGGGGCCTACTTGGTCAAGGGCAAGAGGAGAACCTTTTTCAAGTGAAAAAGCCAGGCCACGGTGGATCAGATCAGGTCATAGGTTCAAACTTTCTCTAATTTGGTGACAGCAAATGCTGTAGTTGTCACCACTTTGAAGGTCAGTGTTTGGGACCCCCATTAGTGTGAAAGAATAAGATCTTCCATGAAAAGAAAAAGAAAAGAGCATCTTAGTTGCCATAACATCTTTTTCTTGGATTTTCAGCAAGAACACGGGTATAGCACTGGCATCTTTTTTCCCCACTAATTAAAGCAGATTTTGACTACCCCAGGTTTTGTTTGTTGCCCCTCTGGGGCATCCTGATTGGGGTTGCCCACTGTGTGAAACTCCCCAGGTCACCCAGAAATCTCACCTTTCCCCGGTCCTATTGCACATGTGCACGCTCTCGTCCAAGTAAATGGATGCGCTCCCACCCCAGCCTATTTGAATGGTAGGAAGTCTGAGCCCAGAGATGCTGAGGATGTGGCCCCTCTTGCTCCAGTTTGTTTACCTCCTCAAGGGAGTTTTGTTGGGTTTTGTTCTGCATTAAGTATTGCTTACAGACATGCCATTTACTGAGTGGAGTATTTTACCTGGGATTATGTTATAAGGCACTCTATAGGAACTTAGGGTCACGCCTATTTGTAATCCAAAGACTGCACAGTCACAGCAACTGTATTCAACAGATAAAGGTCACAGTCATGGTGCATGTAATCCAAAAGGTATATATCATGGTTGGCCGATAAACAGATGCACAACTGAGCTCTGTCCTAACCAATGTAGCTCCTCTTTATTGAACTTTCATCACAGCTCATAGCACATATCACAGATCCAGGCTGTAGCTTCACAAAAGTTGATCTCCAACGGTAGCATATCACAGCACAACATCAGAACACTTCACCTCCCAGGTCACAGTTCACAGTTTAAAGCAGTAACTTCCAAAGGCAAAGTCACAGTGTCAACTTTATCAGAAACAGTTCACAGTCAAAGTGGTACTGCAGGCAAAGGTAATTGTTACACCATTGTGTTGGGCTACATTTGGCACTGTCCTAAACTGTTTTCTGTTTTTAAATTGAAGCCGAGATATCAGGGTTTACAGGTTCTCTTTTTTTATCCCATCCCCCAGTCAGCTCAGTAAAGCGGGACAGGATTGCTGGTCCCTCCCTCCACCTGCCCTCATCACATTTCTGTCAGCGCAGAGAGCTAATTATAATGTAGCATCCGAAATTCAAGGGCCACACCCACTTTTTTCAGAAGAAGAATCATAAGGTGAACCTATAAGCCCCGATATCTCAACCACTTCTACTTCAATTTAAAATTGGAAAACAGTTTAGGACAGTGCCAAATGTAGCCAACACAATGGTGTAACAATTAACTTTGCCTGCAGTAGCCCTTTAATCATGATAACATAGGGCCTACTCCACCTCACTATGATGTGAACACTAGCTTTTAGTAAATTAGGCAGGGAATAACGCAGGGCAATGGTTGCTAAGGGAGATACTCTCCACCTTAGGGATGTTGGTCACACCAAATCAGCAAATGTCCAGGGACAACACTCCCAACAGGGTTTAACACTTCCCTGGAGCTTAAGGGTTTCCAACATGGGCAGTCGCACCTTACCAGGGGTAAGGCATGTCTCTCGAGCTTGTACACTCCAGTCCACAGGTGGCTCTTTCTCTGTTCCACGCCAAGCACACCCCCATGGGTTCTCTTTCCCCCGACAGGGTTCTCTCCAGGTTTCCCAAAACCCTTGTATGCCAAAGCAGTATATCCTCCTGTGCTGTGCTTGCTGTTGCTGCCACTCTTCTGATTCCCACCACAGCCAACTTACATAGAGTGGGCGCTATGGATGATCTTGATCTCCCTATGTCCCTCTAGCTTCCCCTTCCTCTGCTTTATTCAATGTTGTCTGCAGTTTTCCATCCAAAAAGCTCCCAAACAGTCTTAGCAGTTTTGTGTTGTTCGCCAAATGTATTCCCCCTGACTCATTCTAAAGGGGAACTCTGAGCTATCATTCTGAGCTTGAATAAATTTCTGCTTCTTTCATTTGTGGTCTTACACCCCCATCTAGTGACCAAAGTGGTAATAGCTACACCTTTTTTATATTACTAATCAATTCCCATATAAATCCTTTTTTGAGCACCCAAATGTGTGAGCATGGTTTTGATACTACCACACCCCAAGGAAGAGCTAAGTGGTCTATTTCTTATCGGTTGGGAATATTACTCATCAGAAAACCAAATTAAAAGATGCTGTGTTGTCTCCAAGAAAAGATGAGAATGAGTAATTAAACATATTTTTCCATGTTTTACCCAAATCAGCAAACATTTTATACAGATGTAAAATAAGATATGAAAAAATTATTAATGATCACACTCATATTAAATATATATATATATATATATATATATATATATATATATATAGTTAAAGTATTTTAATTTATGGTCAGCAAGTTGTTAGATTAGGGGAATATATATTTAATCTCAGTTTGCTGCTAGGAAAGAAGACTTGCAATTCAATTTGAGGACTGTGATAGTCACAGAGCCTGACATGAGGCTGAAACTATTGTGTTTGAAATTGGATTTGTGTATTATTGCTTTCTAAATTGCATGCCGCTTCAGCAGAATCTCCTCTCGCTGTTTGTTTATGGGACTCGGGATTAATAAGGAGACGCAGGCGCACACAAGCAACTGCTAATTAGCTGGAGCGAGAAAATGCTGGGGAGCCCTGGAGATGGGCAGCCTGGATTGCTCACTTGGGGAGAAAAGGATGAGCAAGCAACATAGCCCTTGAGTGCTGTGCTCTTCTTAATGGGGGGATTAATAGGGGCTTTTCTGGAAGAGGGCTGTGCAGAATAGTGATAATAAAGTTTGAGATAGGATTAAACAATGTAATTATCTCAGACAATTGTACTGCAAGATTGTGTCAGGGGAAAGCAATTGTATATATTGGATGTGTGAAAGGATGGTCATTTTCAATTGTATGGGACATGCCATACAAATATAATACATAACAGAAATATTTATAGCATTTAAAAAGAAAAAAAAACAGACCACATTATATATAACCCATATTTTGGTATTAATTCCCTATATACATGAGACTGAATAAATGTATTTGTATGTGTATTTGTGTTAAAGGTTATGACTTTAGTTGAGATAAATGAATCACAATAACTCATTTTCCATCCTGGGATTCTATGTAGAATTGCCGAGTGTTATTTTATATGTTCAGCCAGGAAAATACTGTCACCTATTTAAAACAATGCATTTCTCTTAAATTTACTGTATCTTCTTGTGCTTTTTAAAAAAAAAATATATTAAATAGTGGTATAGAGTAATTTGATTTGAAGTGGACCAGAACCCACGGAGATCGGCCCAGGAAACTTATAGATTGATTCCCTCCCCCCAGGGCATCCAAAATCAGGATGCCCCGCTGTCTGAAATCTCCTAGGTCGCCCATAAACTCACCTTTATTCCCAGTCCAACGGTGCATGCGTGAGCAGCAGCCTCATCCCCGCTGTCCCTCTAACAGTCCGGGTGCCTGCGCCATTCATTTTCGAATGGCCGGTGCGGGCACGCTCCCTGTTAGAGGGTAGTGGGGGATGTGGCCGCCAGCGCGCTCGGTCTGCTCGCGTTAGACGATGGCTTAGACAAGCTGGCGTGAGCTCATCTGCGTGTGCTGATTTGACCAGCGGTCACGCATGCGTCATAGGACCGGGAAGAGGTGAGTGCGATCGGGGTGATTGGGGTGCCCCCGTGGGCAAGGACCAAAACCCAGGATAGTCAAAATCCTGAGTTTTGGTCCACTTTAATGTATTATTCAAAATGCATTAAATATGCAACAATTTGCCCCCCCTCCCCTTAGTTATACAGATATTTATTGCACTAAATGTAATTAGTTACATTCATTGTGGATTGTTGTGTGTATCTGCATGTATGAGAATGTGGATAACACAAGTCTGTTTTTACATTAAGAAGCACTTAAAGGGGCTTTAAACTCAATGCTAATAATAAGGCAGCAAGCAGACCACCTATGCCTCTCCTCCATTTCCTGCAGTGCTGGGTAGAAACTGTAGCAGGGCTCTAAACTTTGCCCCCCTTTCAATTCCATTTCTCCAGTACATCGCAAAAAAGTGGTCTAACAGGCACTCTGCCTCTTAGTGCTTTTAGCGTGAGTAACCACAGTGGCCCTGCAGCAGACTTTGACCACAGCAGATATCACATATAACTTATAAAGCTGAAGTTGAAGCAAACAAAGTAGCTTCATTTAGAATATATAAGGTATTTACATATAAAGGGAGATTTTGAGATGCTTAGGGATGTCTCATTTTACAATGTTCCCATGAAAGATGAAAGAAAGTGGGAGGAAGTTTGCGTCTGAACTGGGACTTTGAGGCCACTTTCACACCTAGCCATTTGCGTCGCGTTGGAGTATAAATATTCCAATGTGCCACAAATTGCCAGAAAACACAGACCAATAAAGCGGACCTCCAGTCAAAAAATCAAAGCCTAGTGAATTGCCCCCCTAAAGTCCCCCTCTGGCAATCAGTGACATAAGCTAATTGAAAGGGATTAACACCATACAGATGTTTGGAATAGCAGGTATATTCTGCATTCCTAAACACACATGCCAGCGGCCAGCTTGCCACATTGATAGGAGACCTGCTTCTGAAAAACCAAGTCCTTCAGTCAAAATTGCTTCATAGCTCTGTGCCATCATTTATTATTTCTTGCCAGAAGTAGTAAGCCTTCAGCTGTAATGATTCATTGTTGCCTTACTAACAGCTGAAATCTTCTAAATACATTGTATCTCCTGACTGAATGCTTTTGCGGCCACCGCCGCCGCCATAGAGATCCTTTGTAACAGCTTCCCTTACACAGATTTCCTTTGCTACATTAGCTGTTAATTCAGTGTTTGCTTATCCTTGTTTCTGAGGCGTATATCTCTCTCAATTTGGTGTAAATTGCTGCTGGCACAGCACCCCCTTAATGCTCACGTGGAAGCAGGTCTATGAGGTGTGTGGCAAGATGGCAAGTTAGCTTCTTGGGGTCCTTCAGTCCTCTGCTCCACCAAGGACTAGTGGAAGGTCCCAAAGATTTGTTTGCAGCAGAGCCTCCTCCTCGTCATCGCTGCCATGTTCTCTCTTCTACGCCAGCTGATAGGCTGCACTGCACAGCACTGAAGCTCAGCACAGGTCTGTGTGTTTCCACAGCAAGCATTTGAGACGCACAGTATGAAAGGGGCCTGAAACTAAAAAATGGACTGCCTCATTTCCATAAAATACACAGGCTGCCTCATGGAACAACTACACCAGAAACATGTTTGTAGATGGTGCCCGTAAATTGTATCACCAGCCTCTGGCAGGAGACACACTTGGTCATATAAGGTATTTAACTGTTTGTCATACAAGTAATAATACATTAAGACTCAAAGCAATATTATCTGGCTCAGTGTGTATGCAAGTAAACAGAGACGGGGGGTGCCCCTTTGTGTGCTTCTGTGTGGTGACCACACAAAAATGGGAGAGCAACGCTGTACCAAGGCTGAGGTAAGGGTTTTTAGTAAATCTCCCCTGTCCTGCCTCAGCGGGGCGGGGGTAATTTTTGACTGGAATTTTGCTTTAATATTGGCATGTGGAAACAGGGAATCACCTCTAAATAGGTCTATACAAATCCCTTACATGCAATTTTAATTATGACCTTTAAAATGCACCAAAACCCAGGATTTTGACTATCATGGGTTTTGGTCCTTGCCCCCTGGGCACCCTGATAAGGGATGACCCGCTGTGTGAAACCCCCCAGATCGCCCGATCTCTCTCACTCTTCTCTGGTCCTACTGCGCATGCGTAGCCTCTCATCCAGTCAGTGCGCTGGGATTTGTTCCCGCCCCTTGGCCAAGAGCTTGTCTAAGATGAGCGGATCCACGCGCGCTGGCGGCTGCATCCCCCTCTGCCTTTTAATAAAGAGCATGCCCGCACCAGCCATTCTGCCCTGGAGTCTCATAAACTCGAGGGTGGGTTTTGGTCCACTTTAACGAATGTGTGCTGAAAAAAACACACGCGAATGCAAGTCATCTGATTATCCACGACTCACATATGTGATTGCTTTTGCGATTTTCCGCTCACAAATCATACCGTGTAAATTTACCATTAGTAGAGGAACTGGGGAGAGAAAAGTGTGTGTTATCTGGTCCAGTTTTCGCCACAGAGAGGGATCCCAGACAGACGTGCGTTTCCACCAGTCATGCAGGCAAATACACAATGCTGAAATTGAGAGAATTGACTGAAACTAATGTCATTTATGTCTCTGGGGTTACCTTGTCATTGTGAGCTAGAGGCAGGAGAAAGGATGAGCTTGGCAGAACCACTAGGACTTACATTTAATTCTAATTATTCATTTGGTGTAAGAATCCACATAGAAACACTTAAAGAAAAGACCCACTGGTGAGACTCAGGAGGAAGGAAATTCACTCTTCTCCCCCTTTGGTGCAACTCACTAACATGCGTTCCCTTCCTAATCAGATTGCGGAGCTATGAATGGTGTGTAAGTAGTGCTCTGAAGTATCCAGCTCAGCAAGGCTTTGTATAAGGGGACATAGATCAATGATTCCAATTCAGATGTGTTTCCTCTATAACAACAGATGTGTATGTGAATGTAAAAGTGCTACACCGAGGCTGCTCACGATTCCTGGAGTTCCATGAAATGTATGGGAGAGCAACACTGAGCGAAAGGTAATACCTGGTGCTCTGGAAGCTAGTGTGTCGGGGCTATACACTGATCCACCTGTAATAATACATCAGACGCTACATGGCGCTGTTAGAGTCGCTCACCAGATTCGCTTTCATAAATGTGGCTTTGCGTACAGCGCCTGGCGTTCACCAGACACTGCCTGCCGCTACAAGCACTACCTGCCGCTATCCCCTCTTAAATAACCCCCATATTTACATAGCTTCCCTTCCCACACAAATCATTTCTTTCGTTCAGCAGCTGTTGATTCAGTGTGTGTGTGCAGCATGACAGGGATACTTCCCTGTTTTTCTGAGGCATATATCATGCTATTTCACAACATCTACATTGGGTTAAGCCCTTTGAAACAACTTGCTCCACTGAGCTTACTTTTTATTTATTTTTTTTTTTTTTTACTTTTTTCTGACTGGAGGCACATTTCAAAAAAAGACCTACAAGTATTATGGCAATAACAAATGCTGCTAAAGCAAAGCTCTCCAGAATCTAAAGGAGAAAACTGGCATAAGGGTGACAAGCCTATTGAGATGCTGTAGATCACAGCTGCAAATAAGGGCCCTGATTCATTAAAGGTCGAATTCAAATTTTCATTTGTTTTTTTTGAGAAAAAAACTGCGATTTTGCGAGTGAAAATTCCATGCGCGATTCATCAACTTGAAAAAGTGTTTTTTTCCGATTAGTGTGAATTTATTTCAAGTGTTATAAAGCGGATGCGAACATTTTTCATTAGTCAAATTTAATTAGTGTAGATTTTGCGATCGCAAAATATTTTGGGCGATTCAGCTGTCATTGATTACCTGCACACATGCTTTAAATTGTGGTGTTTCACACGAGTTTTTTTAGGTTGCACACAGGAGGAGAGAACTCTGTTGTGGAGGACAAAACTGTCTTGCTGTTGGACCATGGAGCCTTTTTATTCTCTTTGAGTTCAGTTTGAGCATCTGGATGGTGATATGCAGAGGAGAAGACACAGATTGCCTGTTCCTAGGGTTTCGACAGCGGTTAGATATTGATAATTTATCTGACCGTGCACTTTTTGAACTCACCAGATTGAATCGGACAGGTTTGCACGACTTATATATGCGGCTGCACCCCTATTTGACGCCTTTCATGCGGATTTACGATACCCTCTGTCTTGAAACCTTCTGGCCCCAAGCATCTATACACTGTGATCTGCAGTAAGCAGACAATGGCAAGGAAAGGTTTGTGCCATCAACTTGCAAGTGGACCAAAAGCCATTTGTGCCTTGCAACCTTTATCACTGGGCTATCCTGATTGTGAGTGCACCGCTGTGAGAAAGCTCAGGATCATGTCAACATACCTTTGCAGCAATCCTCTGGAGCATGCATGGGCTGATGCATGCTCCTGCACCAGGCCCATCTGAATGGCTAGTGCTGGAATGCAGGGAAGTAGGCGGCAAATGGTGCCAGCAATCCATTCACTTTGAATAGATTGGCGGGTATAATTATGTACTGCAATGTATTCTGATTGTCTTGAAGCTGTGCATGTGCTGTGGGAGCATGGTGTGAAATATGAGCAGTCCCCTTATGTTCCGCGGGATTGCCAGTGAGGTGGGTATACTGGTAATTCGAGGGAATGCACACAATGGGACATGCCAAGTTGGTCTTTAAAAGTCCAAGGCCAGTTGATGAGGTTTTTGCTCCACTTGAATATAAGGCCACCAATGTCAGCTATGTTTGTCAGGCATTTGTGAGAGAAGGGGGTGAGACAGGCAACCCAGCCAACCAGCCAAAGCAGTGGACACACACACTGTCAGCAGGAGGAGGGGGGGGGGCAATATGCCACCTCATAAACATACCTGGTTGCTGATGCAGGTGGTGGTGCATCTCATCATCGCATTGCTCGGGGAGGGCAGCACAGTTTCGCATAAACTGGAGGGCACACAGTACATCTATGCATGTAGTCTGCAGCATCTGTAGCAGAGAAGCGCTTCTCCTCTCACGTGACCACTGGTTACACTAAAACATCTGGGAGGTACATGCCGAGAAAAGCTGTTCTTCTGAATACGGTCTTCCTCAGGTGTCCGTGGGCACTCCCTCTTCCTAGGGTCTGTGCAACCCGTGCTGCTTAAAGGGAACACTGCTCTCTTGAACATTCTCCTCCACCCAAACACTTTTTCTGTCTGTGTTTAACCCCTTGTGCCCTCTCCTTACTGCAAACACAAGGGGCTTGATTCATCTGCATTTGGGAGTCCGATTCATTAATAGCGGCAGGTAGCGACAGTTGAGCGACTGTAGCAGTATTTTCACAGCGCCCGCTAGTAGTCGCTGTGCTTGGCCATTGTTCGGTTGTTGATAGCGATTAAGTCGGGGTGCAGTAATGTTGAATACGGGGTGGCGAGTCGCTATTTGACAGGTTCCGCGATGTATGGGTGCGCATGATAGCGACTGGTCAGAGCGACCGGCTCCCACCATATTCATCAAAAAATCACGCTCAAAAAATTCTCGCGCTGTGAAATGCATGTTTAAACCCTAGAGCGCTGGCGGCGATGGGTTAAAAGTAGTTTTTTAACCCCCAAACCACCATATTTTTGGAAACCAAAAAAAAAAACATTTTTTTAAGAATTTAGTAATATGAATACAATAATATCAAACCTGTAATATCAATTCTTTTTTTACCTTAAAAAAATTATATAACATGGCAGAAGTGGTCACAGAATTTTTCACATTTAAAAAAAAAAAAAAAAAAACATTAATAACAATTAATTATGAATATTTAAAGATTGTTCCATTGAAATGCATTGGAGAGCGCCAGGTAGCGAGAGGTCATACCTGTCGCTGTTCAAGGTCGGACGCTGGCGCTGTGGGCTGAGGCTGGAATAATGATGAATGAGTGGCTATATGGCGCTATCTCAGTCGCTAAGCAGGATCGGCTTGATAAATGTGTGATTGTGGTGGGGAGCCGGCGTTCTCGTGGCGGGGCCAGTCATTACCGTCCGCTCACCAGTCGCTACCTGTCGCTATTCCTTCATAAATAAGGGCCTAAATCTCTGACCTCCCCTCTCGCCCAATTAGGGCACTTGGAAAAAAATTGCCTAGTCCAGGCTCAACATCAAAAACAGTCCTGCTAGCAGAGCGCAAAGGCTATGTGGCAACCAAAACTTTACTTACAAAATTCTGAAAGGAATAGGTTAACAATATCAGGCGCACCCATGGCATCCAAGACGCCAAACTGTGTACTACAGCCAGCTGCATCAGCTGCATGCACACCCAAACTGGTAAAGAGGGTGCTGCTCTTGACTATAACTCTGACATTCATCTACAATTACATCTATGCTTGTCATTCGACTCCACAGCATCTGCAAACCTGTTCTCTAGAGGCCAGCCATGCCACTTACATACAACTAGATACAAATGTTTCCTCATCTTTCCTAATCTTACCACAAACTATCAATTCAACCAGGGAACCTATGTGCAAAACACATGGATAAAATGTGGCAGTTATAAATAACATCAATACAAGCATGAATTCACAGTATAAAACTAAAGAGCATTTGATTAGCTACACAAATATTACAATTGCATCCAAATAAAAGTGGGTCACCACAGGGGAGGCTTCAGTAGTACGCTGCTCTTTAAAAAATTCTCGCAGACTCTTATGCTTACAGGAAAACTCGAGCCACAAACAACACATTTTTACAATTGTAAAGTCATTTTCGAGCGGTAGCGAAAATTATTCGCACGCATTTTCGCAAAGATTTGACTACACAAATTATATTCATCTGCAATGATGTAGATTTTAAAAAATCTCCCATGCGAAAATATTTTACAAGCGTTAATTTTTTTTTCTACCTAGTGAATCAAGGCCATGGTCTGGAACTGTCAGGAACAGACTAAAACATTCTCATCAATTTTAAGATCTGTCCCTCCACTACAGTTGCTTAACTATATGACCCCGGTGCGAACAGTAAATCTGGCCATTTCACGGCTCATAAGTAAACTTTTTTCTGTCTTTTAACTCAATTGGATGCAGCTAGACAACTGAAACCTTTCCTTCCTAGAGTCTTGAACAGAGTTGCGGCCCAGTGGGGGAAAGAATAATATGTAAGTGACTAAAAGCGTAAAATATTTTAGTTTTAGATGCTGGGGAATTGTTTTTTAAGGGTTTGGACTTTTCATTAAATTATGCTGGAGGTCCTACTGCATCAGCTGCACCCAAGTGAGCTCCATGAGTCTCTTCTAGGAGCTATCTCCATAGATGAATACTCGGGGGTGGGCTTGTCATTTCCGGGGTTCCATGCAAAGTCTTGTCCTGGGGCCCTAATCAAAGGCATTTTTGCATAACAAAATAAAATATTAAAGAGAATCAATTGACACGGAGAAGTAAGACACCAGTTGCTTCCAGTGTTCACTCAGCAGAGCTTTGGGGGACCCCTGAGAAATGGGGGCCCATGCAGTTGCATGGGTTGCATGGTGGCAAAGCACACCACTGGAAATACTTTAAAGTGACTGGCGAGTCAAAAGTTAACAAATAAATATCCGTAGCTTACCTTACATTGAGTCCCTCCAGCGCTCTCCTTCCTCCCATGTCTGTCTGATTAGTGAGGAAATCACGTCCTCAATTAGCTTTCAGTCTCGACCCTGCTGACCTGGTCCTTCAATAAAGCTTCAGTGGACCGAGAGCGTAAACACCCCCAACTCCATCCCCAGATCTCCTGATTTGCTGCCTCTCTCTGCAGCTATGAAACCCCTCCCTCCTCTCTGGTCACAGTATGTGCTGGCAGGCTGGAGATGCTCTTAGCCTACAACATCTCTTACCCCCTTTTTCTGGTGACACTATGTGCTGGAAGTAATAACTAGAGGCTTTTTTACTATGATATAGGTAAAGTTCACATTGTGCTCACATCACATTGCGGTAGCCACACCCACTATTACTCTACACTATTTTTTTCTCTACATCTCCAAAGCTCTAATACTTTTACTAATAACTACAAGGTCTTTTTGAAAACAGATTGAAATTTGGGACATTGCAACATAGCCAGAAACAATGTAGCCAGAAACAATGGGACAACAATGGGGCTTGCCTTTAGTATAACTATAAGGCAAAATTCAAACTTTATGAAAACATAGGATATCTAAGAGAGCTAAAACAACTAGACTAGACTGGGAGAAAGTAGGACAAAGCAACCCGGGGGGGCCCCCCACTCTTGCTGGCGGGGGAATGTAGGATGCCAGCAACATGTTAATTTGGGAGTCTAAGGGGTGTTCTACAATTTGTTTTAGGACTTTTAGAACCTTTTTTGGGACAGTTTTGGGGACAGTACAAAAAATAGAGAAACGGGTATGCATAGCCTGCAATTTACAGAAATGCACTGGGTGCAGGCCCTGGAAAACTAACACTTAGTGACACTTATTTTGGAAAGGCTCTGAAGCTGCCTCTCCAAAGACCAGGAAAATGGGCGCACACACTGGCAATGGACAGTCACTATTAGGCTGCCTATCCACAAACAGCGTGTCTCAGCCAATCGGATGCCCAGCCATATGTGACGAGGGCATTGATGTTGTGCTGCCTGTTGACAGTAATAGTGACATCCTCGCCACACTTGGCGGGACAGTTGATTGGCTGCGATACTCCGTTTGACCTTCTCATCCCCTCCTTCCACTTATTCAATCAAGCCCCTGCAGTAATATTTAAGGCCCGCACACTACTCGGCTCATCACCCTGGCGAAGTAGTTTATAAACTGCGCAACGCAGCGGTGCCGTCTGGAGCGGAGGGGAGTTGGCTGGCTTGAGACTCACTGAATTGGTGATGTATTGACCTTTTTATTTCTTAATATCTTTGCCATTGGTTGTTAGTGGCCCCATACGCTTGGCTTACAGCACACTGCACTTTTAGCCCTGGCTTTATGCCTGTCATCGGGCTAATACCTATTCTTTTAAAGGCACAGGCACCAGTACTTTCTTTCTCTGCTCAGTTGCATTTTGTTCTTTGCTTCAATATTTGTCACGCTTTGCTAACTGGCACTGTCGCCATTTCATACTGTTCTTTTGCACCTGGTTGCTATTTGCACAAATTTGCACATTGCACTTTTATTATCACTTGCACTAGTGTTCCTCAGCATGTTGCAGATCACTACAACCTATTGGCCTATTATAGATTCTTTGTATATTTGTTATTTATATTTACTTAGCTTGGCGGTTGCCAGCACAGCTAATTGTTGGTATTAGCATTTTAGTGCATTTTTTGCGCTCAGATTATAGCAACTGTTTATTCATTTGAGTAGTCCTCGCCGCCCCTCCCTGTACTATCTCTCCAGGTTCCAGCTTTTTAGATTATGTGTGTGTCCTAACTTGTATTGTATTGTTGTTCCGGTGTGTATTTCATTTGTCATTTATGGTATCTGGTTTTTAGGTATGTGCAGCTTTTTGCATTAATAAATGTAATATTTTTTAATCCATTGCCAGTGTGTGCGTCCATTTTCCTGGTCTTTGGAGAGGCAGCTTCAGAGCCTTTCCAGTATAAGTGTCTCTAAGTTTTTGTGGACTGATCTGGCACTGCTCCTTTAATCTGGGGAGGGGGTTAGCGCTTACCTGTTAATTGTTGGGCCCTGGGTGGGAGGGGAGTTCATAACTTGTGTTTTGGGGGTCTGATGATTTTTTGGTGGGGTCTGGCAAAAGGGGGGTCCACTCTTACTCTGTTTGTTAATTCTATACTCTGGGAGCATACGTGGCACCTTGCTTATTAAATGTGAAAAGATGGACATTTTTCTGCCTCTTATTCGTGGGCTCTGGAGGAAGAAATCAATGGCTAACAATTTTGGGCTGTTTGGAAGTCTGTTTGCATTCTATCTCTGAATCATGGGTTTAGCGTTTCTGCTGACAGGCTCTATATTAATTCTGGGTTCTATGGGTTTCTGTTGGCACTTCACTGGTGGTCTGGAAAGAAGAGGGATCTTTTTGCTCCCTGCCTATTAAGGAATATTGTTAGCAAAAATAATGTCCATTGCAGTCTCACTATTCACTAGTCCCTTGTTCCGCTTCTTTTTCCAGCTCCAATGCAGAAAGCTTGCTCCTGGGGAGGCTGTAACACACTCAGCAGTATCCACCACTTCTCCCTCATTACTAGACGCGGAGGTGCCACCCTGGGGACTGTCAGCACTGGAGATGTAGCATTGCAGCTGGTGGGACTATGAGGAATAGATCATTTGACAGATCCCGGCAGTAATTTTTTTTTGCTTACACATGGGTTTGAAAAGTGGGGTCTGAAAGAGTCTGCTGGCATTATGCATAATCATTTTTGGGCCTGGAAGCATCTGTTTGCACTCTACGTGTTATTTGTGTCTGGTGATGAGATTTGCTTGCAATCTAGGTTGGTCCTGGATTTGGTAGCTTTTGATTATAATGATCTTCTTTGTAAGTACATCTTATAACGTATTTTCGTAATTTAGTGATTAAATTACAAACTTACTAAATTATTGCAGTATAGCAATAAGAATATTACCAGCATAGTTGTAATACCTTTTAGCTTTAGTTCCATAATGCCAAGTATTTTCAACTAACAAGGTCATTTAAATTAAATTAATAGATTTTGATAAGTGATCCTCAAACCCACCAGCCTTGGTTGAAATGGCCAATACCAGGAATGCCCCGTTGCCCTCTTAGATCAGGCATAGAGGAGACAGTGAGAGAAGACATAGCTTTTATTATGAGCATAGAAATAAATGTGGCTGACCTCTAGCAAGGTTCTTCACCCCCCCATCAACCTCAAAATGTTTACTTATGATGAAAGAGGACTCAAGGCATTTAACCCATAACCCCACAGGAATTGTATATACCTTTTAAAGGTAATGCAAAAAAATGTACGATATTAAAGCAAAACTTCAAATCACAACATGTATTAAAGAAGAACATAAAGAACATATATTAAAGAAGCTCCCTTCCAACCTTGAAACATGAGAACATAGAAACCCTAGAGGCATCATTTGATACCTTAGAACTGATGGAGGCTATAACCTCTACCCCTTCAGGGAGAAGTCCGGGTCCTGATGGATTTAACCCAAAATTCTATAAATTATTTAAAAATACCTTAGTGCCCCTCGTGACTAAGGCATAACGCACATTACAGTTGCTCATGCGCCATGGGCTCAAGGAAAAGGTAAGAAATTTGGGGGCCCTGCGAGTATGTAGGTGTTTGTCCACTTTAAAATACTCTCCAGGTGGTACAGGAGTCCAGTCTGAATACATCAGTTTTATCCAACAGTTTCCAAGACTCTCAAGCATATATGGTGGGAGTGCCCAGAGAGCAATATATTTTGGAAACAGGTTTTCTCTCTATATGATAAGGCACATGAGGCGTCCACCCCCAATTCCCCCGAGATAGTACTAGTATCTATGCTTCCAGGAAACAGACAATCATGTAGAATATGCTGATGTGCAATATTAATATCTACACTTGTGAGTATATAATCAAATTGAATTAAATAGCGCTTAGATTATAAAACGTTATTACGCTAGATAGGTTTTATTTTTTAATCCCTGTTTGTTGGCCTGTCTTAAGTCTAGGAGCCCTTTGGAATTTTCTTGATTGTCAGCATTTGAAGAGTGTTTACTATTAGTAAAAGTGATGTATCCTATTAGTGGCTGATCCTGAATTTGGAGAAACAGTCTGGAATGGCATTAATAAATCACTTTTGAATTAACACAACTCTGGTAGGAGTTTTATAAGCCAGTGGTGGGCACATTGGTGTGAAGATTGATGTAGCTTTCACGTGGGGCTACAGAAATAGGCTGTTTCCGTCGCGAGCGGCTGCTCGGGCGGCTCCGTCTCTGGCGGCGTCTGGAGCGGCCGCGTCCCTGATATCGCGGCGCGCTCCTGACGCTCGGCATCGTGCTCGCACTCAGGCTTTATGCCCTCCGGCGGCGCTGCACACAGCGCGCCCGCCAGAGGTAATTAGTTCTGGGCCAATGAGCCCAAGGTTACTTCGGGTGGAACGCCCTTGTGGTTTGAATGGGGCAATCAGCCCCAGGTTCCTAGTTACACCAATCATGTCCCTCAATCTGCTCGGTCACTTCCTATAAAGGTGTTCCTATTGCAGTTGATCCTTGCCCGTGATAGCGTGCTGCTGGGTGCGAATTGGTGTCTGTTCCGTTACGTATCTTGCCGTGTATGACCATCCCTGATTGCTGCCTGGACCGACCTTTTGCCTGTTTTCCTGACCACGATTTCTGCCTCCTCCTCTGTACTGCGTATCTGTGATTCCCCGGCGTGACCTTTGGCTTGACCCGACCATTCTTCTGTCTCATCCTCCTGTACCGTGCTTCTTGGATTGATCTGCCGTGTATGACCTTTGCCCGTTTGACCTTACCCAGCCTCGTTCCTGGTTCGTTTGCCTTCCCCTGCATAAGTCTGCATCCTTTGTGCTAAGAAGTCCTGGGGGCAACCGTGTCCGGTGAGGCGTGTCCAGCGTCCCGGCAAACGGGGGCTTGTCTATAGGCGAAGCTAGCAGTGGAGATTGGGGGTTGCAGACTTAGTTGGAAGGCGGGCGTCCCACGGGACCTGACATTATCACGGGCCAGAACATTATTTCCTAGATGGAAGAATTAATGCAGCAGGGGCAAGCAATGGCCACCGCCATCAACCAGCTGGCCCAGCGAGTGGCTACGCAGGAAAGTCGCCAACTACCTGCGCCACTGGATCCTGGACCTACAGTCGAGCCAAAGATTCCTCTTCCAGAGAAATTCTTCGGGGAACGGATGAAGTTCTCTAACTTTAAGAACTCTTGTGAGCTCTACTTCCGTCTACGGCCCCACTCATCTGGGTCAGAAACTCAACGAGTGGGCCTAGTCATCTCACTTCTCCAGGGTGATCCTCAGATCTGGGCATTTGGATTGGCACCTTCTGATGAAGCCTTACAATCAGTTTCCTCCTTCTTTTCTGCCATGGAGCTATTATATGCAGACCCTGATCGAGCTTCAACGGCAGACTCCAAGCTATGGAACCTTAGACAGGCAAAACGCTCAGCGGAGGAGTATAGCGCAGAGTTCCATCGATGGGCCATTGATTCCAAGTGGAATGACCCAGCTTTGTGCAGACAATTTAGAATTGGACTCTCAGAAAATATTAAAGATGTTCTAGTGAACTATCCGCTACCCAAAAGCCTTGATGAATATATGCAACTGGCAATTAGAGTGGATAGACGTCTCAGGGAAAGACGCCAAGAAAAAGGCAAGGATCAACCTTGGGGACCCCCACGCCAAGAGTCAAGCCCTAGGGGTGCTGCCGCCCCTTCTTCTATGACGTCTGAAGAACCCATGCAACTTGGCGTAACCCATCTTTCTCAGGCAGAGAAAGTTCGGCGTAGAACACAAGGCCTTTGTCTTTATTGCGGAAATCCTGGCCACTTCGCAAAAAATTGCCCAAACAAGGCTCCGGTGGCGGGAAACTACAGCGCCTAGATCCTGCTGAGGGACTTCATCTAGGCGGTCAGGTATCATTCCCTCATGCTAATCGGTTACTCCTACCAGTTATGGTCTCTTGGGGCCTTTCCAAGACTTTTGCCTCCGCTTTCATAGACAGTGGAGCGGCTGGCAATTTCTTGGATAGGTCACTTGCCTCCACCCTTAATATTCCATTGATTCCGTTAGAAAATTCCCTTCGAGTCCTGGCTGTCAATAACAAGCCCATCATGGGAGGGTTGATCTCCTTTAAGACCCCCTTGGTGAATTTAATTGTGGGTTCTGCCCATTCTGAAGAATTAGAGTTTTTTATTATTGAGAGTCCTGTTTCTCCTATTGTATTAGGGTTCCCATGGTTAAAAACCCATAATCCGGTTATTAATTGGGAATCTGGGGATCTTGTTAAATAGAGTCCCTTCTGTTATGAGCATTGTTTCTCCACATCCCTTAGGTCCTCACAGGTCATCCTTGATGGTTTACCACCAGCCTACGCAGATTGGGCAGATGTTTTCTCTGAAAAATCCGCTGACACTCTTCCCCCGCATAGGACCTATGATTGTCCCATCGATTTGCTTCCAGGTACTATGCCCCCTAGGGGGAAGATATATAATCTCCCACGATCTGAAGAGCTGGCCATGAAAGATTATATTTCAGAGAACCTCAAGAAGGGATTCATCAGTCCTTCTACCTCACCTGCTGGTGCAGGATTTTTCTTTGTCGAGAAGAAGGACGGCGGTTTACACCCCTGTATTGACTACCGGGGATTAAACAAAATTACTGTAAAAAATAGATATCCGTTACCGTTAATCAATGACCTCTTTAATCAGGTATCTGGGGCTCAGATTTTTTCCAAACTTGATCTTAGAGGGGCATATAACCTTATTCGTATACGCCAGGGGGATGAATGGAAGACAGCCTTCAATGTCAAAGATGGCCATTATGAATACTTGGTGATGCCCTTTGGCCTATGTAATGCCCCTGCAGTCTTCCAAGATTTTGTGAACGACATTTTTCGCGATTTCTTGGGCCGATTTCTGGTGGTCTATTTAGACGACATACTCATTTTTTCCCATTCCCTGTTGGAACACCGTCAACATGTGAAAGCGGTGTTACAAAGGTTACGGGAGAATCATCTGTATGCAAAAATCTCTAAATGTGTATTTGAAGTTTCTGAAATTCAGTTTCTAGGATATTTAATCTATAAGCGTGGCTTGGTTATGGATCCCTCCAAAGTATCCGCGATACTGAAGTGGGAGCAACCTAGAACCCTTAAGGCGCTTCAGAGGTTTTTAGGATTTGCGAATTTTTATAGACAATTCATAAGGGGGTTCTCTTCCATTGTGGGTCCCTTAACAGATCTTACTCGGAAGGGCGCTTTTGTTGAGGAGTGGCCTCCCTCAGCAACAAGCGCCTTTCAACTATTGAAAAAGACTTTTACTTCAGCTCCTGTGTTGATCCATCCCAATACTAATCACCCGTTTCTGTTGGAGGTCGACGCCTCCGAACTTGGGGTGGGAGCAGTTCTCTCTCAGTATTCTGGAAATCCGGAGAGACTGCATCCCTGTGCGTTCTTTTCACGTAAATTTTCTCCTGCTGAACGTAATTATGATGTTGGTAATAGGGAACTATTAGGTATTAAACTGGCCTTTGAAGAGTGGCGTCACTGGCTGGAAGGTTCTCTACACCCCATTACCGTATATACTCATCACAAGAATCTAGAATATTTAGAGTCCGCCAAGAGGCTTAACTCCCGTCAGGCTCGCTGGGCACTCTTTTTCTCTCGTTTCAATTTCATTATCACCTACAAACCGGGGAAAAAGAATACCAAAGCAGACGCCTTATCTCGAAATTTCGGAGATTGTAAGGATCGATTTGATCCTGCTGAACTGATTCTGCCCTTAGGTTGTATGGTGGGCGCCCTTCTTCCTGATTTGTCTAGTTCTTTGATGCCATATCAGATTGATACTCCTCCCGGTAAACCCTCTGAATGCTTATTTGTTCCACCTCATTTACGTCTCGCCGTTTTACAGGAACTTCATGATGCCAAGTCCGCCGGTCACTTATGGGTTTGGAAAACCTTGGCTGTCGCTAAACGCCATGTCTGGTGGCCTACCATCAGACGGGACATAACCACCTTTGTTGAAGCATGCCCCGTATGTGCACGGAGTAAAACAACCCATGGGTCTCCAGCGGGGTTATTAGTACCTCTGGAGATTCCTAGCGAGCCATGGTCCCACATATCCATGGATTTCATTGTCGATCTACCTCAATCGCAGGGAAATACTGTAATCTGGGTGGTGGTTGACCGCTTCAGTAAAATGGCTCACTTTATTCCTTTGGTAAAACTTCCGTCGGCACCAGACTTGGTGCAATTATTCATAAAGCATGTTTTTCATCTCCATGGTATACCACAGAATATTGTTTCAGATCGGGGGGTTCAGTTTATATCCCGCTTTTGGAAAGCCTTTTGTACTCGCTTGGGCATTAAAGTTTCTCTTTCTACAGCTTATCATCCCCAGTCTAACGGACAGACCGAGCGGGTGAATCAGAGTTTAGAACAATATTTGCGCTGCTTTGTGTCCGATTGTCAAGAACAGTGGGCGGAATTTATCGAATTTGCGGAATTCGCCTTTAACAATGCGCCTAGCGAGTCGACTAAGTTTTCGCCGTTTTTCTGTAACTATGGCAGGAATCCTAAGGCGTCATCCTTCTCTGGTCCTTCCTCCAACTTGCCGGCCTTGGAGGAATGGCTACGGGAAAGGACTAAGGTGTGGTCTGAGATACAGATAAACCTTAAGAAAGCCTCTGAAAAATATAAGGTGTTCGCGGACCGACATAGATCACGGGAACCACCATTTCAGGTAGGAGACTGGGTCTGGGTATCCACTAGAAATATTGCCCTTAGACAACCCTCACCTAAGTTAGGCCCTAAATACATCGGTCCTTTTCCCATCACTAACAAGCTGAGTAATGTTACCTTTAAAGTCAAGTTACCTATGTCCATGAAGATTCCGTCTACCTTTCATGTTTCTTTGTTAAAATCCGCCAGAAATGTTCAGGTGTCCTCTCCTCCTCCAGTCGTAATGGGAGATGAACCTGAATATGAGATTAACAGAATACTCGATGCTCGAATGGTTCGAAATTCATTACAGTATTTAATCGATTGGAAAGGTTTTGGTCCTGAGGAGAGGTGTTGGGTACCGGCCAAAGATGTTCATGCCAGAACCTTAGTCAATAGATTCCATCGTGAGAATCCTGATAAACCTGGTAAGGGTCCGGAGGCCCCTCGTGAAGGGGGGGTAGTGTCACGGGGACCTCGCACTCACCCGGCCTTCGGTCCCACGCCGGCTGCACTCGGGACGGCCGGAGCGCAGGCTGGGCGGCGTCTCCGGCAGGCGGCGGCTCGACGGCCTCTGTCCCCGGCAGCCGCTCGGCTATTTCGGCAGCGAGCAGCCGCTCGGCTGTTTCCGTCGCGAGCGGCTGCTCGGGCGGCTCCGTCTCTGGCGGCGTCTGGAGCGGCCGCGTCCCTGACATCACGGCGCGCTCCTGACGCTCGGCATCGTGCTCGCGCGCGCGAGCACTCAGGCTTTATGCCCTCCGATGGCGCTGCACACAGCGCGCCCGCCGGAGGTAATTCGTTCTGGGCCAATGAGCCCAAGGTTACTTTGGGCGGAACGCCCTTGTGGTTTGAATGGGGCAATCAGCCCCAGGTTCCTAGTTACACCAATCATGTCCCTCAATCTGCTCGGTCACTTCCTATAAAGGTGTTCCTATTGCAGTTGATCCTTGCCCGTGATAGCGTGCTGCTGGGTGCGAATTGGTGTCTGTTCCGTTACGTATCTTGCCGTGTATGACCATCCCTGATTGCTGCCTGGACCGACCTTTTGCCTGTTTTCCTGACCACGATTTCTGCCTGCTCCTCTGTACTGCGTGTCTGTGATTCCCCGGCGTGACCTTTGGCTTGACCCGACCATTCTTCTGTCTCATCCTCCTGTACCGTGCTTCTTGGATTGATCTGCCGTGTATGACCTTTGCCCGTTTGACCTTACCCAGCCTCGTTCCTGGTTCGTTTGCCTTCCCCTGCATAAGTCTGCATCCTTTGTGCTAAGAAGTCCTGGGGGCCACCGTGTCCGGTGAGGCGTGTCCAGCGTCCCGGCAAACGGGGGCTTGTCTATAGGCGAAGCTAGCAGTGGAGATTGGGGGTTGCAGACTTAGTTGGAAGGCGGGCGTCCCACGGGACCTGACATCCATGAGTCTTAATGAGCCTATGAATGGGATCCCCCCTCCCCAAATATCCCCTACACTTTCTCTTTCTATCTCAATCTTTCTTTCAGCCCCCCTGTGCTATCATGCGTCTTACCTCCCCCCCTTGTGGGTTTACATTACCTGTGAACACATTTCTCTTTCTCTCTCTGTGGAATATGATCCAAAAGAGACCATCTCTATCTTACCCTTTTACACCTACCATTGGTTTAAAGTGATTTGTACAGTAAGCCCAGGTGCTTTAACTGTACACCAGAGGCCGCTACTTACAGAAATGGTTGCTATTCCTATGTGTATACCTAAACTTATATTCCATCTTCAAGCTGAACATGTTAAAGTATTCTGAAGCTTCTATACGCTTTACACATTGCAATGACGAATCTTGCAAAAACCTTTTTTTACCCACATATCCCCCCCCATAACCCCCCCTATATATATAAATAATTTGCCTTCAGCAATTTCCATAAATATTGAAGTATTAGAGAGGGGAAATGTTCATAATTATAACAAAGTTTACAGTAGATTAATAGCAGGCAATTAACTGTCTTTAATTTGATTACACATTTAAAAGTATAAAATAATTAAAGCACATTTTGGTAGCATGAGAAAACTAATATATATATATATATACAATATATATATGGAAAATAACTACAAAGTTAAAGTAAATTTGTAAATTTAAAAATGTAATTGCCTGCATGAACAAATCAGATAATAAATTAATCGTTATTAAACTGATTTTGAACCAAAATAAATTTACATGTCTATACAGTCAAAGCAATTGGTGATTATTGCTTTGTTTTTCGCAATTCAATATTATCTATATGATTTGTGCAGAAATTTCCCTGTTCATCTGAAATGAGCATAATCAACTCATCTAAAGCAACTTGATGTCAAATACTGTGATACACAAAAATGGCTTTTAAATCTTTAAATTAAATGTGTGTATGCAAACACCTATTAATATACAGAGGAAAACTTTAAAATCACTTTTTTGGTGTGTTCACCTGTTAACCTGCATATTTACGATTTTCTTTATAGTTCCACTAATAATTTCTATTAATTACAACTTCTCCCTTATTTTTGACTCATTCCTTCCATGTATTCCTCTCTTACCTAGAACATCTTACAATTCATCAAAAATTTTGAAAATAATATTTTTACTAAGTTTTGCACATTCTTGCACACTCAGATGCTGCACATTACTTGTTATAGGGGGACTGTGGGGGGTCTGCGACACTGCTTATTATGGGGGATTGGGGGGGGGGGGATTCTGCACACTGCCTGTTTTTTCGCCCTGATGAAGTAGTGTAGGGTCACTACGACACGCGTCGGCGTTTTATCCCTACAGGGGTACCCCGGTTGGTCTATTTATACGCACAGTTACTTATTATGTTTTGCTCTATTGTTTGATAATTGTTTGTTCCTTTTGCACACCCTGGTTGGTCCTCCTGTTATACTTAGAGTGATTTTGTTTTCTCTACAGTGTGATTTTTTGCACACAACACAATTGCACAATTTATTGCAGATTTGCACACATTCGACATAGGTCATGTCTGTGGTTTAGGTTGGATTTTAGGGTTCTATTATGAATTTGGCAGACCTCTGGTGCCCCCTGGTGTTTTTATACTGTAATGTTATGTCCTTTGTGTATATGTAATAGTGTAGTTTGTCATGTTTTTGTAATCACTGATAATAATAAACTCTTTACATTTTTTGCATACTTATGAGTAGTGCCACTCAATAGTTACCCGGTATCCTTTTGGGGGAGGGTGGGTCCCCCACTTCTTCTTTCTTCTTTTTTCAGACTTTCATAGCGAGATCCTGGGTTGAGTGGGCACACGCGTATTTTGGTTATTTTTTAGATTAGTGGATACAAGGCGAGTGCTGCCCAGTTAGCTTGTCTATTGTTTGCCACTGCCTGTTATTAGGTGATTGCCAAGGATTCTGCACACTGCCTGTTATATGGTGATTATCGGGAGGATTCTGCACATTTTTTGTTATAGTGGGATTGGTGGTGGGGAGGGTCTGCACACTGCATGTTATGGGTTATGGGGTGACTGGGGAGGATTTTGCAGACTGTCTGGTATGGGGAATTGGGGGGGGATTATGCAACCCCGCCTGTTTTAGATGGATGCAGGGAATTTGCACACTGGCGGTTATAGTGACATTGTGGGGGGGGGGGGGGGGATTCTGCACGCTGCCTGTTATGGTGTGATTGGGGGGGGTTGTACACTGCATGTTATGGGGGGTTTGGGGGGGTTCTGTTCTGCAACACTGCCGGTATAGGTGGATTGGAGGGGATTTTGAACACTGCCTGTCATGGGGTGATTGGGGGGGGGGGGATCTTGCATACTTTCTGTTATAGGGGAATGGAGGGGAGGAGGTGTTCTGCACACTGCCTGTTATGGGGTGATTAGGGGGGATTCTGCACACTGCCTGTTATGGGGTGATTAGGGGGGATTCTGCACACTGCCTTTGCCTTCTATAGAGTGATTCTGCACATTGCTTTTTATAGGGTGATGGGGGGGGACTCTGCACACTACCTGTTTGTAAGTGATTGGGTGTGATTCTGCACGCTGCCTATTATCATTTGTGCATGGGGGAGGGGTGTACACTGCCTGCTATTAGGTATTTGGAGGCAGGAGGATTTTAGCACACCATATGTTTTTTTTAAATTTACTCCTTCTAAACTAGGGATGCACAACCCACGACCCGCACAGCCATCAGTTGCGGCCCCATGCATCTCTACCCACCTCATTTCCCCTCTTGGGACCACATCATCTTTGCACCCCGCTCTAAACCCTGGGTGTGTCTTATTGTGCTATATATATTTTTATTTTATTTATTAATTGATGTATTTAAAAAAGGGTTTGTGTCAGTATAGTATGTTACTTCACATGTATGTATAAATCTCGGGCCTTTTTGTAAATACATCAATTAATAAATAAAATAAAAATATATAAAGAATCTACCTGAAAGTGTAAATTACAACCAAGCAGGTTCAGGAACTGCAGATTCCAGCATGGCTGCATGGCAATAAAGACTATGGGCTCAAATCTTTCCAATGCAGCAAATCTCCAAAGATGGAAATGGTCCACCAACTCAAGTCTGCCAAATAGACAGGGATCCCCCTCAACCCCCCCAAAATAAATCTGTGTGCACTGATCCAATGCCCCCCCTAGACTAAAATACAGAATGTGCTTGCATCTTTAAGATGGCAAACATATCCCCCCGTAGCCCCCCAAATAGTACAATACTACAGTAATGGCACATTCTGCAGCGCCCCCTGCAGGTTGCCTAATAGCATATACAGCTATGAGCGCAAGGCATACTCTAAACCATTTAAGTCAATGAAAGCAGTAAAATGGTTCTCTTGCAGATTATGGGGATTAAAGAGCATTTTGTTGACACTATTGGTAATTTTTAATTTACAATAGCTTCATATAATGTACTATGATTTATAATACATTATATACACACATTTAGGCATAGACTATGAACAATAAATACCATATTTACCTTTTTGTATTGTAGATCACACATACTGTATATGTTTTGGCTTAACTGCCATTTCAAGATCAATAAGACATAAGAATCATTTTTTACACAAATTTTAATAGAGATGATTACACCCAGAGGCAAATTAAAACATTATTATATTACAACCGAGGACAGGCATATTTTATGGGCCATGTGCTGTCTTAACTGCAAGATTGGGTCTACCACTGTTTCAAACAGATGTAGAGGTATCATCTGACATGGTCAGTATCAGGACATGGCAACCATGGGCGAGTGCCAGGACCCATTGTTCCTTGAAGGCCCACTGTTACCTGCTACAACCAATGCGCGTGTGTACATACAGGAGCATTTTGGAGTGCTAAAAAAAGCAGGGGAGCCATTCTCAACAAAGGTTTAACCGAAATCAGTATGAAGATTTCCTGTGATTGTTCTGCCAAGAAATTGAGGTGGGCCTAAACAGAGGATAAGGCTCAGGGTCAAGGTATATGGGTTACAATGTCCCCCGAAAATCTTGCAGGGTCTTTAGTGGAGGTCACCCAATAATATGTAAAGTAATATGCATTTGATTGCTGCATTTGTTGTGACACACCCCAAGGTGCACATTGACACTGTCAGTCAAGGGCCCACATCGTCATTTAATACCTGCAGTAGGAGAGGAAATGCAATTGCTCTAAAAAACAAAATTGCTAGTTGCTGACTCTCAAAGCTGCCATTGTATCATTGTATTTTTGTGGCAAAAAGGACACCCTACCAAGCTATCAGAGGGTAGTACATTGTCCTCTAATATTGAGGCTTAATGTGGTACAAAACAACCCCCCCCCCCCCAGCAGGAAGAACAAATCATGGGATTTGTTCCACTTTAAATGGTCTGCAAAAAAAAAGGTACTCCCAATGTGTCCCCCACAGAAGCTCCCAGCAGGTCCAGTACTCAGAATTTCGTTTGCTGTTTATCTTGCCCCCCCCTCCTTACATGCCCTTACATTAACTGCAATAGAAGGGATGTGCTATGGCAGTGTCTGTCTTGCCACCTCTTTGCAGTACATGGCTGGATTTGCACATTCTTCCTTTAGTATCTTTATGGCAGATATAGATAATGATGACCCCAGAGAGGACCACAGGAACACACCAAAGTCCAGGAGGCTCGTACAAGCAGCCACCTCATGCCATTGGCTTGTGCACATTATGAAGACATGATCACTCTGAACTGGTCCTAGATCCAAAATTAAACAGCAAAGGTGCTGCATTTTACAGTAATGGAAATGATCCATACAGTACAGGTGTTTCTCAGACCCTGCAAACATCAGGCTAATGGTGCAGTTATGACCAAACTGTGACCAAAAATGTCCTCAAAGGTGTCCAGGTGAAAAGTTACAAAAAAGCATTGTCTGCAATGCAGAGGATCTTTCCTGGTTTGCTTCTGTATAAGTTCATGTCCCCTGGTTCTGAGGCATGGTGGGGTGGTTACAAAAATAGAAACTCCTTACCTCAACTGGGATCCAGCAATGGCTATGCTACTCCTGCGGTTGCTGCATTGACGGTACACAGAGTGGATTCTTGTACTCTGTGCGTGTGCCTGTCCATTCTAGTAAATGGGGGAAAAACAAGAGAAGGCCTTCTGTGCAGCAAATGCAAGATGGCTGCGAGCAGCTCAGAATTGCCACGTAAACGGTGCTGGATCTCGGCTGAGGAAAGGAGTTTTCTTTCATTGTAACCTTCCACCCTGTCTGAGTGTCAGGGGAGGCTTACCCTGTGACTAGACAGCACTTTAAAACAGACCAACAGCCTGGCACAGCTGGAAAAGAAAGGTAGCAACTTCCTCTCCCAACTGACATAACTGAAATGCACAGTAACAGGAAGCCCAGCAGCACTTCCTGTTTGCAGGTGGCCTGCAAGCCCATGAGCGGCCATCTTATTTTTAAAATTTATCCCAGCAGGAGTTAGAAAAAGGTAAATGAATTTTTATGTGCAGCAATATACATTGCCCTGGAGAGTGATGTATATGAGCACTGTTTGTTGTGTCAGTCCGATATAATTCATGTTTGACTGTTGGTCCGCTTTAAGCTACTTTTTGTAGCCCAGTCCTTGGATTGTATTTTTTTCATGACCATCTTTTTTAGCACTGGAGGTGAATCTATGAATATGTAAAATCCAAGGCTGGGCTACAGAAATGCGGCTGAATCTCAGCAACAACAACTGTATTCAGCAGCTCACCATGGTTTATTTTCTGGTATGCAAACAATTAATTTGTTTTTACTCCTAGCCTGCACATTTCCTTTAATATACTGTATAACTCACAGTTTTGAGATGAATACAGAATAATAGCAAAGGTAAATAGACATGTAAGGCACTGCTGTAATTTGACAAAAAAACTATAAATATCAACATCCATTATCCTCTAAGGCAACTATTCCAGGTCATCTTGGATCCCAGGTCCGAGCCAAGCAAAACCTTGGGACCACAGTTGAAAGATTTCCAGTATAGTCAAGAGAGACGGAGATGGCTAATGGTATGTATATCGATGTGCCATAGACGCCAAATCCTTACAGCTAAACCATTATCTTTATATTATTAGCTTCTCAGAGGACATACAGCTTACACAGCTACAGTTGTTTGTGCGACAACGTCAGGACTCTCTTTCAAGGCGTTCTCTTTAAAGAGTATTTTAGCATATATAGTGCTTGATGCAGTGCTTGATGTAGTCTCTTTCACAGACGGGGTCGGCTTTACAAGCTCCAGCTCTGCATATGCCAGTCCTTCCTCTACAAGACGGGGCTAAGTGGGAGAAAATATTTTCTGTATTATTAAAGCCAGCCATTAGCAGTATTTTATTAGTGATGCATGCTTTATTCGAAATACTTACCAGCAGAAGTGGCTGCTGAAGACTCTTTTTCAGGCCAATCAAAGGACCTGCATATATGTAAGACAAAAAAGGGGCCCAGTTACAACATTTCACCCAACACTTTTGCAGCCTTTTCAAATATTACTCCAGCATTACTGTTGGAATAAGAAAAGAACATGTAACATTATTTCTTATAGTTAAAGTCCCTGTCTGGGCAATAGACAACAGACATGTAGCAATAGTTCCACACAGCTGATTCACCAATACTGGTACAGTAGTTTGAAACTTACTGGCGATCCCCCGCCCAGAGTCGAGCAGCTGTCCCCTTGCAAGACTCATAGTGATTGGCTGCACCTGATCTCTACATTCACTACAAAGAAGGGGGTTGCCAGCCCTTGGCACGTCCCCTCTCTTGAAAATGAATGGTGTGGGTATTGCCAGTCGCCGTGCACCATAAATGGAGTCAGCGAGCAGGCAGCAAGGCAACAGTGTGCTATTGCCATGAGTGGGAATGGCATGACCTGGATCTCCATAGATTACTATCATTGCTACTACCACCCTCATTATATACCACCATTCTGCTTTTATATCATGCTTACTATCATTCAGCATACAGTAGCAAGGTAGTTTGGTCACACACACAACTGTGAAAATTGCACATTGTACCAACGGTCTAACATTAGTTTTTATTTTATTTTTTACAGATTTTAATCCAAACATTTAATGCTTAATTTGACATCTACCCTTAATAGGGACTGGCGGAACTTCATCTTCAATCTTCTTCTTTTGTTTCTTCTTTTTGGGAGGTATAGGTGACATCGTATCTGTGACACTTTGATACTTATCACTAGGTCTGAACAAAATACAAGAAGCACGTTAAGGAGCAAGGAAACAGAAATAGTTATATATATATTATTTAATAAAAGGCTAATGTTATGTACTAATATACATGTATTTCTAATGCCTGTGCCATTAGTAGGTGGCAGCTTTCTGGCCATGGCTCTGCTCAAGGAGAATTAGTAGAACTAGCCTGTGACTGCATTTGCTAACTGAAGATCTAACTTGGAGTGATGTGCGGCAGGCAGAGACAGATTTATAAAGGGGCAAAAGGGTAGATTTCACTGGGAACACCCAATGGAGTAGGGCCGTCATCAATAATCTGGGTCCCATACAGCCGGACAGGCACTAGGCCCTTTTTAACTCATTTGTGTGTACCCTACCATTCTACCTCTTTTCCCTATACCAGCAGGTAGGGTCCCCATTACCACTTCGAGGGGTCTCTCTAATACACTGAGCCACCCTTACTCAGCCTACTACACTAATCTAATAAAGGGTCGCTCATAATACTCATGGTACCCCTTGACTACCCTGGGCCTACCCCGTAGTGCCCTGTAACAGCCTGGGGCCATCCTTACTCTCCTTTAGCGTATAATACCATTGAAGGGCTTCTTCACTATCCTGAGGCCATCCATACTGTGCAAGGGTCCATAAATCCCTTACATATTAATGGCCATGCATAGCATTCAAGAATCTCCCCCCAGCACTACCCTGTGACTCACCCATACTGCCCAATTGCCCCCTATACAGCCATGTAGCTGTAAAACAAAAAATATAATGAAGAAATGGTGAGTAGAATCGGGAGATGGCACTGACTGGAAAATTGGTTGGACCCCAAACTGTAAAAATATACTAATGGCACTGATTAATTTTACCATAAAACAGGGGTCCTCAAATCTCCTCCTTGAGGGTTGAAACAGACCAGGTGATGCACACATGTAATAATTAGAGCTATAGCTCTTTCTAAGCTAAGTTGGCATGTACCACGTTACCCATCTGAGAGTTACTGCACAACAGATAAAACTGTTATTAGGGGCCCTATTGCGAAAAAATGGCCTAATGTTAAAAATCCATATAAATTTGCTGAATGGTGGTGGTGGGGGGAGGAGTCACTTATACACCCGGCATCGAGAAATATCCAGCCAGGCTTGCTTATCTTTCTTTTAATAAAAGGAAAAGGACATCCGGGGTGACAGGCTCTGTCACCCCTGATAGACCAAAAATGCCACCCCTGGATTGTATTCCTACCATGAGAGAATAAACCACAAGCTTGGCGGGAGTTTTATTCAGTTCGGGAGTATACCTGATCCCTCCTCTCATTAGCCAATGTGTTTATATGGATTTTCAATATTACTCATATTATTTTGTGATAGGGCTCCTTTCATTAAACTTTTTCCTTTTTGGAACACATGCACACTTATAAAAGTGTATACTATTTTTTATGCCAAAGGGATGTCTTCCAGGTGGTGCTGAGATGACCCCGTATTTTTTTCTTATGTTCCAAAATGTCTATTTCATGGAAGCATTTTTCACTACCCGCAATCTGTTGCTATTGGCAACTGTACCCCAAGTCTGTACACCAAGATCTACAATAAGAGAGCAGTAAGCCATATACACACAGAACACAGCTGTTATTGGCGCTGCTGAGGTGAGGGAGCTTACTCAACCTTACACATGGCCAGCAACAGCGTTCTGTGTGCACAGAGCTCACTCCTCTCTTCTTATAGATCTTGGTGTATAGCCTTGGGGTACAGTTGCCATTAGCAATAGATTGCAGAAAACTGCTTCCATAAAACACACATTAACATACGAAAAAGAAATACTAGATAAGTCCTAAAAATTCAATTGAAAGTGGACTTTTTCTTTAAAATCCCTGTCCAGACACACTAACTTCCTTCCACCATATGCCCCTCGGTAGGAGTGTAAAATAAGCCATTTTTAAGCATCTCAAAATCTCTGTTTTAGGTAAATACATTATTTATTCTAAGTAAAGCCATTTTCTTTGCTTTGCTTTTTTGGTTGTGGCGCCTCTGGGAAGGGCATTTCATGGAGCATGATCTGCATGCTCTGCTGTTGTCAGAGACAGTTGTGGCTTTCCAAGCTCGCTCATACAGAGATCAAGAGACAGAGTTGCTTTTAGACCACATTTTGCATGAAATTAAAAGGAGGGCAAACTTTGGAGCCCTGGTATGGCCTCTACACGGTGCTGCAGGAAATAGAGGGGAGACACATGGGACATGCATTAGGTGTGTTGCTTGTTGCCTGACATTGCCGTTGGGTTTAAGATGAAGATTATAAAAAAAAATATTATTTACTCTGAGGATATATCCACCAACTTACATTACCTTTAATAAACTAACGTCACCATCCTGAGAACAAACTCAAACAATACTCACCTTCTGTCCCCTGCAGCAGCCATTGCGGTGTGGAGTTTTCTGAAGCTTACCTGTTTCAGTCATCTTGTCTCATGGGATGCATGTGCCTAGGAATCCTTTGCTTGCAAATGACGGATAAGCTCCCAAACAGGTGGATGAGACTTTGCCCCACTCCAAAGTGACTGGAGCACACTTCTCCTTTCAGTGTAACAAAGGGATGCGCCAGGCAATGCTTCAGAGCACCGGATGCCAAGGACACTTTTTTATGTTATGTCTGGACAGGGTCTTGTATATGTATCATTTTTTAATATTCGTGAATATGGTTTATCACAAGCTGGGGAATAGTTTTTGTTTAGCAACACACACACATACTCGTTTGCAGGAACAAAAAGCATTTAAATCTAGAATAAAGTCATCTTACCGCTCCCGAGGATACTTCCATTTTACTGCAGGGAAGACAATACAAATAAAAAAACACGAATGTCAATTAATTGACTGGGACAAGGAAAAAACAAATGTACAAATCAATTTCATTCAAACTAAGCATCATTTAGACATATTAGTATCATCATTACTGGGCCAACAGTGATGCATAGTACAAATCAGCTTAAATTGTGATTTTGTGTTGTGTCATTCTGGTTGTCAATGGCAGATCTAACTGTTATTTCCCACACAATGAAAAACACAGCTAGAATGTCTGTCTAATAATGGGGCCCCTATGTGCAGATAACGTGTAGGTGGATCTTCCTGTTTGCTGTCTAGGGTAGATGCGGAGCTCTTGGGATGGGGAGATGTGATGAAATTAAGCCTGGGGGGTTGGATATAGTTTCTGGAGACCTTGGAGGGTAATACATTACTATTTAGGATAACTGGAGCAATTCATTAATTAGAATATTTATTTTTCTTATACTCTATACCCTTTCATATAACTTGAAACTTATCTGACTCAAAACAAATCTCAGACGGGTTACTTATCACTAACGGTTATTCATTGTTTTTTTAACTGGTACAAAAAGCATTGTGTTTTTGCACTAATGTATATAGCTTCTCACTAGGGATGAGCGAACCGGTTCGGACGAACCGGAATTCGCTCCTAATTTCAGGGAAAATTCGATTTGGCACGAACCCAAATTTTTTTTAGTTCGTGCCGACCGAATTTTCCCTGAAATAAAAAAAAAAATGCTGGCATGGTGGGAGCGGGCAGGCCGGCTACGCTGTCAGCGGGCGGCGGAAGCCAGCCCGCTGACAGCGCAGCCGGCCTGCCCGCTCCCACCATTCCGGCATTTGTTTAAAAAGCAAACACTTACCTGCATGGTCGGAGCGTGGAGGCCGGCGCCGCTCTCAGCTGTCATCAGAGGGCGCGTCATCAGAGGGCACCTGAGAGCAGCGCCGGCCTCCACGCTCCGACCATGCAGGTAAGTGTTTGCTTTTTAAACAAATGCCGGCATGGTGGGAGCGGGCAGGCCGGCTGCGCTGTCAGCGGGCCGGCGGCGGCCCGCTGACAGGCGTAGCCGGCCTGCCCGCTCCCACCATGCCGGCATTTTTTTTTTCAGATGAGCGATTCGTGAAAGTTCGATTCGGGCGAACCCGAATTTCTTGGGGAAATTCGGCGAATAGCCCGAATCGAACTTTCAAGAAGTTCGCTCATCTCTACTTCTCACCACAAAATGAATTTCCTCAGGAGCAAAGGGAGTTGTTCAGACATAGAGAATATACCGATACACTAGTGGCTCTATTGGCAGCTATGGCTACAGGACAGGCACCTTAAAAAACAATTAAAATTGAATAAGTGATTCTCCACACCCCCTCCATGTGAGACTCACCAGACCCACAACGTGGAAAGAATAAATGAAGAGAGCTGTCATTACAATGGTTATACAGAAAAGGACTTTGTGGGGCCAAGGAAATCACCTTTCTGTCCAGTACAACAGGCCCAGGCTCCTTGCGGATAAGAAAATGTGCAGAGGAGAGAGGAGCAGGCAGGAGAATAACAGGTGAAGAAGAAAATGGGAAGGACAGACCAGGAGCACACAGAAAAGGGAAGAGCAGATGGTGCGACCATCATGAGGATCATCAGTACCCAGCCGAAAACTCGGCTAGTAGTCCCAGGAGGCCACAGATGCTGGTGATGCATCCGACTTCTAAGTGCGTTCATTAAAAAAAAACAGTGATGGATGGGTCTTCTGTTCTTTGATGGTATTTATCCACTATCTGTAGCTGTCAATAGACCCCCTGCTGGTGCATTATAAGAAAATAACCTTTTTAAAAACACCCTGCACTTTATTTAGTTTTAAATAAAATAGAATAATTTATTATTGTTCACCAACTTCATCAAGATATCCAAGAAATTCTCTCTTGGTTAAATACTTGCTTACAAGGAAGAGATTAAAGAACATATGGTTTCATTTTGTATCACAAAATAGGTACGTTATGAAGCAGTTGGATCAGTTGGATCAGTGGGTAGTAACTACGTTGTAATCTGGTTGCTTTGCAACTCATGGCTCTGAAGGACTAACCCAAGTATGGTAACTGAAGCTGAGTGTGGCTGATATGTGTAGGTTTCAAAAGTTTCTTCTAAGCTTGAGCTAGGGATCTCCTTTCGTACACTATGAGGTCAATTCAGAGTCAGGTGAGAATTCCAACTTTTTAAGGAGAGGAAACTGGCATTGACTTTCATTGTCTACCCCGGGGCTGATTCAGAGCCAAGTGAAAATTGACACCCAGTAGACAATGAAGGTTAATGTCAGTTTTCTCTCCTGAAAAAAGAGTGAGAATTCTCACCTGGTTCTCAATCGACCCCTAAGTGCCTACATACAAGGCATTACTTTTTGGAAATTAATTTAATCTCAACAGAAAACTTATGAACACAAAACAAAGCTTATCAGGGTTTCATACTTTGTGCCTAAGAGTGTACGGTAAATCATGGGTGATGGTTATCCCTAAAAATGTTTTTTGTTGAACTCCCCATGATGATCTTGACTGTTTTTGCACTGTTGAGAATCAGCTTATTGCTGTCCCATCAATTACCTATTCTGGTGATTTGATAGGCTCCAGTGTCATTAGGGTGGATTCATGGTTGGTGCGCAAAATGCTCAGGCGGAGCGCAAACAAATCTGCATGCACCTAGGTGCATGATTCATGGCTGTGTGCGCTGCGCCAGTTAACCCTTAATGTTGTTTGGCCCAAGCATATTAATGCTTAAAGTGGACCATCACCCTCCCGTGATCGGCCCGGGAAGATCACCTCCCTCCCCGCGGGACATCCGAGATCGGGATGTCCCGCGGGGTGAAACCCCCCCAAACACCCCAAATCCCCTTACCTTGTCTTCGACGGCGGCCGCCCGCCGCCGCCTCCCTCGCGCCCCTCTAGACGTGCGCGCGCCCGCGCCGGCCGTCTGTGAATGGGGGAGGCGGCGGTGGAGGAGCCGCTTGTCCGCGGCTGTCAAAACGCTTGTCCGTCGGGCGCTGGGAGCGGGGAGAGGTGAGTTTTTCGGGTGATCGGGGGGGTTTCACACAGCGGGGCACCCCGATCGGGGGTGCCCCACCGAAGTGGACCAAGACCCAGATAGTCAAAATCCTGGGTGTTGGTCCACTTTAATAATTTAATATCCAAGTTTTTTGTTGTTTTGACCTTAATTTTTGTGATTTTGGACAACTTTTTATCCTTTTTTTTCGAACAAAAACAAAAAAAGGGTTCACTCCCTAAAAAAGAACTTGCGGCTCACATTTTCATATTTCAAAAACATGCCAGCCACTGCCAATATGTGTTTTCAGAATGAAACAAGCCAGTTACTCATTGAAATCGGCAGTTTCCTCTACCTATTTGCTGGAGGAATTTGACTCTGCAAATTGCCACACTTGCGCATGCATTTCTGACCTCTAATCATACCATAAATCGACCCTATTTTCACTTTTGAACCAAATATTTGCAGTGTCATCTGCAGACTTAAAGTCCCTGTCCAGGCAAACACTTTGCTCCACCCTAACCCACTTGGGGGAAGTAAAAAATAAGCTATATCAAAGTACCTGGAAATCTCTGATTACATGTAAATACCTCATGTATTCTATACTAAACTGATTTCTTTGCTTCAGTTCATGGATTCGTGCCTGAGCCAGGAAGGGCATGTCATGGTGCAGCTTTATGAGTCTTGAGCATGCTGGAGATAAGGAATGAAATTGCCATTTCCTGCATCAAAACGCCAACTAATCAACTAATCTACTGTACAACATCCAACATCGTTATTATTTACTGCACCCAAGAGGGCTAAGATTTTTTGCCTGGACAGAAACTTTAATTCTGGCGATGACACTGCAATCATTTGGTTCGGCAGTGACAATAGGGTTGATTCAAGCCCTATTTAAAATGTAAGACCACAGCCCTAGTGCTGGCACTGTAAAACCGTGACTTTGAGGCATACATCACTAGGTGCAATGGCAAAAAGGGGAAAAAAAGCAAAAACGCATAGAATGACATCAGGGACACACAAATGGCATGACACACACGTTTGCCATGTATAACCTAAGTACAATAACTGAAGAAAAAAACATCCTGAAGAGACCAGGGATCCTGTGTCACTTGACTGAGCACAAAAAAAACAAACAAACGCTAACCAGTAGTCACCAAAAGTAACATAACTGGAATGGCTAATTGAAGTCTATGAGGGAAGGACTCTGAACGTCTCATGTGATGTGGCGCTGTAGGGAACACAGCGCCGGTACTAACCAAACACGCGACGTTCTTGATACATGGAACGCTGCATGGTGCTATGTGTGGTGCTAAACCTGTTTTCGCATCATGAATATGACTTGCTGGTGGCACTGCAGAAAAACACATGCCGCTACCTGGCGCTAGTGTTTCTTAAATAAGGCCCAATGTGTCATTCATGCACATAGCAGACTTTGGCTCCATTTTGCTAAAATGATCTGGACTTGCACTAATGAACTAATGTATATAATAAAGTAAATCAAATATTTTTTAAATTTAGCTAAAGTGTAAAATAAAATATGTTGTAGAAAACCGTCCTTTAAACTGAAAGCCATGATACTCATGAGAAAATGATTTTAAATAGAATTATCTTCATAACATGAAACATATGCATGTCCAGAACAGATTTACCACAGGTGCTGTCCAAATTCAAGCCCCTTTCCAGATGTTTTTGGAAAGGCGTGAATTCATGGTGAGAATTCTCACTTTCCTCTGTGATTTTACAACTCACATGACAGTTCATCACTGAATCAATCACTGTCAACGAGTTGTACTAGTTTTCATTCATAAAATTAATGACGCTACAAGTGGCATTCATTTTATAAATAAAACTGGGCAACGGGTTTTGTTTTGAATTTTTAGTTTGAAATTTAATTAAAATAAGGAATTGTGTGGTGCCAAAATGCAACCAGCCCGGGCACCAGGCATAAGGGCTTGTAACCCAGGACTCAGAGGCTGCCCCCGGCCCTGCAAGCTAAAAGCCCTCATGCCCTTTGGTACAGGCTCAGGGCTATTTCAGGGGTGTCATGGGCTGTCCCTGGACCCCTTACCAGTTCACCCCAAGTACATAAAAAAAAGACACAACAAAATAAAGTTTATTGATCTCAATTTAACTACTTACCAGTCCCGTCTCCTGTCTTGTAAGGGCTTAAGGGCTTGTAGCTCGCAGGGCCAAGGGCCGCACAGTGTGGCCTCTGAGCCCTGGGTTACAAGCCCTTATGTCTGGTGCCTGGGCTGGTTGCCTTTTGGGGGGCCGATCCCACACAATTTTTCTTTGTAAAAATAACATTTTAAACTATAAAAAATAAAATGCAAGCCCAGCTGAGCGGCATTCATTTTTTAAATGGAAACTGGTAAAAAAAAAATGTTAAAACATTTTTCTTAGTCGTTAGATAAGAATTGTTTCTAACCAAAAATGCCAAATGATTAATGTCAGATGTCATTTTAGTTGTTAAAAAACAATGCTATCTCCAGTGGCATGATCTATAACAATCTCCCCCCAATGAAGATGGCAGCTCTTGCCTGCTTTTTACTGGTGTGAATAGCTGGCGAGTAAAAAATGTTCTTGCCCCATTTTCCCAGCAAAAAACAAACCTGAATCACAGGAACATTTTGCATGATTTTTTTATTTGGAGTTCTCACAACCAAAGATAAATCACACCAAACATCTAAAATTCTCACCCAAAAAATCTCACAGACAAAAATGGCCTGCTGAATCAGGGTGAAAAAAATGGCATTTCCCTAAAAACCCACTTGAGGTTGAAATCTCGGGCAGGTCTGAGTCAACCCTGTGGTCCTCAAATTAAATAGGTAATATGTTTTTTTTGTCACAGACCTTCTACAACTGTAAAATCCAGCAGAAACTCCCAAACTGTAATGTAGACATTTTTTCATTTTCATCCAAATACATAATGCCTCAAAAAATAAGTTGTTCATTCAGAAAACTTACAGAGTTTTAGAGAGATATTTTGAAGTCATTGTAAGTTCGTCTAATGAAACAATTAAAAGAAAAATATTATGGCAAAAAGCTAAGCTAATGTGCGATAAGGAAGTGACACTTTAGGTCATTGGGGAAATTAATACAGCTACCTAACTGTGCACAGGATGGCAGTAATACGATTATTAGTGTATAACTGTTCCTCTACATTACAGAATATTGTACCATAGATAGGACTTAACACTTCCAATTGTAAATGTTTGGAAAAAAAAGCATATTTTCTAAACTAGGTAACATCTCACTGGATTTGAGTTAAAAAACCTAATGAATACATCATGTCAATGCAATGTATGTAGGACAATTAGGACAGTAGTGGCGTAATCCAAGTTTGAGTCTAAAAAATGTAAATATATACAAAATGTTTTTTCACTATTAAGGTTATGAATTCTTTCTGGATAGCACAATTTTAATGCTTTAGCACTTTGCAACATATGGTGTTGAGGTCCTTTTAGAGATTTTTCAGCATACCTCTAGGGCAGTCTGTAATACAGCAACATTTGTTATACATCTCAGATTGTAATTAATTTAGTCCCATTTCCCTCGGTCAACCTCATTGTGGTTTTAATTGGTTTTATTTTGTCTTAATGTTATGTATTGTAAATATCGCATGTGATCATTAAACATTTCATATATACTTTTGAGATAAAAATTTGGTTGTGCGGCCTCTTTTATTGGTGGTGACCTGTTTTGGGTCATTTCTGGCGGGCCCATTTGTGTTGTTTAACCAAGATTGCGTCTAACTTTGGGCATTTTCATGCTCTTCAAGCTCCATGAGACAAAAGGCTTCATTAGAATTGTAAAGTGTTGTGCACACCACCTTCCTGGGCAGCCAAAGATGTGCATAAAAGGGGAAGCTATGCAAGAAACCAAACATACACCATTGTGTCAATGTCTTGAAATCCCCTTCCTCAGCTAAAGTATAAAAGGACTGAGGCTTCAACCAAGGAGCACACTAAAAAACTCTGGTGGCAACTCGGATGTGGGAAAACCAGCTACTTGGACCTTGTTAGCTACCTGGATGTTTGAATATATCACCGCAATATGTTGGCCCCAGGTATAATACATAAAAGGAGCTATGGCTACACTGCTGCTGGGAATGCCTTTTGGTGCAGATTCAAGGTGGGTTTTTGTATTAAAGAATGATTGAACTTTTGGAGTGAGCTAGCTGTATATTCATTAAGAACCAGCAAAGTTTTCTAAGCTAACAAGGAAAGTCAGCTTCCCCTATCCTGCTATTGCTGACCTTTTGACCTGCATTGATAATACAGTAGCAACATATTATGATGTCAGACTGGCCAATGACAAATCCCTACAATAGCAACCCAAACAAGCAGATAATGGCATAATAGGCTTAACAGGCTGTAATCAACATGCTAGCAGTAATATTTACTAATTGAGACTAAATGCAGGGCTATTCTGTGTTAACATTTTGAGGTCCAACATTTTTAACAACATTACCTCCAAAGCAATTTATCCCTGTGAGCCATGACATGGTGCATCAAAGCCACAATCACAGCATGCCCTAGAGGGCATCATGGTCAACCCTTCTATTGCCCAGGATATGTTACTGCTCTCCCCTTACCCATCTTTTCAGACTATCATTGACCTTCCTCTGTCTCCATAACCTGCTCTCCTACCACCTAAGAGACACACTGCGACAATGTGGTAGACTTTTAGTGTTGAGGTGAGGGTATGTGAAAGCAAAGGGGAGGTTGCACACTTTTCTTTGGTCACCTTGCATTCTTCTTCCTAACCCACCTCTCATATGTACTGTAAGGGTCTCATCAGTTCCACATTGCACTACGCTTCCCTCTCTTTGCTGTTTTTCAGCCTGACCCACAAACCTTGAGCTGCACAAGAGCCTCTCTTTCGGTCCTTCTTATCTATGTTGCTGCACAACCCCCAAGCTGGGCTGTTTCTTATTAGGCATTCAAATACCTGTCCCTAGGATAACATGAAATAGGGGGCAGCAACCATCTAGGTGAAATCTTAAATAAGGTTCCTCCTTTTATTTATTGCGATCATACTTCTCTTAGCCTACTAAACATATACTATGAATCCCTGTTTACATTGGGGGTGCAGCGGTAGGTTTTAACTAGCAGATTATTAATTATTTTATTGTTTATTATAATATTTTCAGCACAACAATGCCCAGCTCTGGCTCTGCTTTTAGGCTGCACCGATGTTCATTTTCTGGCAGTATTCATAAAGGGATGGGGCCAATGTTTTGTGTGCTTTGGCATAGAGAAGAGTTAAAGAGGAAGTCCAAGCTTTTTGTAACCTCCCACACCCTTCCCTCCATCTGTGCTAAGCCCATTTCAGGCATTAAAGTAATAAAACAACTCACGTGATCCTCTCATGTGATCCTCCTCTGATGCTTGGGGGGGGGGGGCTTTGCACAGCAGCACAGCTACAATTGGACAGTTGCAGGCTGCCATTGTGTTAGTGTTTTATTTGATGTGTCTAATAATTTATACCTTTGTACACCAATTTCAGAAAATGTGGTTTGCGGTTGTCTCACTTGAATTTGAAGTTTGTATGCTTGGCTTCCTGAGGTTGGAAAAGGGAACAAGCCAGCAAAATAGTTCTCCCCATGTGTATAGCTCCAATATATATTAGGGCATCTTGATCTAATTTTACTTTGCTTGTATTATATATGTAACATTTCAAGCTTACATGTTTTTACAGTGTTAAATATATATATATATATATATATATATATATATATATACTTTATTTTTACACTTTTACCAAATGTAACCTTTGCTTGTTGAAATGTATTTTGTGTTCATTCGTTTAAGTGAGCTCTCACCTTTTCGCCTTTTGGAGATAGTCTGGCATAGAAGGACGAGAAAGAAAGTGAGAATACTTAGGACACCAATGCAGCAAAGAAGCACAGCATACAGGTACAGGTCTAAAAGGATAAAGAGCAAAAATTAAACCTGCAAGAGGTTGAAATACTAAACACTAGGTACTTTTAAACATTTTACGTCAAATACAATAATGTATGTTGTATAGATTATGTTACTTCATTATCATGTAGGGATAACATTCTAGAGATGGCTTAATGCCTTTATGACCAATATTGAACAGTTGCATTTATTTATATAATTTTAAACAATCATGGCAATGTTGTCGTCTGCTTATGAGAACAATAAACAGAAATCTAATAATAAATATCCTATATTCCATGGCTCTTACAGTTTTTTTATTTTACATATTAATACTAAGCCTTGCTCCTTGTTTTCTTTTTCACCATTCCTATCATTTTACTGTTGCCTAGTGATGTTTAGTTTTGTTTTTCCAGTAATAGTCTTAGTAAGACTGTTGTGGCCCTGATTGCAATTGGACAGTTTAATTCGAATCCTTTTTGACTACCGCAAACTAATTTTTCTTTGTTTGCATGAATCCATACTGACAAGGACTGTCACATTTTGTTATACCCAAAATAATGCAAGTAACAGATCATAAATATATTCTTGTTGTAAAGTTTATAGTTTATCTTTGATAATGGTGCCTATCATTAAAATGGAACCTAAAGAAGCCATCAGGGCCCTACAGTAAATAGTATTGAGTCCAGACAATTAGCTGCCTTGGGAGCCCACCAAGCTTAACTCCCACGTAGTTCAATGTTGAACAACTAGTGGTTGTGATTAGTCTATAAAGCCTATGCGTTCGTGAATCACACACAGGTAACCCAAAATCCAAATAATGTATTTAGGTGGAACTGGGGTTCCAGCATGGAGCAAAGGGTTTGCTTCATGAAAGAACTTGCTATGTCACCATCAACCTAAAAACATTAGTAGATCTGGGGCTGAGACATCTAGTTTGTATACTGGTACTGATTAAAGGAGGAGCAAATCAAGGCCCGTGTGCTGGGGCCTCCACCATTTGTTAACTAGGGCAGTGATTGAGCTATAGTTACTTATGTAGGGCCTCCACTAGACCTCCTGCCCAGGGGCCTCCACCACACTGGTTGTTTAGAGCCACTGACCTAGAACAAACATGGTGTTCTTAAACATAGAAAACCATCCAAATGCATAGTGTCTTGATAAGTCACACACCTGCTCCTCGCTCCATTGGTGTCCTCAGATGGCGCATTGAGCCTGTTGCCTGGCAAGGGCGTCGGTCCCAGATGTCGTCTCAGACAGCGTCGACTAAGACATCGTTGTCTCAAGTGACACTGTGCCTCTCCTTCTCCTGCATCCCCGGCACTCCTGCATGGGTACACGTGATCTTTATGCCATCAGGCGGCTCCACATGCAGCGTGCCGGCCAGAGGCTGATTTATATGGGCCACTGAGCTCTAGGGTCACTTCCAGGGCTATCTAGCTCTCAGTCAGTACTGGGCTATCAGCCCATGGAATAGTAGAGGTCAATTGGCCGCCCCCATCCCAGCCAATCCCTTGCACACTTTCCATAATAAAGGTACTTCAGCCCCTTTCACCAGCACCAATGATAAGTAACACCTTGGGTTTGTGCGGTGCTCTTAATTCTCTTGTTTCTTGTGTCTGAAATGGATTGACCTTGCCTCCTCTGTACTCCCCATTGCTGATGTCGGAATACTTGACCCTGCCTCTGCCAGCTCCTATTGGTACCTCACTCCAGCTACGGTTTTGACCTCCGGTCTGCCCTCTGACCCTGACTCCGGATATCTCTCTGCATTGACACCTGTTGGACTGATTTCCCATGTATGATCCTTGCTTCGTCTGACTCCTGTGAACCCCAGCTACGCTCACCCACCTGCAGGTCAGTTGATATAGTTTGCACATTGCACTACTGGGGGTAGTCGTGTCCGGCTAGACCTGCAAGTGTCCCAGCAAATGGGGGCTTGTCTAGGGGTGAAGAAAGCGGGACATTATCGACTAACCTGGACCTGCTAACTGGTGATCCTTACACATAGCATTCATGCCTGTTTCCCGAGAATGGAAAGTAGTGTGAGTGCAGGGGCAGCAAGGCAGCCATGTCAGAAATAGAAATCTGCAGTACTCTCATTATTCCCTTTAATTGTAAATTTCCACTGAAACGTATTTCGTTTAATTCTTTTGGAGGCAGCATAACTCATTATACATACAATACATTTCAATTTCCCCACACAAAACTGCTCCTCTTTAAATTTTAGGAGACAGCTGTACACTAAGTTAGGGATACAACCTTATTTAAAGTAAAAAGAAAAACATGGCTCTGTTAATCTTTTTATTTTATGTATATTAAAGCTACTACTTTTAAAGTGGAAGTCCCATCTGGCGACCTCCTCACCCTGCCTCCCGTCCGCTGCCGCTGAAGCATAACCTGAGGGGGGGGGGGGGTTACAAGAAAAGAAACAGTGGCACCTGTGGCAGCCACATGGACAGTGCACAGAGGGGTATCTCCTGATCTGTGCAAGCTGGTGCCCGCCTCTTGGGTAAATGGGCATACAGACTGTGCCAGGAGGGGAGTGCCGCTCTGTGCATCCTGTCCAAGATGGCAGTGCCCAGGACCCAGTGTCCTTGTGCGTTGTCCCCTGCCCTCACATCAGTCACTGCACGCTCACTCCATTCTTTGCAATAGAAGATGCCAAGAGCTTGTAATGAATGGAGAGGGCTGTGCATAGAAACTGTGACTGGTGGAGAGCGGTGGAGTCACGGCCAACAAAGAGGATTGGTGGCGATCCAAAGAACTCTGGGGTGCATGCTCATGGTGCCACTCGTTCACAGAAATCAGGAGGTTTCTGAGCAGAGGAATGGTTGGGAGCTGCTGCAGGGGAGAGAAGGTAAGTACCTGCTAATTTTTTTTGGGGGGGGGGTTCCATTCCCTTTAATTATTAGATCATATACAGTTCAAATTAGAATGTATCAATGTGCTACCTTGAAATAACGTCCACGAAAATAGCTGTCTTTCTTCAGGTGTTGTATGAGAAGTAACTGCAAATAAAACGAATACACCCAGAATAATATTCATACCAGTAAAATACACAATAATAATATATATGTCAGCAGTACAGAGGGTTAATAGCCAGGATAATAATCATCGATCAAGTATTTGACAGAATGATTAGCCATAGCCAAAAGCCATATCTGGTGTGCCGGTCCTTAGAGGACAAGGGCCCTGACTCCACTATTTCAATAAAACCTCTGATTATTATCTTTCTGCGAATTATGACAAATTCACTTAAAGCGGAACAAAACCCAACCGAGGCCGGCTGGCTGCTGGTCTTCCCCCGGAGCTCTCGTCCAACGAGGGCCATCTGAAGTGACTACAGCAACTACAGTGTCATTCAGCAAATGGCTCTCATTGTTGTGAATGGGGAGCACATGCTGCCACATCCCGCATAGTCATGACAGGCAGCTCTCATTGGACGAGAGCCGACGTTGGGATGGCCCAGAAGGAGGGCAGCGGCTTCCCATGGAATCTTAAAGTTGAACAAACCCCGCCAGGCCTGGCCCAGGCATCTTTTAGATGCCAGGTTCTGGGTGGGTTTTGTTCTGCTTTAAGATTGCAGAGAGCAGTACACTGAGGTTAGACTCTAGCATAAAGTACCATTGGCAACAGAACTAAACACTGGTTAGTTTGGAAGAAAAAATAGAGTGTAGGGGAGCAGGCATAGCTGACTAAGATATGAGCCAAAGAAAAAGAAACTACATACAAGATATGTAAAGATCCAGATTCATGTCTGTCATACAGTTGTGGTCAGAAAGCTGAGTGTCCACCAAATGTAACAAATTGGCAGTGGAGCAACATGGGAAAGTGAGTAACAGATGGGATCTCACAATATTAATGCTAAAAGAGACATGAATCAACACTTCAAACACTAGAAATACTGTACAGAGTAACATATTTTATACATCCCATTATGTAACACAATTGTTGTAAACGTGTCTAACCATTGATATTCAAATACAACTGCTTAAACCAGACCAACAGCCTGGCACAGTTGGAAAAGAAAGGTTTTGGAGCTTCCTCTCCCAGCATCTCAGCCATGCTGCTGCCTGGATTCAATTGGCATAACTGACAATGCCTAGTAACAGGAAGCCCAGCAGCACCTGTTTGCACGTGGCCTGCAAATGCACGAGCCGCCATTTTGTTTCTAAAATTCACTGTAGTAGCAGTTAGAAAAAGGTAAATGAATTTTCATGTTCAGCAATCTAAATTGCCTTGGGGAGGGATGCATATGAGCACTGTATGTTGTGTTGGTCTGGTTTAGGTAATTTTTGACTGTCCGCTCTGTATTCAGCTGCCTTCAGCAGTGTGTACTGGTCGGCAGCTGGTGTCCCGGTGCTAACTAACATTATGTAATTTATTCATGATGCTGAATTGCTTTTAACATGTTATTATATATTAAAGGGGCAGGCATGGCCTAGTGGATAAGGAACGGAGAGTTGCAGGTTTAATTCCTGGCCAGGACATGATTGAAACACTCTTGAGAAAGGTGCCTAACCCCCAAACTGCCCCAGGGGTGATGGCAGCTCACCGCTCCGGCCTTATGTAAACTCAATATTTACTGGTGCAATTCACTGGTTGGTTTGTATTTGTACTCACTGCACAGATGGGTTAAATGCAGAAGACACGTCCTTATGTGTGCCTACCAATTTTTAGTGTGAGAAAGAGGGATATTTGTTAAATTAGGCCACGTCCCATTATTGGGGGATGGATATGAGATAGGTTGTAACTATTAAAGCAATGGAAACACTTTGAATAGGCAAATGAATCATTTATAGATCTGCATATTAACCCCTAAAGAGGTAAAAATGAGAACAATCATAGACAGGGGGGCATGGACTCAAAAGAGACACAGTCCCTCCAAATCAGGGACACTTGGGAGGTAAGCTATTGAGTCACTGCGATTGACTGGACAAGAATTTGCTGAAGCACACTTGTCACACTGGATCTGTGTTTAGTATAACTTGGCCTTAAAGTGGTCCTTTACCCATAAGCTTACCACTTCCTCATTAATTGTATGGCTGCCAATCACATGACTGCCGGTGACCAATCAGGATTGCTGAGTGGGCTTGCAAATCAAACCCGAATATTTGCCAGGGGTCACATGATTGTCTGCCAGTTGCTGTTATACAAGTGAATATGACTAGAGTTTAACTTTAAGTCAAATTTTATATATAATATGGAGAAGAGTAATCAAGAACAAGATTACTTCATCAAGGAGCAAATGGAGGAGAAAGGAAATATTTGCTGCATGTATTGACTTTTATTTGTGATCCTTCTACCATGAACTGTTTTTACTTTGCCTTCTCACTGCTGGTTTCGTGAACCCTTAAAAAAGATAAAAAATGAAAAAATGGACTGCTGCTTCACACATCTGTTATCAGCAACCCACCATCATGAGGAGACATCAAAGTGGTTGCTGGGTAACTTGTGCTGTTTGTTTTATGTTTTAAACATCAGAAAAAAACAAGAAATGCAAAGCCTCCTACCCTAGGGCCCTATTCCCTCTTTACACACAGGGACTTTAAAAGCCTTCCTTCCTTCCATTATGCCTTCTAAAAGGCAAAAAGACGATAAAAAGTGTAAATAATACGGGAGGCAGGAAAAGCCATAAATCTGTCATGTTACAGCAACAGCATACAAAAAATGAATCTAACTCCTTGCTACTGTATCTAAAAATGTAAAATAAAAGGTTGAAAGGTAGAACTATGGTGTCAGTGAGGGGCAGAGGAGTAGCTAGGCTTTCTGGCACCTGGGGCAAAGATTCAAAATGGTGCCCCCCACTTGTGCTAAGGCGCCTCCCTGACCTGCTAATTATTTAGTTAAGCAATGTGCACTTTCAATGAGGCTTGTGGTGTAAATTACAACCTGCATCTCAGTGAGTTTTTACCAATGTTTTCCCTATTTATCCTTATTGGAAAAATGATGTACCTCACCTGTGAAAATGCTTCATTGCTGGTACGGGTGATGGCGATACTGACTGATGGCGATACACCATCAGACACAAGAGCACTGCCATGCCCGCTCTATTCAATGCAATGGAGTGGGTGTGCCTAAGCCTAACATGCACCCACCATTTTACCGTGACTCTTGTGACTGAAAACAGGGGGGTGCAGTGACTAAAGTTTGGGCACAGGGAAGTGTGGGAAGTGATCGGGTGAGTTGCTTATTGCCGGGCTCGGGCCAATCAGTTGTGCGGGACAAAGTTTGTTTTTTTGATTGTGTGCAATCACTTTAAGCTTCTAAATTGTAGACACTTTGAATTGTAAGGATGGCTCCGGGTGTTAGTGGTAGGCTTCTGCGCATGCAGCCGGAAGTAGGCCATTAGACTCAATAGGCCGTCCACATTAGAATCAATAAAGTTGTGACATTTATGCAAATCTAGGAGACAGAGCCTCATTTGAATAAAATAAAAGCAGACATATAAGGTGTGAGAGTTATATATGTGCTGTTCTTTCAGAGAGTCAGATATAGTTACTGAGGTATTTTAATTTCCTCCATCTAGTCTGCCCTAGTCTAGTATCTTTTTAGAAGCATCATCCTGTTTTTGTAGGATATGTATTGACAAGCTGGTTTGAATAGTTTCTTACCTTTCAGCAGGGTACTTGCCGTGCCATTAGAAACTGCACTCCAGCGGTTGCGATGCTGTGCAATTTCCTGTACACGACATATGTAGTGACCCTGATCCGCCAGATGCAAAGAAGTCAGCTGAAGTCGGTAAATATGTTCAGGGCTTCCATCATTTAACTCCACCCTTTGACTCCAATTTCCAGACAAATGTATATTGCCATACTTTGTGATCCTGCCAATAGTTTGTTCATGCCCGACCACAGAAGTAAAGATCCAGCGCACAGTCAGTAAGCTATCCCGTTTTTTTCTCTGAGATACTAAGCACACTATGGAGGCATTTCCTCCTACAGGGTGAAAAGTCCAGGGGGATGGAGATACAGTAACATTAAGGGCATGGCAAAGACCTAAAAAGAGAAGAGAAAATATACGTTAGCAGAGTGTGACAATGTTACACAATTATATTTTTCCTTCTAACAATATAATACATTTAATTTAAGGTGTTCTTATACCCAGAAATAACGTTTATGTCATCACCTTCTATTCCCAGCCCAGTGCCCCAAACCTGCCCAATATTCATAACAACAGTAACAGGAAAGCAGTATGATGTCTGAATGGCATCCATATGCAAATTCATTAAGGCACATAAGGCAGTTAGATTGTAGTGCTTTCAGATTTATGGCAGTTATAACTGATAAGGGTGACCCCCAATGCTGAGCTGTGTGTACTGTAACTTGGGCCCTTATTTAGCAAGGGGTAGCGACTGGTGAGCGGCCGGTAATGACGGGCCCTGCCACGAGAACGCCGGCTCCCCACCACAATCACACATTTATCAAGCCAATCCTGCTTAGCGACTGAGATAGCGCCAGATAGCCACTCATTCATCATTATTCCAGCCTCAGCCCACAGCACCAGCGTCCGACCTTGAACAGCGACAGGTACTACCTCTCGCTACCTGCCGCTCTCCAATGCATTTCAATGGAACAATCTTTAAATATTAATAATTAATTGTTATTAATGTTTTTTTTTTTTTTCAATGTGAAAAATTCTGTGACCACTTCTGCCATGTTAGATAATTTTTTTAAGGTAAAAAAAAAAAAAAAAAAAAAAATTGTGCAGAATTGATATTACAGGTCTGATATTATTGTATTCATATTACTAAATTCTTAATAAATTTTTTTTTTTTGGTTTCAAAAAATATGGTGGTTTGGGGGCTAAAAAACTACTTTTAACACATCGCCGCCAGCGCTCTGGGGTTTAAACATGCATTTCACAGCGCTTGAATTTTGTGAGCGTGATTTTTTGATGAATATGGTGGGAGCCGGTCGCTCTGACCAGTTGCTATCATGCGCACCCATACATCGCGGAACCTGTCAAATAGTGACTCGTCACCTTGTATTCAACATTACTGCACACCGACTGAGTCGCTATCAACAACCGAACAATGGCCAAGCACAGCGACTACTAGCGGGCGCTGTGAAAATACTGCTACAGTCGCTCAACTGTCGCAACCTGCCGCTATTAATGAATCGGCCTCTAAATGTATCATCCTGAAAAGCTCCAGGGGGCTTCTTGGCCAAGTAGCAATGTGGCTAACTGCACCCAGTTTGTGTGTGGGTGAAGTCTTTAGTAAAAAAAAGGAAACACAGGCTGTTTTGGGGCACTTTGCTAGGGATAGAAGGTGACAGCATAAACTTTAATGATATAGGATCACAAATATTTGGGTGACCGAATTGCCTTATACAGAGAAATATAACAAAAAACAACAAAAATATATATACAACAAAAAAGATCCATCAACCGGAAAAAGACAATATCTAGGGATGTTAAGCAATGTCACAGGCCCCAAACTAGAAACTTTCCCTGTTTTTTTCAGCCCCCATGTCATTTTTTATTACAATGGAAAAACACTAACTGTGCATATTTAAACCATTTGCTTTCCCTAAGACTTCAAGAATACAACATCAGAATCAAAGCATTAACACAAAGGCTTCTGAAGACCATATTACAAAGATACTGCAAATGGCTCATGCAAGACATCATCTCTAATGTGCTCAACAAGTGGTAGTAATGGGCAGCTAAATCCATTTTGAGATTTGGAGCACTGGGCCCCTCTGGCACCTAAGTCATCAGCTAGTCACATAGAATACATATCAACTATTCATTAACATAGAAATGTATGATACAGGCCAGATCCCCGAAGAAGCCTTTAAGAGGAAACACATGGAGAACAATAGGTCGGAATCAATTCTGTTATACAAGGACAACACCCGATTCACGTGGAAGCGCCCATAGATTACTATGTCCAGCTTTTCACCGGCATCTGCAGAGTGCTCGCCCCGAAAGTGTGAGCGCTTCGCAACGCTGGCGTGAAACCAGTAAAATACCCCTGTGTGATCAGGGAGTGAAAATCAAAAAGAAGGACAACAAAGTAGTTGAAAGAGGGTGAGGTGATAGAGCAAAGCGTGAAAAGGAGATAAGTGACAGTCTAGGCATGCAAAATGGAGGAATATCCCTTTTGATATTGCTTATTCAGAACATGGATGGGAATGGTAGAAACTATTCTTGAGTCTCTTAGCTCTCATCTTAGGTCACCTGAATTTCCTTCCTGAAGGTAGTAACTAGAGATGAGCGAACTTTTGAAAAATTCGATTCGACTGATTCGCCGAATTTTCCGACAAAAATCGTTTCGACCCGAATAAATTCGCGACGAATCGCTATTAAAAACGGCTATTTCTGAGCCTCCTAGAGCCTCAATAGGGTTGTAAACCATTCAGCCTTGCTGTAACACGCACAGGATGCGTGCTGGGTTAGTTAAATAATACTTTGAAGAAATATCACATGCAGATCAGAGGCATCGCTAATAGAATCGCAGAGCGGCACAATTGCAGAGAGTTGAAGTGGCATCACTATGAGGGGCAGAAGGAGCCCAAATATACACTGGAGTTGGCCTCAGGAGCCCAAAAATTGGATGAATCACACCCTGGAGTTGGCAGAAGTTGGCAGCAGCAGCAGCAGGAGCCCAAATATACACTGGAGTTGGCTTCAGGAGCCCAAAAATTGGATGAATCACACCCTGGAGTTGGCAGGAGTTGGCAGCAGCAGCAGCAGGAGCCCAAATATACACTGGAGTTGGCTTCAGGAGCCCAAAAATTGGATGAATCACACCCTGGAGTTGGCAGGAGTTGACAGCAGCAGCAGCAGGAGCCCAAATATACACTGGAGTTGGCTTCAGGAGCCCAAAAATTGGATGAATCACACCCTGGAGTTGGCAGGAGTTGACAGTAGCAGCAGCAGGAGCCCAAATATACACTGGAGTTGGCCTCAGGAGCCCAAAAATTGGATGAATCACACCCTGGAGTTGGCAGGAGTTGACAGCAGCAGCAGCAGGAGCCCAAATATACACTGGAGTTGGCCTCAGGAGCCCAAAAATTGGATGAATCACACCCTGGAGTTGGCAGGAGTTGACAGTAGCAGCAGCAGGAGCCCAAATATACACTGGAGTTGGCCTCAGGAGCCCAAAAATTGGATGAATCACACCCTGGAGTTGGCAGGAGTTGACAGTAGCAGCAGCAGGAGCCCAAATATACACTGGAGTTGGCCTCAGGAGCCCAAAAATTGGATGAATCACACCCTGGAGTTGGCAGGAGTTGACAGTAGCAGCAGCAGGAGCCCAAATATACACTGGAGTTGGCTTCAGGAGCCCAAAAATTGGATGAATCACACCCTGGAGTTGGCAGCAGCAGCAGCAGGAGCCCAAATATACACTGGAGTTGGCTTCAGGAGCCCAAAAATTGGATGAATCACACCCTGGAGTTGGCAGCAGCAGCAGCAGGAGCCCAAATATACACTGGAGTTGGCCTCAGGAGCCCAAAAATTGGATGAATCACACCCTGGAGTTGGCAGGAGTTGACAGTAGCAGCAGCAGGAGCCCAAATATACACTGGAGTTGGCCTCAGGAGCCCAAAAATTGGATGAATCACACCCTGGAGTTGGCAGGAGTTGACAGTAGCAGCAGCAGGAGCCCAAATATACACTGGAGTTGGCCTCAGGAGCCCAAAAATTGGATGAATCACACCCTGGAGTTGGCAGGAGTTGACAGTAGCAGCAGCAGGAGCCCAAATATACACTGGAGTTGGCTTCAGGAGCCCAAAAATTGGATGAATCACACCCTGGAGTTGGCAGCAGCAGCAGCAGGAGCCCAAATATACACTGGAGTTGGCTTCAGGAGCCCAAAAATTGGATGAATCACACCCTGGAGTTGGCAGCAGCAGCAGCAGGAGCCCAAATATACACTGGAGTTGGCCTCAGGAGCCCAAAAATTGGATGAATCACACCCTGGAGTTGGCAGGAGTTGACAGTAGCAGCAGCAGGAGCCCAAATATACACTGGAGTTGGCCTCAGGAGCCCAAAAATTGGATGAATCACACCCTGGAGTTGGCAGGAGTTGACAGTAGCAGCAGCAGGAGCCCAAATATACACTGGAGTTGGCCTCAGGAGCCCAAAAATTGGATGAATCACACCCTGGAGTTGGCAGGAGTTGACAGTAGCAGCAGCAGGAGCCCAAATATACACTGGAGTTGGCTTCAGGAGCCCAAAAATTGGATGAATCACACCCTGGAGTTGGCAGCAGCAGCAGCAGGAGCCCAAATATACACTGGAGTTGGCTTCAGGAGCCCAAAAATTGGATGAATCACACCCTGGAGTTGGCAGCAGCAGCAGCAGGAGCCCAAATATACACTGGAGTTGGCCTCAGGAGCCCAAAAATTGGATGAATCACACCCTGGAGTTGGCAGGAGTTGACAGTAGCAGCAGCAGGAGCCCAAATATACACTGGAGTTGGCCTCAGGAGCCCAAAAATTGGATGAATCACACCCTGGAGTTGGCAGGAGTTGACAGTAGCAGCAGCAGGAGCCCAAATATACACTGGAGTTGGCCTCAGGAGCCCAAAAATTGGATGAATCACACCCTGGAGTTGGCAGGAGTTGACAGTAGCAGCAGCAGGAGCCCAAATATACACTGGAGTTGGCTTCAGGAGCCCAAAAATTGGATGAATCACACCCTGGAGTTGGCAGCAGCAGCAGCAGGAGCCCAAATATACACTGGAGTTGGCTTCAGGAGCCCAAAAATTGGATGAATCACACCCTGGAGTTGGCAGCAGCAGCAGCAGGAGCCCAAATATACACTGGAGTTGGCTTCAGGAGCCCAAAAATTGGATGAATCACACCCTGGAGTTGGCAGGAGTTGACAGTAGCAGCAGCAGGAGCCCAAATATACACTGGAGTTGGCCTCAGGAGCCCAAAAATTGGATGAATCACACCCTGGAGTTGGCAGGAGTTGACAGTAGCAGCAGCAGGAGCCCAAATATACACTGGAGTTGGCTTCAGGAGCCCAAAAATTGGATGAATCACACCCTGGAGTTGGCAGGAGTTGACAGTAGCAGCAGCAGGAGCCCAAATATACACTGGAGTTGGCCTCAGGAGCCCAAAAATTGGATGAATCACACCCTGGAGTTGGCAGGAGTTGACAGTAGCAGCAGCAGGAGCCCAAATATACACTGGAGTTGGCTTCAGGAGCCCAAAAATTGGATGAATCACACCCTGGAGTTGGCAGAAGTTGGCAGCAGCAGCAGCAGGAGCCCAAACATTACTTTAAACAGACCCTGGGGTTGGCCTCAGGAGCCCAAAAATTGGATGAATCACACCCTGTGGAGAGTCATGTGGAGAAAAAGTAGCTTAGTTAGTAATATCTACATAAAATTATGAATAAACAAATGCAAAAGTTTGCCAAAGTGAAGTTTTGTTTGAGGGTGTGTTTCCACCTTTTAATTAAATCAGAAACAAGAAGGTGTCATTGCCTCTGACTAATTAGCCCTCAAAAATTCTTGGAATTTTTAATCTGGAATCATGTCTGATCCGTCTTATCCGAAGAATATTAATAAAAAGTAAGAGTAACGTAAAGGATTTTTTATCAATACTTACTTGTGGTCCGATGCGGAGGAATGTCTGTAACTTGAGAGCAGCGCCTTAAATCTGTTTTGCACGATCCATCTTTCTTGGTCTGGCCCCGTCATCAATCTACTGGAATACATCAGGCATTGTTGGGAGGAAAGCTTGGCTGATCCATGCGCCATTCATTTCCACGCAGGGCAGTCTCTGGAAAAAAAAAGTCTGTATAAACCAGGGTCTTTTTCATATAAAAACAAATGGTTATTCTTGCTTTTCAACCATATGTTCCACAGCTTTACCAGTCATTGTGTCAGCCAATGAAGCAACTTTGTCTGGAAGTGCTGCAAAAGCAGTCCACTGCATCACAAGTGGCATCTGACACCCCCAGTCAACTGTCTGCCTGTTATGCTTTGGGTTCAGCTCCACTATCCATTGATCTGATATCCAAGATCTGATAATCATAAAATTCAGCAGCTACTGCCCAGCCAAGAAGTGGAGGAGACACTCGCCTCTTCTTCCACTATCCGGCAACTAGTGATGAGGAGAGTGTCGTGGGAGGAGGTGTTGCAAGCCGAGGTAGTGGAAGAGGGTCCCTGGAGTCTGCGGCGGTGGCGGCGGCAGCAGCAGCGAATTATTGCGGACTGTTGGTAGGAAAAATCAGCTACTCAGCGATGTGGCAGTGTTCCATGCAGCATCCTGTGGAGAAAAAGTAGGTTAGTTAGTGTATATACATAAAATTATGAATAGACAAATGCAATAGTATTGCGAAAGTGAAGTTTTGTTTGAGGGTGTGTTTCCACCTTGCAATTAAATCAGAAACAACTAGCTATCATTTGCCTCTGAATAATTAGCCCTCAAAAATTCTTGGAATTTTTAATCTTGATGTCTGAGGGATTTCTCCTCTCAGACAGCGTCACCATAAGTCCAGCCTGCTGCATTACCCAGTGGTGGACCTTTCAGAGAACTGATGGCTTGTGCCGAGCCGAGGTGGAGAGTCACATGGCATGGTTGTTGAACAGAAGGTGGGCCAGTCCTTTAGCCTGTCAGTGTGTACCAAAGTGCACAGTGTTGTCTACGCCTGGAGCTGTAACTATAGACTCATGGTGGACAATATATATCCTTTTAGGCCCCCTTGGTGATTGTGGTTTCACGCTGTTCTTCACATGGTTTTCCTTGACCATCAGAGTCACACATGGGAGGAACTACTAAAAATGAGAACTCAATCCATGAAAGCATTGCTTAATCCACGAAAACTGCAAATTTGGACCCATGGTGACTGACACTTGGAAGAACATCTTGTTTGCGCTGCGACAAGGAAGCCAGAGTCATGCGTCCTGACATGGCACACGTGTTCAGTCTAGTTTTGAAGTCTTGCCCCCATCTGAAAGACATCCGAACAACAGGAAAGAAAGTTAGCATGCACTTCTGGCACTCCTACACCACCAAGCACAACCTTATTGAGCCTCAGCGTCACAAAGGTGTACCCCACCATAGTCTGATTTGCGATGTTTCCACCCGTTGGAATTCCACCCTCCATATGCAGGATCCACTATAGCAGTGGTCCCCAACCCTGTCCTCAAGGCCCACCAACAGGCCAGGCTTTGCAGATCTCCACAAAGATGCTCAGGTGGAGTAATTAGTGCAGCTGCAGAGCAATAGAGCTGGCTATTTGGAGATCCAAAAAACATGACATGTTGGTGGGCCTTGAGGACAGGGTTGAGGACCACTGCACTATAGGAACAGAGAAAAGCCATCACGGATTTCTGGATGATCCAAACGGATAGGGGGACACCCCTGTGTAAATTCAATGTAAACCATTGGCAGCTCATACGTGACACCGACCGTTTGTTTAGGCCCTTTGAGGAAGCTACATTATTAGTCAGTTGCCAGGACTATGAGATGAACGATGAGATTCCACTGCTTCATGTACTACAACACATGTTGGAAAGCATGGCTGGTCAGGGCACTGGAGACATGGCACATACATTTCACAGCCACATGAAGCCTGTGGGGGCTGAAGTGGAGGAGGAGGAGGGGGTGGGGCACAGCAAACCACAGTTTAGGTTTCACAAAATGACCATTTTATCTAGTCATCTGACAGGAGAGGAGGTGCAGCCACAGGAGCTAGAGGGTTGTGAGTAAGGCGAGACAGAGGACCCAGACACACCATGGCAGTTTACAGTGGAGATGGAGACAGGTAGTCCCTCCGAGTCACTTGCACAAATGGCACGATGCATGCTCACATGCATGCGTACTAGTGAGCGCAGAATTGTCTCCATTTGTCAGCGGGAAGACTTCTGGCTCTCCAACTTATTGGACCCTCGCTTCCGGCACAAAATGGGGGCATTTTTTACGCCCACTGAGAGGGAGGAAAAACTGACCTACTACAGAGACATCCCACGTAGTCAGTTGGGCGATGTCTATTTGCGCCATGGCCCATACTCCCGCAGGTCTGACTCTAGGGGAACTTTGCGATCACCTTCCACTGCCATGGCTGCTGGGGGGGTGGAAGGAGCAGCAGCAGCTCCATCAGCAGCAACCTCAGTCTTCAGTCGCTAGTGAGTAGCTTTCTACACCCGCATAGTGAGTCTACTCATGAGAAGCAGGAAGACCTGGAGCTGGACCTCAAACAGCAGGTCATGTCATACCTTGACATGACCATGCCAACACACCTTCAAGATCCACTGGATTTGCTGGGAAGCCAAACTTGACTTGTGCCCGCAACTAGCAGAGTTTGCCCTGGAAAAGCTGTACTGGCCGGACAGTAGTTGATTTAGATGGCAACTGGGCTGCTCTATATAACGAAGCAAAATGGCAAATTTACCTCACTATATAAGCTATTGCCCCTCAGATTTACACAGGGGCTGCTCTATATTATGCTGCAAAATGGCAAATTAACCTCACAATATAAGCCATTGCAGCTCTATATAAATAAAAATAAATAAATAAAAAAAGGGCCTGTAGAAGCTTATTTAGTATAACAGATAGGGTGACATGTGCTGGTTTGGGATGCCCATATGGGCTAGTGTTTTGGCAGCAGTACAAAAACCAATGCAAAATGCAATAGCTTAATAAAGCTGATGCTGATCAACGCTTATTTAGTATAACAGATGGGGTGCAACATGCAGGTTTGGGATGCCCTGCGGCCTGGTGTATTTAAAGCAGACCAAAACCAATTCAAAATGCAATAACTTAATAAAGCTGAGGCTGTAGATGCTTATTTAGTATAAACAGGTAGGGTGCAAGGTGCAGCTTTGGGGTGCCCTGCGGCCTGGTTAAATGAAAGCAGTCAAAAAGGAAGTGCAAACTGAAGTAGCTTAATGAAGCTGATGCTGATCAACGCTTATGTTGTATACCAGATAGGGTGCAAGGTGCAGCTTTGGGGTGCCCTGCGGCCTGGTTTATTAAAATCAGTCAAAAACAAGTGCAAACTGAAGTAGCCTGATCAACGCTTATGTTGTATAACAGATAGGTTTAAAATAGCATGTGCCTTGGGATGCCCGTGTGGCCTGTTATATTTCAAGCTGAACAAAAAGTAACAATAATCCAAGTATGAGACATCATTTTGACCTTCTTCACAGCGCCATACTTTGAAAAAAAAAAATTAATTTCATGCCGATCAATCCAAAGGTCAATGCCCCTAACAAAAATAGTGTTCGGCATAAGTTTTCCTTCTGGAAGGACGTAACCTTTAGTTTACATGGTTGGGGTAGGTTATCTTACAAATTGGGATACCCCAGGCAGCAGTGTCATTGAAAGAGACAGATTGTAATGCAGGCCATACGCAAGCAGAGAAACTCAGGCTGCAACAGGCCTATTTAGTTTACATGGTTGGGGTAGGTTATCTTACAAATTGGGATACCCCACTGTATATGAAACCGAATATAAATGCACACCCAAAAGTGGACACTCAGCCTCCAAGAGGCCTGCTTAGTTTAAATAAGAGAGCTGCTTAGTATGGTAGGTAGGTTATGTTATGTTACAGAATGGGATGCCCCAAGCAGACTTGAGATCAGTATATATGCACACAGCAGCAGTGTGTTAGCAGGCTCATACAGGCCAAATTTCTTTAAATAAATGTGCAGCTTACAGTAAATGCAGAGGCTAATGGTATGTTACAGAATGGGATGCCCCAAAGCTGACTTGAGATCAGTATATATGCACACAGCAGCAGTGTGTTAGCAGGCTCATACAGGCCAAATTTCTTTAAATAACTGTGCAGCTTACAGTAAATGCAGAGGCTAATGGTATGTTACAGAATGGGATGCCCCAGAGCTGACTTGAGATCAGTATATATGCACACAGCAGCAGTGTGTTAGCAGGCTCATACAGGCCAAATTTCTTTAAATAAATGTGCAGCTTACAGTTAATGCAGAGGCTAATGGTATGTTACAGAATGGGATGCCCCAAGCAGACTTGAGATCAGTATATATGCACACAGCAGCAGTGTGTTAGCAGGCTCATACAGGCCAAATTTCTTTAAATAAATGTGCAGCTTACAGTAAATGCAGAGGCTAATGGTATGTTACAGAATGGGATGCCCCAAAGCTGACTTGAGATCAGTATATATGCACACAGCAGCAGTGTGTTAGCAGGCTCATACAGGCCAAATTTCTTTAAATAACTGTGCAGCTTACAGTAAATGCAGAGGCTAATGGTATGTTACAGAATGGGATGCCCCAAAGCTGACTTGAGATCAGTATATATGCACACAGCAGCAGTGTGTTAGCAGGCTCATACAGGCCAAATTTCTTTAAATAACTGTGCAGCTTACAGTAAATGCAGAGGCTAATGGTATGTTACAGAATGGGATGCCCCAGAGCTGACTTGAGATCAGTATATATGCACACAGCAGCAGTGTGTTAGCAGGCTCATACAGGCCAAATTTCTTTAAATAAATGTGCAGCTTACAGTTAATGCAGAGGCTAATGGTATGTTACAGAATGGGATGCCCCAAGCAGACTTGAGATCAGTATTTATGCACACAGCAGCAGTGTGTTAGCAGGCTCATACAGGCCAAATTTCTTTAAATAAATGTGCAGCTTACAGTAAATGCAGAGGCTAATGGTATGTTACAGAATGGGATGCCCCAAGCAGACTTGAGATCAGTATATATGCACACAGCAGCAGTGTGTTAGCAGGCTCATACAGGCCAAATTTCTTTAAATAAATGGGCAGCTTACAGTAAATGCAGAGGCTAATGGTATGTTACAGAATGGGATGCCCCAAAGCTGACTTGAGATCAGTATATATGCACACAGCAGCAGTGTGTTAGCAGGCTCATACAGGCCAAATTTCTTTAAATAACTGTGCAGCTTACAGTAAATGCAGAGGCTAATGGTATGTTACAGAATGGGATGCCCCAAAGCTGACTTGAGATCAGTATATATGCACACAGCAGCAGTGTGTTAGCAGGCTCATACAGGCCAAATTTCTTTAAATAACTGTGCAGCTTACAGTAAATGCAGAGGCTAATGGTATGTTACAGAATGGGATGCCCCAGAGCTGACTTGAGATCAGTATATATGCACACAGCAGCAGTGTGTTAGCAGGCTCATACAGGCCAAATTTCTTTAAATAAATGTGCAGCTTACAGTTAATGCAGAGGCTAATGGTATGTTACAGAATGGGATGCCCCAAGCAGACTTGAGATCAGTATATATGCACACAGCAGCAGTGTGTTAGCAGGCTCATACAGGCCAAATTTCTTTAAATAACTGTGCAGCTTACAGTAAATGCAGAGGCTAATGGTATGTTACAGAATGGGATGTCCCAAAAACCAGAGAGCACCTGGCAGGCAGCAGTAAGACTATGCACAGCAAAAGTGTCTTTATCATGCCTAATTTCAATTAGAATAGGTGCAAATGGTTAGGTTCTTAAATAGAGGCTGGTGTAGTCACAGAATGGGATGCCCTAAAAACCAGCAGTAAGTACACCTGGCAGGGACAAGTAGTGCTATGCCCAGCAAAAGTGTCTTTATCAGGCTAATTTCAAATATGATAAGAGCAAATGCTTATATGGTCTTAAACAGAGGCTGCTTTAGTCACAGAATGGGATGCCCCGGGCAGGAATCGAGCTGCCAGGGTACAGTAGTGCTTTGGCCAGCAAAAGTGTCTTTATCAGGCCTAATTTCAAATATGATAAGAGCAAATGCTTATATGGTCTTAAACAGAGGCTGCTTTAGTCACAGAATGGGATGCCCCGGGCAGGAATCGAGCTGCCAGGGTACAGTAGTGCTTTGACAAGCAAAAGTGTCTTTATCAGGCCTAATTTCAAATATGATAAGAGCAAATGCTTATATGGTCTTAAACAGAGGCTGCTTTAGTCACAGAATGGGATGCCCCGGGCAGGAATCGAGCTGCCAGGGTACAGTAGTGCTTTGGCCAGCAAAAGTGTCTTTATCAGGCCTAATTTCAAATATGATTAGAGCAAATGGTTATATGGTCTTAAACAGAGGCTGCTTTAGTCACAGAATGGGATGCCCCGGGCAGGAATCGAGCTGCCAGGGTACAGTAGTGCTTTGGCCAGCAAAAGTGTCTTTATCAGGCCTAATTTCAAATATGATTAGAGCAAATGCTTATATGGTCTTAAACAGAGGCTGCTTTAGTCACAGAATGGGATGCCTCACAGCAGACTTAAGATCAGTTCAGTATATATGCACAGTTAGTTACTATAAGCAGCCTGAAAACGCTAACAAAGGCTGGATGAAAAAAAAAAAATCTCCCTGTCAGCCAGCTCCGTTTTTCCTACCTTTCCCTGGCTTTCTGTCTGTCTCCTGTCTGTCTCCTGCCTGTCTCCTGCCTGTCTCCAGCCTGTCTCCAGCCTGTCCCTGTCTGTCCCTGTCTGTCCCTGCCTAACTGTCTGTCCCTCAGCTACACAGCGTTCTGTCTCTCACGAATGCAATAGAGAAATGAGGAAAAGCAAGATGGCCGCCGTTAAATACCGCTGTGTGACGTCACCGGGCTTGCTGGCTGCTGATAGGCTGCATGTGACTGCCCCAGCTTGCACTGGCGCGGGATACATGTCCAGACATGTCCCGCCCGCCATCTTAGAATGCCTGTAATGTAAATGAATGGATGTTAAAGGAAAACTTCGAGTGATCGAATCGCGGGGAAATTCGGATTCGATCCGAATCGAATTTTTCCTGAAATTCGGATCGAATCCGGGTTCGTCCGGATCGATTCGCTCATCCCTAGTAGTAACTGGAAGCAAGTTTTACTTCAACCATTGAACTGAAGTTCTGCTTTAAAGAACTGACGGAAGTAAATGGTCCAGTGGTAAAAATCCATTGTTAGGGCTAGCGCTGCGGAGACGCCTCATGGCGCCTCCTGCCGTCCCTCTCCCGGGGCGAGAGCCGCGCTTCCTCCCCGTGGCTTTCCCCGCCGGGTCTCCCCTAGCCCGAGCGCTATGTCCCTTCCTGGCAGCGCCCCTCTCTTACCTGGTGTCCTGCCCTCCGTCCGGCGTGGCTGCCGGGGCCTGCGACCGGCTCCCTCACTTCCTTCTTCCTCCTTGCCTCTCCTGCGCGCACGTCCCCGGCCACTAGGGGGCGCGCGCCGCAATACTGTGGAATTTAAAGGGCCAGTGCATCTCTAATTGGTGTCCGGCCGTCCAATCCGGTAATATCACTTCCTTTTTATTCTGGCCAGCCCTTCTTCCCTTTGCCGGATTATCGGTGTGTTTCCGTGATCATCTGTAGTTAATTCTGTGACTTTTTCGTGTATGACCTCGGCTTACCTTTTTGACCACGAACCTCCGCTGCCTGTCCCGACCTCGGTCTGTCTCTTCGTCTGTGAACCTCCGCTGCCTGTCCCGACCACGGCTTGTCTACCCGCTGCTGAACCCTCGCTGCCTGCCCTGAATCTGGCTACTCACCGTGACCATCGTTTATCTCTGCTGTACAATACCTCGGCAAATTGTGGAACTGTGCCGCCGTTGGGGGGTAGCGACCTGGGAGTCATCAGCCGCACAAGACCAACCTGCTTCGCGGCGGGCTCTGGTGAAAATCGGTGGCTCCTTAGACCCCGCTTCCCTGACGCGGTACTCACCAACAGTTCCGCAGTTCCAGTGGGTCCACGCTTCATTGGCTTCATCCGGTTGTAACAGTATAATCCGGCCATGGATCCCGCCGAGGTGCCATTGCCAGACGTCTCTGAACTACCTGCACTAGTCGCCATGCAGTCACGGCAGATCAATCAACTTACGGCCATGATGCAGCAACTTCTGTCTATGCAGCAACCGCAGACGCCACCGCCTGCTCCGGCTGTTCCACCACAGCTTCCGGTGGCTTCCTCCGCGAGGATTCGTCTCTCCTTGCCAGCTAAATTTGAAGGAGACGCAAGACTTTGCCGTGGGTTTCTTGCTCAATGTTCCCTGCACCTGGAGCTATTGGCTGACCAATTCCCTACTGAGCGCTCCAGGGTGGCCTTTATTATCAGCCTGCTCTCTGGGAAGGCCTTAGCCTGGGCTACCCCATTGTGGGACCGCAACGACCCCATTACCCTCACGGTTCAAACTTTTGTGGATCAGTTTCGCCAGGTTTTTGAGGAACCTGCCCGGGCGTCTTCTGCCGAATCTGCCTTATTGAATCTGGTACAAGGTGATCTGTCGGTGGGAGAATATGCCATTCGCTTCCGAACTTTGGCAGCCGAGCTAGCTTGGAACAATGAGGCTCTCTGTGCCTGCTTTAAGAAGGGTCTCTCTGGTAGGGTCAAGGATGTTCTTGCTGCCCGGGATCTCCCTACTTCTCTTTCTGAACTAATCCAACTTGCCACCCGTATAGACATTCGTTTTACAGAGAGGCGTGATGAATTCTGCCAAGATTCTCTGCGTGCCAAGAGGGCATTCCGTTTGGCCCCTACGTTTCAGAACCCTCAGTCTACGCTTTCGTCTCCGTCTGAAGAAGTCATGCAAGTGGACCATACTCGCTTGACTCCCCAGGAAAGGTCGCGCCGAAGACTCGAAAGACTTTGTCTATACTGCGCCAGCCCAGAACATTTTTTGAAAAATTGCCCAATCCGCCCACCACGCCAGGGAAACGGGCGCACCTAGAATCGTTTGGAGAGGCGTCTCTGGGTGTGTGTGCTTCCTCTCCTAGGTTCACTGTGCCGGCACAACTTCACTTGGGCTCCACTTCCGTCCTGAACTTACCGGCCTTCTTGGACTCTGGTTCGGCGGGCAACTTCATCGAGGCCTCTTTGGTCACTAAGCATGATATAGCTGTTTACCGTCTGGCCAAGCCACTATTTGTCGCGGCCGTTAATGGGGACAGATTGAACTGCATGGTGCGCTACCGCACCAAACCTCTACTTCTGAAGATCGGCCTCTTCCATCAGGAATTTCTGGAATTTTTCGTATTACCCCACTGTACCTCGCCGCTTCTCTTGGGGCTTCCCTGGCTCCAGCACCATAACCCTACCTTGGATTGGTCCACTGGGGACATCAAGTCCTGGGGCGCAACATGTGTTAAGAACTGCCTTACGTCTTTGCCAGTCCAAATTACAGCTCCCACGACTCCATTACCGGGTCTACCTGAAGTTTATCGGTCTTTTTCCGTCGTATTTAGCAAGAGGCAAGCTGAGGCACTTCCGCCTCATCGCCCTTACGATTGCCCGATTGATCTTCTACCTGGCACCACTCCTCCTCGCGGACGCATCTATCCGCTGTCTGTCCCTGAAACCCAAGCAATGTCGGAATACATTCGGGAGAATTTACAAAAGGGGTTCATTAGGAAATCCTCTTCCCCAGCTGGAGCGGGGTTCTTCTTTGTACAGAAAAAGGACGGGTCCCTTCGACCCTGCATCGATTACCGGGGCCTCAATAAAATTACGGTAAAAAACCGTTACCCATTGCCCTTGATCTCCGAACTTTTTGATCGTCTTCGTGGAGCTAAGATTTTTTCAAAATTGGATCTGAGAGGCGCCTATAACTTAGTCCGCATTCGAGAGGGTGATGAATGGAAGACGGCCTTCAACACGCGAGACGGTCATTTTGAGTATCTCGTTATGCCCTTCGGCCTCTGCAATGCCCCCGCAGTTTTTCAGGAGTTCGTTAACGACATTTTTCGGGACCTGTTGTACACCTGTGTTGTGGTCTATCTTGACGACATTCTCATCTTCTCCTCGTCCATCGAAGAACATCATCAGCACGTCAGACAAGTCTTGTCTCGTTTACTGCAACACCATCTTTATGCTAAGCTCGAGAAATGCCTTTTTCATCAAACCGCATTACCTTTTTTGGGGTACATAGTTTCTGCTCAAGGTCTCCAGATGGATCCTGCCAAGTTAAAGGCGGTCCTTGAATGGCCTCGACCAGTCGGTCTTCGTGCGATTCAGCGATTCTTGGGGTTCGCGAACTATTACCGCCAGTTCATTTTACACTTTTCCACGACAGTAGCCCCCATCGTGGCCCTCACCAAAAAAGGAGCCAATCCCAAGGCATGGTCTCCGCAGGCTGAAGCAGCCTTTCTTGCATTAAAAAAGGCCTTCGCCTCGGCATCGGTACTTTCCAGACCTGACCCGTCTCGTCCTTTCGCTCTTGAGGTGGATGCCTCTTCCGTCGGAGCTGGAGCAGTACTTACGCAACGATCCTCGTCCGGCAAAGCTCGAACTTGCGGATTCTTTTCTAAAACCTTCTCTCCTGCCGAGAGGAACTACGCCATTGGAGATAGAGAGCTATTAGCCATTAAATTGGCGCTGGAAGAATGGAGACATCTCCTCGAGGGGTCTATCTTCCCAATTTCCATTTTTACTGATCACAAGAACCTCTCTTATCTGGAATCCGCACAACGCTTAAACCCTCGTCAGGCCCGTTGGTCACTCTTCTTTGCACGCTTTAATTTCCAGATCCACTTCCGTCCAGCTGCAAAAAAGATCAGGGCAGACGCTCTCTCCCGTTCCTCGGATGTCTCGGATAAGGTCTCTTCTCCGCAGTTTATAATTCCACCCGATCGTCTGGTTCACTCTGCTCCCGCTGCTCTAGAATCTGGTCCTCCGGGGAGGACTTTCGTACCTGTCTCTCGTCGCCTTTCAATACTAAAATGGGGTCATGCCTCCCATACTGCTGGTCACCCTGGAATCAAGAAGACCTGCGCCATCATCTCCAGATACTACTGGTGGCCCACGTTAGCAAACGATGCCGCAGAATTCGTACAAGCCTGCACCTCGTGCGCGCGCAACAAGACCCCTCGTCAACGTCCCGCAGGTCTTCTCCAACCACTTCCCATTCCGGACATCCCCTGGTCTCACATCGCCATGGATTTTATCACTGATCTTCCGCCTTCACAGGGCAATACCGTCATCTGGGTAGTGGTGGACCGATTTTCGAAGATGGCGCATTTCATTCCGTTGCCTGGATTACCTTCTGCTCCCCTATTGGCAAAAAATTTCCTTAAACACATCTTCCGTCTACATGGGCTCCCAACCCACATTGTCTCCGACAGGGGAGTTCAATTCGTATCGAAATTCTGGAGGGCTCTCTGTAATCAATTAAAGGTGAAATTGGACTTTTCTTCCTCGTATCATCCCCAATCCAATGGCCAAGTGGAGAGGGTAAATCAAATTTTGGGGCTGTATCTACGCCATTTTGTTTCCACTCGCCAGGATGACTGGGTGGACCTGCTGCCCTGGGCAGAGTTTTCTTACAACTTTAAGGACTCTGAATCCACCGGAAAATCCCCTTTCTTTATAGTCTATGGTCGTCATCTCCTTCCTCCTCTGCCTTTACTAACGCCCTCCTCGGTACCTGCGGTCGATGACCTTTCGCACCAGTTTTCTTCCATCTGGCGTGAAACACAGCATTCACTGGAACAAGCCGTGTCTCGTATGAAAATCCAGGCTGATAAGAAGAGAAGGACTCCTCCTTTATACTCTCCGGGGGATAGGGTATGGCTTTCGGCCAAGTATATTCGTTTTAAAATCCCCAGTTACAAACGTGGTCCTCGCTTCTTGGGACCTTTTAAGATCCAACAACGTATCAACCCTGCCTGTTACAAGCTGCATCTGCCACCCTCTCTCCGCATAACCAATTCCTTCCATGTCTCTCTGCTCAAACCGGTGACTGTTAATCGTTTTTCCCCCAAATTATTGGAACCTAAGCCAGTCGCAGGTACTGAAGATACCTTTACGGTCAAAGAGATACTTGCTTCGAAGATCTCCAGAGGAAGACGCTATTTCTTGGTGGATTGGGAGGGCTACGGCCCTGAGGAGAGATCCTGGGAACCGGAAGAAAACATCCTTGATCGGACCCTTATTTCGGACTTCCTTGGTCCTAAGAAGAGGGGGAGACCAAAGGGGGGGGTACTGTTAGGGCTAGCGCTGCGGAGACGCCTCATGGCGCCTCCTGCCGTCCCTCTCCCGGGGCGAGAGCCGCGCTTCCTCCCCGCGGCTTTCCCCGCCGGGTCTCCCCTAGCCCGAGCGCTATGTCCCTTCCTGGCAGCGCCCCTCTCTTACCTGGTGTCCTGCCCTCCGTCCGGCGTGGCTGCCGGGGCCTGCGACCGGCTCCCTCACTTCCTTCTTCCTCCTTGCCTCTCCTGCGCGCACGTCCCCGGGCGCCGCAATACTGTGGAATTTAAAGGGCCAGTGCATCTCTAATTGGTGTCCGGCCGTCCAATCCGGTAATATCACTTCCTTTTTATTCTGGCCAGCCCTTCTTCCCTTTGCCGGATTATCGGTGTGTTTCCGTGATCATCTGTAGTTAATTCTGTGACTTTTTCGTGTATGACCTCGGCTTACCTTTTTGACCACGAACCTCCGCTGCCTGTCCCGACCTCGGTCTGTCTCTTCGTCTGTGAACCTCCGCTGCCTGTCCCGACCACGGCTTGTCTACCCGCTGCTGAACCCTCGCTGCCTGCCCTGAATCTGGCTACTCACCGTGACCATCGTTTATCTCTGCTGTACAATACCTCGGCAAATTGTGGAACTGTGCCGCCGTTGGGGGGTAGCGACCTGGGAGTCATCAGCCGCACAAGACCAACCTGCTTCGCGGCGGGCTCTGGTGAAAACCGGTGGCTCCTTAGACCCCGCTTCCCTGACGCGGTACTCACCAACAGTTCCGCAGTTCCAGTGGGTCCACGCTTCATTGGCTTCATCCGGTTGTAACATCCATATAAATATGCTAGATGGTGGGAGGAAGGTTCACCTATATACCAGACATCAAGAAATATATAGTCAGGCTTGTTTCTTTATTTTAATGGAAGGAAGAGGTAATCGGGGGGCAGGTTCTGTCACCCCTGATACATTCAGAAACCCATCACTCCTGGTTTTTATTCCTATCAGGAGAAGAAAGGCTGCCAGCCATTGGCTCCAGGTACAAATGCACAAATCATCTAAGGTAGGCAGCAGGCCAGTGCCGTTGCATAACACTTTATTCCATGTACGCTCTTGTTTCTGTGTACACTAGGATTTAGTGACAGTTGTTGCGTTAATCCTGAAAGAAACTCAGATCTTTCAACTCAAGCCAACATTTTTATTTTGGCTTCAGATATTGTAGAAAATAAGGAGATTCAGTTCAGTCTCACTTCCTGTATTTGGCAACCAAACATAAAGTTCACTAGAAAAGCACATTTGTGGAACGTCAGCTGCACATGCAGATTTGCATGCATTTATCCACACTATTCAGTCCCGATGACACATAGGTTTCCAGTTGACACTAATAACCACAGGAAATGAAGATCAGTACTGCCCAGGGGCATATATAGCCCCATAGAAGGTCCCCACCACTGGCCCCCATTATAAAATAGTGTCAGTGGCTTTTTTCACATTTAACCCTTTGTGACCTGGTAAGGGATCCATGAAACCACTATACCAGTTTACAAGGCTCAGGGTCTGGCAAGTCCCTAGTGGCTAGCAGGTGACTTACCCCACTTACCCCAGGGATACCGCTGACATTGACTATCATCAGAACCTTAAATGGTTTAGACTTAAGGACCACTTTAATGATCCAATCTTAGTTATTTAGCATTTGGCTTAGGCAATAGTCATTGGGCAAGTCGGGATCCGACCCCATGCCGAGCCTGGCAGGTGTACTGTTTTAAAGATACATAGTTAAAGTGCTCCTATACCCCGGGAGAAAGTTTATGTCATCACCTTTCATCCCCAGCTCAGTGCCCCAAAACAACCTGCATTTCGTTTCTTTTACTAAAGCCTTTTGTCAGGTCCCGTGGGACGCCCACCTTCCAATAAGTCTGCAACCCCCAATCTCCGCTGCTTTCTTCGCCTATAGCCAAGCCCCCGTTTGCCGGGACGCAGGACACGCCTCACCGGACACGGTTGCCCCCAGGACTTGTTAGCACAAAGGATGCAGACTTATGCAGGGGAAGGCAAACGAACCAGGAACGAGACTGGGTAGAGTCAAACGGGCAAAGGTCATACACAGAAGATCAATCCTAGGAAGCACGGTACAGGAGGGTTGAGATAGAAGAATAGTCAGGACTAGCCAAGGTCAAACCGGGGGATCAGAGATGCGCAGTACAGAGGAGCAGGCAGGAATCGTGGTAAAAAAACAGGCAAGGTCGGTCCAGGCAGCAATCAGGGAAGGTCATACACGGCAAGATTCGTAAGGAAAACAGACACCAAAATCACACCCAGCAGCACGCTATCACGGGCAAGGATCAACTGCAGAGGGAACACCTTTATAGGAATGATGGAGCAGGGAAAGGGACATGATTGGTGCATCCAGGAACCTGAGGCTGATTGCCCCATTCAAACTAATGACCTAGGGCTCATTGGCCCAGAATTAATTACCTCCGGCGGGCGCGCTGTGTATAGCGCCGCCGGAGAGCATAAGTACAGGAGACTCTCGCGCGCGCGCGAGCGTGATGCTGCGCGCCGGGAGCGCGCCGAGATGGCAGTGACGCGGCTGCTCCAGACGCCGCCGAAGAGGAGGCCGTCCGAGCAGCCGCTCGCGACGGAAACAGCCGAGCGGCTGCTCGCGGCGGAAATAGCCGAGCGGCGGCCGGAGACAGCAGACGACGAGCCGCCGCCTGCCGGAGACGCCGCCCAGCCCGCACGCCGGCCGACCGGGAACAGCCGGCGTGGGACCGGAGGACAGGTGAGTGCGTGGTGGTCCCCGTGACACTACCCCCCCCTTCACGAGGGGCCTCCGGAACCTTACCAGGTTTATCAGGATTCTCACGATGGAATCTATTGACTAAGGTTCTGGCATGGACATCCTTGGCTGGTACCCAACACCTCTCCTCAGGACCAAAACCTTTTTTCAATCAATTAAATACTGTAATGAATTTTGAACTACCCGAGCGTCGAGTATTCTATTAATTTCATATTCAGGTTCATCTCCCAATATGACCGGAGGAGGAGATGACACCTGAATATTTTTGGCAGATTTTAACAAAGAAACATGAAAGGTTGACGGAATCTTCATGGAGGTAGGTAACTTGACTTTAAAGGTAACATTGCTCAGTTTGTTAGTAATGGGAAAAGGACCGATGTACTTAGGGCCTAACTTAGATGAGGGTTGTCTAAGGGCAATATTCTTTGTGGACACCCAGACCCAGTCTCCCACCTGGAATGGTGGTTCTCGCGATCTATGTCGGTCCGCAAACACTTTATATTTTCCGGAGGCTTTCTTAAGGTTCGTCTGTATCTCAGACCACACCTTAGTCCTCTCCCGTAGCCATTACTCCAAGGCCGGCAAGTTGGAGGAAGGACCAGAGAAGGATGACGCCTTAGGATTCCTGCCATAGTTACAGAAAAATGGCGAAAATTTAGTCGACTCGCTAGGCGCGTTGTTAAAGGCGAATTCTGCAAATTCCGCCCATTGCTCTTGACGGTCAGACACGAAACCGCGTAAGTATTGCTCTAAACTCTGATTCACCCATTCGGTCTGTCCGTTAGACTGGGGGTGATATGCTGTAGAAAGAGAAACTTTAATACCTAAGCGATTACAGAAAGCTTTCCAGAAACGGGATACAAGCTGAACCCCCCGATCAGAAACAATATTCTGTGGTAAACCATGGAGGCGAAAAACATGCTTAATGAATAATTGTACTAAGTCTGGCGCCGACGGAACTTTAACTAAAGGGATAAAGTGTGCCATTTTACTGAAGCGGTCCACCACTACCCAGATTACAGTATTCCCCTGCGACGGAGGTAGATCTACAACAAAATCCATGGATATGTGAGACCATGGCTCATTGGGAATTTCTAGGGGAACTAATAATCCCGCTGGTGACCCATGGGTAGTTTTACTCCGGGCACATACAGGGCATGCTTCGACAAAGGCGGTTATGTCACGTCTGATGGTGGGCCACCAGACATGGCGTTTGGCGATGGCCAAGGTTTTCCGAATACCTAAGTGACCGGCGGACTTGGCATCATGAAGTTCCTGTAAGACGGCGAGGCGTAAATGAGGTGGAACAAATAAACATTCAGAGGGTTTACCAGGAGGAGAATCAATCTGGAATGGCGTCAAAGAGCTAGACAAGTCAGGGAGAAGCGCACCCACAATACAACCTAAGGGTAAAATCGGTTCAGCAGGACCAACTTGGTCCTTACAATCCCCAAAGTTTCGAGATAGGGCATCTGCTTTGGTATTCTTCTTCCCTGGTTTATAGGTAATAATGAAATTGAAACGAGAGAAGAAGAGTGCCCAGCGAGCCTGACGGGAGTTGAGCCTTTTGGCGGACTCTAAATATTCTAGATTTTTGTGATCAGTATATACGGTAATGGGGTGTAGGGAGCCTTCTAGCCAGTGATGCCATTCTTCAAAGGCCAGTTTAATACCCAATAATTCCCTATTCCCAACATCATAATTACGTTCGGCAGGAGAAAATTTACGGGAGAAGAACGCACAAGGATGCAGTCTCTCCGGATTGCCCGAATACTGGGAGATAACTGCTCCTACCCCTAGTTCAGAGGCATCAACCTCTAACAGAAATGGGTGATTAGTATCGGGATGTATCAAACCTGGAGCTGAAGTAAAGGTTTCTTTCAGTAGTTGAAAGGCGCTTATTGCTGAGGGAGGCCACTCCTCAACAAAAGCGCCCTTCCGAGTAAGATCAGTTAAGGGACTCACAATAGAAGAGAACCCCCTTATAAACTGTCTGTAGAAATTTGCAAATCCTAAAAACCTCTCAAGCGCCTTAAGGGTTCTAGGTTGCTCCCACTCCATTATCGCGGACCCCTTGGAGGGATCCATAACCAACCCACGCTTGGAGGTTAAATATCCCAGAAACGGAATTTCTGACACCTCAAATACACACTTGGAGATCTTTGCATATAAACGATTCTCCCCTGTAACACCGCTTTTACATGCTGACGATGTTCCATTAGGGAACGGGAGAAAATGAGTATGTCATCTAAATAGACCACTAAAAAGCGACCCAAGAAATCGCGAAATATGTCGTTCACGGAATCTTGGAACACTGCAGGGGCATTACATAGGCCGAAGGGCATCACCAAGTATTCATAGTGCCCATCTTTTACATTAAAGGCTGTCTTCCATTCATCTCCCTGGCGTATGCGAATAAGGTTATATGCCCCTCTGAGGTCTAGTTTGGAGAAGATCTGAGCCCCAGAAACCTGATTTAATAGGTCATTGATTAAAGGTAGCGGGTATCTATTCTTAACTGTAACTTTGTTTAACCCTCGATAGTCAATACAGGGGCGTAACCCGCCGTCCTTCTTCTCGACGAAGAAGAAACCTGCACCGGCAGGTGAGGTAGAAGGACGAATGAATCCCTTCCTGAGGTTCTCTGAAATATAATCTTTCATGGCCAGCTCCTCCGACCGTGAGAGATTATATAACTTCCCTCTAGGGGGCATAGTCCCTGGGAGTAAATCGATAGGACAGTCGTAGGTCCTATGTGGGGGAAGAATGTCAGCGGATTTTTCAGAGAACACATCTGCCCAATCTGCGTAGGCTGGTGGTAACCCATCGAGGATGAACTGTGAGGATCTAAGGGAAGTGGAGAAGCAATGATCATAACAGAAAGGGCTCCATTTAATAAGATCCCCAGATTTCCAATCTATAACTGGATTATGGGTTTTAAACCATGGGAACCCTAATACAATTGGGGAGACGGGACTCTCAATAATAAAAAATTCTAACTCCTCGGAGTGAGCAGAACCCACAATTAAATTCACCAAGGGGGTCTTGTAGGAGACTAACCCTCCCTCAATGGGCTTATTATTGACCGCCAGGACCCGAAGGGAATTTTCTAATGGAATCAAAGGAATATCAAGAGTGGAGGCGAGTGACCTATCCAGGAAATTGCCAGCCGCTCCACTATCTATGAACGCGGAGGCAATTGTCTTGGAAGGCCCCCAAGAGACCGTAACAGGTAGGAGTAACCAATTAACAAGAGGGAATGATACCTGGCCGCCTAGATGAAGTCCCTCAGCAGGATCTAGGCGCTGCAGTTTCCCGCCACAGAAGCCTTGTTTGGACAGCTCTTGGCAAAGTGACCAGGATTTCCACAATAGAGACAAAGGCCTTGAGTTCTACGCCGAACCTTCTCTGCCTGGGAAAGACGGGTTACCCCAAGTTGCATGGGTTCTTCAGACGTCATAGAGGAAGAGGAGACTGCGCCCCTAGGGCTTGACTCTTGACGTGAGGGTCCCCAAGGTTGATCCTTGCCTTTCTCCTGGCGTCTTTCCCTGAGACGTCTATCCACCTTGATAGCCAATTGCATATACTCATCTAGGCTCTTGGGTAGTGGATAATTTACTAGAACATCCTTTATGTTCTCTGAGAGTCCAATTCTAAATTGGCTGCACAAAGCTGGGTCATTCCACTTGGAATCAATAGCCCAATGCCGGAATTCTGCGCTATATTCCTCCGCAGAGCGCTTTGCCTGTGTTTCGCAGCTTGGAATCTGCCGTTGAGGCCCGATCAGGATCAGCATATAGTAGTTCCATGGCAGAAAAGAAGGAGGAAACCGATTGTAGGGCTTCGTCAGAAGGTGCCAATCCAAATGCCCAGGTCTGTGGATCACCCTGAAGTAGGGAGATGACTAGGCCAACTCGTTGAGTCTCCGATCCAGATGAGTGGGGTCGTAGACGGAAATAAAGCTCACAAGAGTTCTTAAAGTTAGAGAACTTCGTCCGTTTTTCTGGAAGAGGAATTTTGGGCTCGACTGTTGGTCCAGGATCCAATGGCGCAGGTAGATGGCGACTCTCCTGAGTTGCCACTCGCTGGGCCAGCTGGTTGATGGCGGTGGCCATAGCTTGCACCTGCTGCATTAATTCTTCCATCTAGGATAATTGTTAATGGCCCGTGATAATGTCAGGTCCCGTGGGACGCCCACCTTCCAATAAGTCTGCAACCCCCAATCTCCGCTGCTTTCTTCGCCTATAGCCAAGCCCCCGTTTGCCGGGACGCAGGACACGCCACACCGGACACGGTTGCCCCCAGGACTTGTTAGCACAAAGGATGCAGACTTATGCAGGGGAAGGCAAACGAACCAGGAACGAGACTGGGTAGAGTCAAACGGGCAAAGGTCATACACAGAAGATCAATCCTAGGAAGCACGGTACAGGAGGGTTGAGATAGAAGAATAGTCAGGACTAGCCAAGGTCAAACCGGGGGATCAGAGATGCGCAGTACAGAGGAGCAGGCAGGAATCGTGGTAAAAAAACAGGCAAGGTCGGTCCAGGCAGCAATCAGGGAAGGTCATACACGGCAAGATTCGTAAGGAAAACAGACACCAAAATCACACCCAGCAGCACGCTATCACGGGCAAGGATCAACTGCAGAGGGAACACCTTTATAGGAATGATGGAGCAGGGAAAGGGACATGATTGGTGCATCCAGGAACCTGAGGCTGATTGCCCCATTCAAACTAATGACCTAGGGCTCATTGGCCCAGAATTAATTACCTCCGGCGGGCGCGCTGTGTATAGCGCCGCCGGAGAGCATAAATACAGGAGTCTCGCGCGCGCGAGCGTGATGCTGCGCGCCGGGAGCGCGCCGAGATGGCAGTGACGCGGCCGCTCCAGACGCCGCCGAAGAGGAGGCCGTCCGAGCAGCCGCTCGCAACGGAAACAGCCGAGCGGCTGCTCGCGGCGGAAATAGCCGAGCGGCGGCCGGAGACAGCAGACGACGAGCCGCCGCATCCTGAACTGGATGCAGTTGGCCATATTGCTCCCTGGCCGAGCAGCCCCGCCCCAAGCGATGATGCGTTCAGTCACAGTAAACACAGCTCAGCCATGGGGAGCACTACGACCTAACTGCCATTAGGGCTGATTCAGCACCGTGATCATTTTTTCCTTATGTCTTTTCTGAGAAAAAACATGTAACATGCAGATCTGCATCAATAAATGATTGCGAGCGCCCCCTGCATATTCACCCATTAAACAGGAGAAATCTTACCTTTCTCCTCGGTCCCCCATTGAAATGGAGCGCTGTAATTGCCTACTGGTGGGTATCCAGCTGCCGGCAACCATGTGACCGCAGTGACCAATCACATCGCTCGATTTCACCGGGGGGGGGGGGGGGATAAGGAGACAGGTCAGATTTCTCTGGTTTAATGGAGTGAATGCGCGGGGGAGGGGGATTGGCAATCGGGATACATACATGTACTAGGAACAACACCCATTTTATTAATAATGGGTGTTGTTCCTGTTTAAGGGTTTATTTAGTCACATGGTCGCACCCAAAAGAGCCTTAAAGAGGAGGCCCAGTAGTCTAAGAGACTCCAATGCATTCTGAGTTCCAGTCCTTGGGGCATCCAAAATTGGGATGACCCACTGTTTGAATCCCCCTGATCTTGGGTTTCACTCACCTTCTCCCAGAGCCCTTCAGTGCTGCTCAGTCCCGTAGTCTAAGAGACTCCAATGCATTCTGAGTTCCAGTCCTTGGGGCATCCAGAATTGGGATGACCCCCTGTTTGAATCCCCCTGATCTTCGGTTTCACTCACCTTCTCCCAGAGCCCTTCAGTGCTGCTCAGCTGCTTAACCAGGTAGAACGGAGTGAAAACTAGTGTGCTGATTGGCTGAGTGAGTCGTTCAGCCAATCAGCATGCTCACTCTCAGCTCGAGCCTGTGCCGTGGGAGCCACTGGAAGGTGAGTGGATCGGGCAACCTGGGGCATCCATTTTCGGGATGCCCTTACATTGAGGAACAACACCCTGAAAAGTGAAAATTGGATGTGTTCTTCCTCTTTAAAGATATTCTAAAGGCAAGCACAATTGTTGTCCCATTGTCTCGGGCTACACGTTGCACTGTCCCAAACTTCAAAAAGACCCTGTAGTTCCAAAGTTATTAGTAAAACGATTAGAGCACTGGAGATGCAGAGAAAAAATTAGGAGAAACTGTTGGTGTGACAACAGCGATAATGTTGGTGTGACACTTTACATATTAATAATGGCCAGTTTATTGCATGTGCCTGAGACCGCTTTATATCATAGTAAAAATAAGCGCATTATTGTGCCTCTGGTTATTATTGCCAGCACATAGTGTGACCAGATAAGGGGTGTAAGAGATGCTGCTGGGGATCAGAGAGGAGGGCGGGGTTTCATAGCTGCAGAGAGAGGCAGCCACTCAGGACATCTGGGCAGGGAGTGGGGGTGTTTCCGTTCTTAGTCCCCCAGAGATTGATTTGTGGACCACATTGGCGGTGCGGGGAAGGAGACCATAATGAGGAAGTGATTTTCCTCACTACGAAAGGGAAGAACAGTGCTGGAGCCACTCAAGGAAAGGTAAGCTGTTATTTTTTGACTGAGGCTGAGCCTTCACTAAGTGGAAGCATGGGTTACATGTATTGTGTGCTAGTGCCTCCACCCAGAATAGGGCCCTTGCAACTAATAGGGAACACCTTTCTGGGAAATAGTTTTCTAAGCAAAACAATACATTTGGAGCAGGGACTACTGCTCCCAGCAACCATTTACTTAAAGGAGCAGTATCGCGATTTTTTCTTGGTGACTTATATTTAAATGGTACTTTGAATGTAGGTAAGTGTTGGAGTAAGAATTACAAATTTAGAAAAAAATGATGTGTGTGTTGAGCAGCTGGAGACTAATAGCTCATGTTTATGTCTGCTGAGTGTCGGGACCCGACACTCTGGCCTGTTCCACGCTGAGGAGAGGGATGAAACAATGTATCAAAGTATCAGTGTTCAGTGCTGGCAGCCGTCCAGCATAAGATAACAACATTGCAACATTGCCTGGCCAGAACTTATATATCTAAAACAGAGAGAAAAGCTCTAGAAGTCATTTAGCTGATTTTGACAGTTTTCCCTTCATGTTGGCTCTGCTGCAGAATCTTTCAGTTTACCATTTTCTCTCTCTTTTTTCAACACATTTTTCCATATGATCTTTCTTTCAGCTTTGTGTGTTTTGAGCAAAGCCCAACCCAGGATTTTCACTATCTGGAGTTTTGTTTTGTGCCCCTAGGGGCATCCCGACTTGGGATGCCCTGATATGTGAAATCCCCAAGTTCGCCTGTGAAAACGTACCTTTCCCTGTCCCACAGCGCTGTTTGCACGCAGATGGGGAGCCTGAGCAGTAACCTTCCTGGCCGCCCGGCCTGTCTAAATGTCTGTGGTTATCCAGGGGTTGTTTCACACAGTGGGCATCCTGATTTAGAATGTCCAAGGGGGAAGGTCAATGGCCGGGTCTTATAGACTTCAGGGTCGGCAACTCAGGGTTTTGTTCCACTTTAATACCTTTAGATTTTCCTGCACAGTTATTCAAAGAAGAATTTCAGTTATTTTTAGTCAGTTTAGTTTATTTTGTATAGATTTTACACATTTGAGTCACCTGGTCTCATAACAAAAGCAGCACCTCACACACACACAGCCGTTACCACTGATTACAGTGTCAGCCTCTGAGGTAAAGTGTTGCTAGGAGACCAGTGGGCTAAATGAAGCAGCTCACTAAATACAACCCAGCAGGTCCCCCTATTCAGCAAATGGACTGAGCCATTGTAATTATACAATTTAAAAGAAAGGCATATATTTTTTCCTATTTCTATTGCCAGATTATTTATACACATGTTAGAAGCTATTGTGTGGCTATTTAATTATTTATCTTTTTTAATGCAAATTTCGCGATACTGCTCCTTTAAGTCACTCACTGACACAGTCGAGTATAACATTACTATGAACTTTATGTGGTAAAGGTTAACTTGGCAATAAAACATGGATCATACACAGTATAACACAGTGAAAGGCCCAGCTGGGGCTTTAGTTAGTCTGCGCACATATACCCGGGTATATATATGGGTTGATTCAAAGAAACATGTAACAGCTTGGATTTTGCTCACGATCATCCTATTTTTTACGTCCGCTCGTGCGTTCGTATGAACTTGCGAGTGATTCAATAAGCAAATACGTTTCTATCCTAAAAGATACGTCCGTTCGTATGATATCTCCCGAACTTGCCTCAGTCAGTTGCCAATCGTAAAAATCACGTTCATGTGCTCACCTGTTGCGGCGGCAGCCTGTTTTGTCGGCGGCTTCCATCGTCCAGCTCTTCCAATTACTTGCGTTCGTATGTTTATAAGATCTTGCGCATGCGCACCCTCAACCAGAAACTTACATAAACACCGTAGCGGCTGCATCCAACTTCATTTCTCGGTCCCTCAAACTTACCTAAACCCCGTAGCGCCTGCATCCAACTTCATTTCTCGGTCCCTTAAACTTACCTAAACCCCTTAGCGCCTGCATCCAACTTCATTTCTCGGTCCCTTAAACTTACCTAAACCCCTTAGCGCCTGCATCCAACTTCATTTCTCGGTCCCTTAAACTTACCTAAACCCCGTAGCGCCTGCATCCAACTTCATTTCTCGGTCCCTTAAACTTACCTAAACCCCGTAGCGCCTGCATCCAACTTCATTTCTCGGTCCCTGAAACTTACCTAAACCCCTTAGCGCCTGCATCCAACTTCATTTCTCGGTCCCTTAAACTTACCTAAACCCCGTAGCGCCTGCATCCAACTTCATTTCTCGGTCCCTTAAACTTACCTAAACCCCGTAGCGCCTGCATCCAACTTCATTTCTCGGTCCCTTAAACTTACCTAAACCCCGTTGCGCCTGCATCCAACTTCATTTCTCGGTCCCTTAAACTTACCTAAACCCCGTTGCGCCTGCATCCAACTTCATTTCTCGGTCCCTTAAACTTACCTAAACCCCGTAGCGCCTGCATCCAACTTCATTTCTCGGTCCCTTAAACTTACCTAAACCCCGTAGCGCCTGCATCCAACTTCATTTCTCGGTCCCTTAAACTTACCTAAACCCCGTAGCGCCTGCATCCAACTTCATTTCTCGGTCCCTGAAACTTACCTAAACCCCTTAGCGGCTGCATCCAACTTCATTTCTCGGTCCCTTAAACTTACCTAAACCCCGTAGCGCCTGCATCCAACTTCATTTCTCGGTCCCTTAAACTTACCTAAACCCCGTTGCGCCTGCATCCAACTTCATTTCTCGGTCCCTTAAACTTACCTAAACCCCGTAGCGCCTGCATCCAACTTCATTTCTCGGTCCCTTAAACTTACCTAAACCCCGTAGCGCCTGCATCCAACTTCATTTCTCGGTCCCTGAAACTTACCTAAACCCCTTAGCGGCTGCATCCAACTTCATTTCTCGGTCCCTTAAACTTACCTAAACCCCGTAGCGCCTGCATCCAACTTCATTTCTCGGTCCCTTAAACTTACCTAAACCCCTTAGCGCCTGCATCCAACTTCATTTCTCGGTCCCTTAAACTTACCTAAACCCCGTTGCGCCTGCATCCAACTTCATTTCTCGGTCCCTTAAACTTACCTAAACCCCGTAGCGCCTGCATCCAACTTCATTTCTCGGTCCCTTAAACTTACCTAAACCCCGTAGCGCCTGCATCCAACTTCATTTCTCGGTCCCTTAAACTTACCTAAACCCCGTAGCGCCTGCATCCAACTTCATTTCTCGGTCCCTGAAACTTACCTAAACCCCTTAGCGGCTGCATCCAACTTCATTTCTCGGTCCCTTAAACTTACCTAAACCCCGTAGCGCCTGCATCCAACTTCATTTCTCGGTCCCTTAAACTTACCTAAACCCCTTAGCGCCTGCATCCAACTTCATTTCTCGGTCCCTTAAACTTACCTAAACCCCGTAGCGCCTGCATCCAACTTCATTTCTCGGTCCCTTAAACTTACCTAAACCCCTTAGCGCCTGCATCCAACTTCATTTCTCGGTCCCTTAAACTTACCTAAACCCCGTAGCGCCTGCATCCAACTTCATTTCTCGGTCCATAAAACGTCACCAAACCACATAATGTACATCTGTCTTTATTTTTTTTAGTGTGTATGTAATTTGGTGTGTAGTTGTTTTTTGTTGCGCATATTAGAAAAGACACATTTCTGAAGGCTTAAAATATTTTTTTATTTTAACAGTAATTTGGTAAAATGTGCTATATTTGTTTTAAATTATTAAAATTTGGAGTTACTTTTTAAAATAACTTTTTGTACTTAAATAGTTCTATGTGAAAATTTTTTTTTTTTTTTTTTTTTGTCTTTTTTATAAGTAAAATTATTTGTATAAAATTTAAAACATTTAAAATTTGGCTAAAAAACAGTAAAATCTATCAAACAATTTTAACAAAGTAGCCAGGACCAAGGGCACTATTCATCCTCCTCTTCGTCATCTGTTGGCCCCAACGTCGCCTGTATGGCCAGCAGCTCGGCCACCAACTCCTGGATCCTTTTTTTTTTCTCTGCCTTGGTTTTTGGCATAATCCCTGTAAGCAATAGAGAAAAAAACCTAAATAGGAGTACCAGACCGGTTGGTATGCTGTAAATAGATTTGTGGTTAATCCAATACATGTAAATGCATGACATATGTCATTCTTCCAAGGGCTAAAGTTAATGCATTTCCAACAGGTAAGTATTTAAACTCCTTAAACCGGACCTTCAACATTATTGAATGACAACCAATACCTATTTCTAAATGATTATGCACCAGATCAAAGTACAGTTTTGACGTTTATGGCTTGCAGCGCCGCCATCTGAACTCTGAAGCCTAACAATTAATGAGGAGTGGAGAGTTGGATAAAGTACAGGGGAGTACGTTACAGTGGTGCGTTGACAATCCAGAGCATAGCTGGGTTGAGGGAAAGGTCATCAATCCCACAATGCATGCCAGGACCGTACTTTTTACAATCTGTATCCCATGCTGCCTGTAAATATTGCGCATTCCATATTCCGCAATATGGGCTGTTTTCACGCTCCTAACATGCATTAGATGGCTGAAGTCTGTTTTACAAAGTTTCCAATCTGTAGGTACAGTGTGTTGCCTAATTATTAGCTATGTTCTTAATACGAGTTAGGGTCCGCTTTAAGCTAAAGAAGTGGCCACATGAAAGTGTTAACTACACATTGGCTAAGCCTTTAGTTATGTGTGTGTTATTAGCTTACAAAACATTAATCTGAATCATGGCATGGAGACTTACGGAGTTGGTGGCCGACAGATGGCTGGTTGGGGCCAACAGGCTGCCCTTGGTCCTGGCTCTGCTGTGAAGAAGTCCCTGGAGAAACATGTGACATTTGGTTAGTCTTTGTAGAGAGTCACTATCCCCAACATATCTGGCTCCCAGTCTGGCTGACATCACTCACCTTCGCCAGGATCGACTTCAAGCATCTCTGCTGCCTCCTCCTCCACTATCTCACCCGCTCCTGAAGCTTCTACAAATACATAATAAAGGATAACTTAGTTTTTGGCCTGACATGTATATCTTTGTGCCTATACATGAAGAGTGACATACCAGAGCCTTCCCCATGCGTGGCCAGGTATGACTCCACGCCCACGCGCCTTGGCCCCTCCTCTGTGGTAAGGTCCAGGGGCTGGTCTGAGGAGGCCACAGAGGAGGGGTAGGTCCGTCGCCCGGGAGATCCACCACCTTCACTCACAGATGCAGAGTCATGCAGCACTGGTCGGCCTGTACGTCTCCGGGTGCGGCGAATTCTGAAATCCATTTCCAACACTACCAAAGAAAAGTCATTATAAATAAAGGCATAACTTAGACATTTGGAACATATAACATGCAATTGCTTGGTACTTACTTGGGAAATGGATCCCAAAAAACCTCCGCACCCGGGGCATGTGCAGACGCTTCAGGTCCGACCAATGCTGCATGATCTGGGTGTGAGTGAAGGTGGTGCTGGTGACACGGTGGATCTCGGCGATGATCTCCCGGGCGATGTCCCTTTTCTCGCACACATTGGGCGCGAAGTCATACCGGCGCTGAAGCATGATCTGAAAAACATAATGGACACAGAGCTTGTACTTTTACACACAGACCCATATGTGTTGCATCACAAGTTGAGTATTTAATGTCATTAACACACACATTTCGAATGGCCGCCATTTTTGGGGAGTGTCTTAAAGAGGACGTTGACTGTGATTGACAGTCTGGTCTTATGTTATATGTATCACACACCATGTACATACAGATAATAGCCAACATCAAGAATCAGGCCACCTGCATCTATGGCATGTTAGGATGTTTTAAAGATCCAAGATGTAGCCTAATGCTTAGGCTTTTGGCCCACGTGTGTGGCTTCCCGTTGTGTTTTTATGGCTTAGGAAAACAGTGTTCCGCAAACATCCGCATCAAGGTCCGAGACAGGCCAGGTTTGACAGCTCGCCCCGCTACTCCACAGGTTAATTAACTGTTGCTAAGCCGGAGCAATTGGCCGAATTAGGACATCAGCATAGACAGGTGAAAACGTGGCCAGGCTCGGCCCTTGAGGATGAAGTGTGAGGAGCCAGTGATTAAACATTAAGAGACCCCAAACTAGTTCCCAACGCATCATTTACATTTAGGCCATCATTGACTATTCTATTAAAATGCACAGGCAGCCACTTACCAGCATGAGGATCTCTTCCTGTTGACGGGTGAAGATAGTGGGCGCCATCTTTAGTCTTCTTCCAGGCAGCAGATAAGTGAAACCCCAGCGGTTTCCTGGTTCCGCACGAACGTACGTCCGTACGAGCGCGTAGTCGTGCGCATAGGCGTCAGACGCTGGGCGCATGATTTAAAGGTCCCTGCACCCAAAGCTCATTCTCTTTGAGCTTTTGGACAAAATGGCACCAAAAAAGGCAGCAGCTAAACGCGGCCAGCAAAGCCAGACCTCTGAGGGCCCAACAACCAGGTCCCAGCAACGACCGAAGAAGCTAAGGTCCCAGAAGGCCCAGAAGGCAAGTACCACCTCGGCCCCACCAAGGGACACTGGACCCTCCCTTTCCAAAAAAAGGGCCCCAAAGGCACGTGCCCCTGCGGCCAAAAAACAGGCCACAGCAGCCACCACCACCTCTGCCCCCAGAAGAGGCCGCCCAAGGGAGCCCACACCACCCATGCTTTCAAGCCGGGCACTTAGCCAACCCAGGCCCCACAGCAGTGCCCGAAGCACATCCAGCCCACGCAGAAGGGCCCGAAGCCCCTCCAGCCCACGCAGAAGGGCCCGAAGTCCATCCAGCCCGCGCAGAAGGGCCCGAAGCCCCTCCAGCCCACGCAGAAGGGCCCGAAGTCCATCCAGCCCGCGCAGAAGGGCCCGAAGTCCATCCAGCCCGCGCAGAAGGGCCCGAAGCCCATCCAGGCCGCGCAGAAGGGCCCGAAGCCCATCCAGGCCGCGCAGAGGGGCCCGAAGCCCATCCAGCCCGCGCAGAAGGGCCCAAAGCCCATCCAGGCCGCGCAGAGGGGCCCGAAGCCCATCCAGCCCGCGCAGAAGGGCCCAAAGCCCATCCAGCACGCGCAGAAAGGGCCAAAGACCATCCAGGCCCCACAGCAGTGCCCGAAGCACATCCAGCCCGCACAGAAGGGCCCGAAGCCCCTCCAGCCCACGCAGAAGGGCCCGAAGTCCATCCAGCCCGCGCAGAAGGGCCCGAAGCCCATCCAGGCCGCGCAGAGGGGCCCGAAGTCCATCCAGGCCGCGCAGAGGGGCCCGAAGCCCATCCAGGGGCAGAAGAACCCCATCCAGGGCCAGAAGCCCAGCCAGGGCCAGAAGCCCCTACAGGGCCCGAACCCCATCCAGGGCCAGAAGAACCCCATCCAGGGCCAGAAGCCCCTACAGGGCCCGAACCCCATCCAGGGCCAGAAGAACCCCATCCAGGCCCAGAAGCCCCCGACCTGGCACCAGCCGGGCACAGAGCCCCCGACCTGGCACCAGCCGGGAACCTAGCCCCCCAAGAGGGCCCCGAATTGCAACCATGACCACATCTACACCTGGAAGTTCGGTGGCCAGCCACGCCAGAACACCCAGTCCCTTGGCCAGTCCAGTCCAGTCATTGGGAAGCCACCAATCCGGCCATTCCCCTACCCAGCCCCAGGCCATAATGTCACCACATGTGTCTGCACACATGGAGGAGCAGCCAAGCCAACCATCTGGCCGCACATTGCGCCGCGGCCAGTTGAGTGGGAGATTCTCCCATGACCAAAATATGGCATTGGCTAGTGGCCTTACATTATACTATGACGAGCTATATGGGAGCAAATCCAAACACACCACCAAGCAGCGCAAGATGGAATTGTTTGAAACCATCCTCCGACAAGTAAATGCAGCGGGGGAAGAGAGGAAAGATGTGTCCCAAATTCAGAAGAAAATCTCTGATCTGAAGTATGCTGTACGGCAAAAAGAAATTAAAAGGCATAATTACAGGTAAATAAATGTTTTCGCTAAATATAATGTTTGGGATGTGCTGTATGCCCCTTTTCTGAATTCCAAACGATTTTCTCTTTTCAGCATGAAAACTGGAGGTGGCTTTCCATCTAAATTGGAGTTTACCCCTGCTGAGGAGATTGTGCTTGGACTTCTCCATCCGGTCGCGGTCGGTGGACATGCTGGTCTAAGGGACACAGACTCCCCGACCCGTACCCACGGTGAGTACTCTTAAATCTGCATGTTTGCCTGTTTGCTAAATAATCTACAGTTCACTAGTAACAAGATAACGGGATGCCCCTATGGTTTGCCTTGCTTGGCCTCGCACTACTGTGGCTGTTTGTGTCCTCTTTTGGTCCCTGTGAATCACACATTTAGGCCCACAGCCATTATGGCAAAGATCAAATGTCCAATTGTATTGTTAAAGTCATGAAGTTTTGCAAGATAAGTGAGATATTTAGAATCAATCACAAAACACACATCATTATGTATGGGTTGCCTTTTGGTTGTGTGAGTTGTGTTTGAGTTAACAATTTAATTAGCCACCCCCAAACATATCTGACCTAGAGCAGCGAGACTCAACTGGCGGCCCGGGCTCCCAATGCGGACCTTGGCACCACATTCAAGGCCCCCTGCCCAGACAGCCCTGCACTCAGTTACTTCTGTGTTGACGTGCTCAGAGCTGCCCCCTTGATCGGCCATGTAGTGGTTGGTCTCCTGCCCAATGTCATGGCTCCCTGAAACATAGCATTGCAATATGAAGTACTGCACAGGAAGTGGCATTGCAAGGTACACAGTAACTTATTTACATTTTCACTGGCCACAATCGTGTCCCGCTGCCCCTGCTCTGGCCCATGTGCCACAGTCCCCCCATGCCCCCCCCCCACATAAGCCCCATACATTTGTAACAGATTGGCTCCATCCATCCCATCACCATCAATACGTTAACTCCCCCCTTTAGACATCCAATCCCTGTCCCCTCAGCTCTGGCCCATCCAGCCCAGCAAGGGCAAGCAGCCTTTATTAGTTGGCACTTTGAAAGCTCCAGCCCCTCCACCAGTGTCTTTATTTTTAACTAGACACCCCCTGCGTCAGCACCATGGCCAGACATTCACCTCTCACCACATACCTTTAAATGGGCGTTTCAAACAATTGTTGGAGTACCCCGGACCGAGCAAATGGTAGGCTAAATCCAAAAATGTGCCCTGAAAGTTGGATGCTGACTGGGTACACTTCATGACTTAGAACTGAGGTCACTTAGCAGTTTGTCCGAGCCATTGCACCTATGTAAACTTGCGTGGGTTTGAACAAAGGTCACCATTGCTCTAGAGTTGAATAATATTACAAATAGAGCTATATTTGATTACGTATCAAAAAAAAGGTTATGTGTGTGTGTTTACGTGGTATTTTTTTCTCTTCTTCAGCCCAGCATGATCCCTCAGCAAGGGTAAACTCACCCCCCAGTTTGGTTATGCCTACCAGGTCCGTACAGCATCGGAGCCCAGATCAGAGATTTTCGGTAAGTTAATTTAGTAGCATAAATACTAACAAGTGCTTAAGAATGTGTTAAACTGTTGAAATCCTAAATTGGGACGCAAACTTAGCCTTTTTTTTTTTGATATGTCCCTACAGACCCGCACACTCATGGAAGAGATCCAGGACATGGAGGAAGATGATGATGTCTCCGTACAGGGCACGTCGGATGAACTCCCCCTGGGTCCCAATTTGGAACTGCTCGATAATGTTTCTCTGGCCAATCCTCAGCAGCAGAGTGAATCTCCATCCATTGTGCTTGCACATGGGGAGACTGACACTACAGTCCCCAGTGTTCACTCTGCTGCTGAGGATTTGCAAAGCAGGCCGGTTGCTGTTGAGGGTACGACACCACGCGGCAGGGCACGCCCAAGAGCCAGGGTAATTGTGCGGCGGACGCCATTACGCCGCCCCACAATTTCCCAGGGGAGGCAGAGTGCCCTGCTTCAATTATGGACCCAACAAAGGGACTCTTATGACGCCCAGCTCGTTACAGAGCGTGAGCAAAGGCATGCCGACATGGTGAACATCCATACCAGTCTACAGGGCATCCTCGCGGAGTTGCGTACCCTCAACAGCAACGTGGCCAATTCAAGTAATGGCATCCAGTCAGCCATGGCTGAGATGACCAATATGCAGAGAAACATTGTGGAGCAGTTTCAAATTCACAATGCTGCCATGGCCCAGGCTAGGTCCCATTCCCATGGACCTCCACCTGGACCTCCACCTGGGTATTATGGGCAGCCACCCTATTAAGCCATGGGTGTGTGGGACATCTTTTCTCTTAACCCCCACTGTATTTACTTGTCCTTTGAGGTTTCAAACAATCCATTTTGTGTTGCTCTGGCAGGTTGTGTTTTGTATTTGCTCCCATATAGCTCCTTAGAGTAATGCTTAAGGCCACTAGCCAATGCCATAGGTCTATGTGGAGTTTATCTGGCCACTTATGGCTTTACCTATGTATTTGGTTGGTGCTCCTCCTGTTTGCAGACATGTTTGTGTGACATTATGGCCATGCCCAAATATCCCTGGGCACAGGCAATATTAATGACTGGACTAGGCTGGCCTTTGGACTGGGTGTCCTTGTTTGGTTGTGCCACTCACTTCCAGGTGTAGATGTGCTCGTTTTTTTTTTTAATGTTATCCATTTGTTACCACAGATGTATGTGGACTGATTTCTGTTAACCACTATAAATTTTCATTTGCTAAGTAAAACAAAAATTTAACTTCCAATACTTGTGGCGTTTTTAGTGGGAAGACTTTTGTAACAGCTTGGCCTAAACCAGATAATTTTGGTTGGAAGAGGTGTAACAATGCACAGCGAAAGCTAAGGAAACTACATGAAATACATTAGGCAACAATTAAGGTCGAAATGTTTTACTTAGAGGTAATGCCACATTAGGGCAAAACAACATATGTTTCCAAAAGGATAACACAGACATACAGAATGGTGAGACAGGGAAAAAAGTTAACTAAAATGCTGGCTGATCAGGTTGGCTCTAACAGATTGGCCAGACTCACTGGGGGGCCCCTCAAAATTCTCGGCTTCATCCTCGACGGCTGAAGAGGGCAGGCTGTCCACATAACGTGGGACACGTTCCAGGATGGCAAAATTGTGCAAAACAGCACATGCCATTATAATGTCGATCACTTTCTTGGGATCATATTGCAGGGCCCCCCCAGTATGGTCAAGGCAACGAAAACGTGTCTTCAGCAGACCAAAGGCCCTCTCCACAACAGCCCGGGTCTTGCGATGCGCACGGTTATACGCTTCCTGAGAGGCATCCTGGGGCCGCAGCACAGGCGTCATGAGCCAGGGTAGAAGTGGGTACCCGGAATCACCTTAAACAGAGAATTAAATGTAATCAAAATTAAAAAGGCAACACAACCAACACCAAAAAAGTCACAGATATCATAATGATGTAAGGTAAAGTGTTCCCCAAAAAAAAAAGGGCACATTAGGGCCCCCAAAAATTGCACTAAGGTATAACCTAAATAAAAATGGAACTTCTATATACCAATTAATTAACAAACATCTGCACGGCCAAGGGTATTTGTATTTTACATATATTTGTAGTTTTCAGACATGTTACAATTAGGATGCTGCTGAGGGCCTATCCACATTTCTCTTGAAACTACAATGTATGCATTTTAAGTCCACTTTGACATTTAACGACCAATAGTACAAAAGGAGCCAAATGTCAAAGATCCCTAGCCACATTTCACTGGAAACTACAATGTATGCAGTTTAAGTCCACTTTGACATTTAACGACCAATAGTACAAAAGGAGCCAAATGTCAAAGATCCCTAGCCACATTTCACTGGAAACTACAATGTATGCAGTTTAAGTCCACTTTGACATTTAACGACCAATAGTACAAAAGGAGCCAAATGTCAAAGATCCCTAGCCACATTTCACTGGAAACTACAATGTATGCAGTTTAAGTCCACTTTGACATTTAACGACCAATAGTCCCAAAGGAGCCAAATGTCAAAGATCCTTGGGTATAAACTCCAAACCAATATATTTAGGCACAAGGAACTTACAGACATCCTAACTAAAGGGAAAACATTCTGAAGGCCAAAGCGAGACCAGGATTTTTTGGGTAAGTTCCTAATATATGAGCCAAGAAAAAGGCAGTTGGACGCTTATGTCAAGTTTTCCAAAACAAACATATCAACAAATACAAGATTAATGCCACATTTAATAACACACAAATAGGACACACTTACCAAGCAGCCATGCCCCCGAAAATTCACCTGCCTCAAATCTCCGAAACAACCCAGATCGCCGGAGGATATAGGAGTCGTGGGACGATCCGGGGTAGCCGGCAAGGACACTCATAAACCGCATATCCGGACCAACCACGGCCTGGACATTAAGTGAGTGTCCCATTTTACGATTCCTTAAGGCAAAAACATACAAAAAGGGTAATTGATATTTGACCCAAAATAATAAATTAAACACAAAACATGTCTGCACTCTATTGGGAAATACTAATGAAAAGCCGAGATAAAGCAGCTACACAAATGAGGGATAAACAAATATGCTGCCGCAAAGGAAAACAGGTGACATGACACGTTGGGCAACATAATAACCAATCTCAATACCTATATATATACTCGTCGGCTGCCCTAGGTACGAGTGCCACATGTGTGCAGTCAATTGCACCAATAACGTTGGGCATGTCGGCCACATTATAAAACCCAAGCTTAATGGCGTTTCTGGCTGCCATATCATCAGGAAAATAAATATATTTTTGAGTTATGGCAGCCATGCCTTCCAAAAATTTAGATAGTGCGCGGCTCAGCGTAGGCTGTGACATCCCCACGGAGAGGGCACCCAGCCTCTGGAACGAGCCGTTCGCCAAAAATTGCAGGCAGCCAAGCATCTTGGTCATACCTGAAATTGCATGCCCCTTCCTTGTGGTGCGGGCTAACCATGGCCGCAGCTCACTATATAATTTATGGAGGGAAGCGCGATTAAGCCTGGTCAGCTCGAACAGCTCAACATCATTCATGCTATCGATGTTCATGCGACGACGCAGGGGCAATCTGCTCTCAGACATCTCGATCAACTCAATGCCAAAAAGCATAAGCCCTTGATGTGCCACAAACTCGCTCCGCTCCATCCTACTCCCGAGGCCAAATAGCTGCCGGCAAACATTTCGTAAAGCAGCTCTTTAATGGGCTTCAAAACAATTAGCAATCACCTCTCTGAATTGGGCGCAAGCCCATGTGAAGGACGTAAAAAATAGGATCGGACGCAAATAATACGATTTGGACGGGAAAAACACACGAACTAACGCAAATAATACGATTTGGACGGGAAAAACACACGAACTAACGCAAATTATACGATTCTCGTACGAAATGCGTATGTTCATATACGTCTATGCGCGAACGATCGTACGAATACGAAATGGCCAAAAAAACCAGAAAAAATGACAAACACCCACCCAAACTTACGATTCTCGATACGAAATCACTTAACTTTTGCTCTTTGAATCGAGGGGATAGTCTTTAGATAAATACCTCCAGGAGAAAGTTGGCACAGGGTGAAAGCTGCAGGAGCCTCTGATCTTGACTCAAATAGATGATCTGCTCTTGACACGCAGGAGACGATCAGACATGCAGTGCAGCTCTCCACAGGGAACACAGCAGATGGACACACAAGTCAGCAGGCAGAAGGCGTGAAGCTACAGAAGCTACAGAAGAGCCCCCACGGAGTAGTAGTCTGTAAAGTGATCCAGGCTCCCCTGTAAGGCTGTGTAGGCAGGTGGCAGCAGCATAGCTCCTGGCAGCAAGCCATGTGCTCAGTTCTCCTAGCATACAGGAGGGCTGTCCTGTATTTATAGTCTCTGATACATCCAGAAAGGGGCTGCAAACCCCAACTAGCAGGGGCAGGAAGTGTACCATCTGTAGCTAGAGAGAGAGTGGTCTATGATCTCCAGCAGGCATGTAATGTTCCAGTTGCAACTCTGTGCTAACTTCCCTACACATGTTTTGTTGCCAAAATAGATTGAGGAGCAGGTCATGAAAGTGCAAGCAAGAGGCACAGGAGGAGCTTGTTTCCTTGGCTTTGTAGTGGTTCTCTTTTGACATAAATCTTCGACTTCTCATATACATCTCATTACATAGTATGCAATATGGACTCTGAACGCTGTTCAAAATATCAGTAATAATGTGGATCTGAGCTCACACTTAAATCCGACTGCCAAGTTGACCCAACTAGAATAGCTTTCAACCCACCTGGCTTTCAAGGACAGGGATGGCCGCAAGTGCACGCAAGTGCACATATGTGTACTGTGCTGTACCTCTGTTAGTGCACCACTGCGGTGGTGGAATTTGTAGACTACAGAGGATGCAGGACCTAGCGGCATCAGGACCTGGTGGTGGCGACAGAAGCAGACAGCAGTGATTCCAGTGGCCTGCTACTGGATAGACCCCTCAGCAGTAGCCAGCTACAGAGAAGACCAGCAACGGACACGGAGCTGGAAGTGAGTAACTTCCTGCCCTGGAAATCAACGCAGGTAAAACGCAATACATGTTCTTTACCTGTGCTGCCCATAGACATCTATAGACTGCATTGTCAGTGTGTTGCAGGGAAAATGCTGCCATGTTTCAAAAAACTGAATAGTTGTGAAGGAGCCCATTGAATTTAATAAACATAGGTTTCTTCCAGATTTCTTCTTGTTGGAATATTCCTACTTGCATGCCATGCAATTGGGAAGATGTGAAAGGGCCATAAACCTTTATAACATAGACCATATTCTCATATGAAATTGATGATTTTTAATATATAAAAAATGTATATTACAAATATCTCCTAAAAATGTTTAAAAAATTAAAGAACACGTAAAATATAATATAAAGGCATAATCTATTCATAGCAAAGTAATGACATCACTGCAATAACACCATGCTTAGCCAGCAAAGAGGAGCCAGATATTAGGCACAGGTAAATATTAGCAATATTGAGAAAATGAGAAAACTTTTTAGAGGTGTAAATCGTGTAGGTCCACTTTTATAGTTAGGTGGAGTAATAAACTCACTTGTCTATTAGAATTGATCCTGTTATGGATATTTTATCCTGTGCACAAAGGAATTTGCATATTAAAATGTCCCCTCGACTGTAATGTGACCTGTTAAAGATTTTCCTGTCTAAGCCTATTTCTAGCGTCTGTGTGGCCTGGCTGGATTACAGGGGAGAAAACGATGGGGGCTGTCAAGCAGATGTCAGGGCAGGGCAATAACACAAGCAGTTTAACAGTGTTAAATTGTCACACGCAGCAACATCCTGCTCATCCCCAGACACAAAACGTTGCTGCTGTACAACACAGAAATGTGTGTTAATTAACTAATAAATAATAACAAAGTCTTCTGTGAAAAACAGGCATGCCTAATAGCAAAGCAATACATCACAGAAAAAAGTATCTAAAGCCACGACTCTGTTTGACAATCAGCCAAGTTAAAACTGATAACAGCATCTGATTGGTTGCTTGAGACACACAGATAGTACTTGCAAATTCTTAGGAGGCCTATTGAGAAAATATACATCAACAGCATACATGCACAGTAATGCCAGCACCGTGTTTAAAGTGCCGCTGGTCTGGAAAAGTCTTACCTGCGAGCAGAGTTTGACCCAAAAGAGCTGAAGTTAGAACACAGAGCATCATTGTGCTGCTTTCTGGACTGACAACAACTTCTGAAGACAGGGTGAGTGAGAAAGGGGGGCGAGAGGTGGGAGGGAGAGCTAGGGGAGGCTCCGAGCTAGGGAAAAGGCTGAGCAGCCCTATTCACAGACATTCTATGACGAGGAGAAAAAAAGCCAGGCTGACCAAAGCTGCCTTCCACAATAGAATCCGAGAGCGGATCCTGCCAGTCTCCAGCGTAACCGCAGCAGTTTTCCGAGCTACTCTCTAATGAAAGGCTAAGGGAGAAGGAAGCGCTTCCACAACGTGGAAAATATTATCCGGAGTCTTCCTGCAAGTAGCTTCTAGAACATGTAGGCTACATTCACACCTTCGTGTTTGTGTGTGGTATAGTACACTTATTAGAGCCCGCAGAAAAAGCGCCGAAAACTCCATAAAACGCCTTCTGTAAATTTCAATCATCTGTGTATATTCCACCGCAGAACTGTTAATGTCATGTTATGTTGTCAGGTTCACTTTTCTGGGATATCCCAGAAGATATCTGGCAGAAATTTTCAAGGAAGCATGTTACACAATATACTAATCTCACAAGTAAAGACAGTCAGCAAAATACAAAACGCACTATAAGACAGCTGACATGGGAAGCCCTCATCTCATTGAATACCAAGAGGCCGATTCATTAATAGCGGCAGGTAGCGACAGTTGAGCGACTGTAGCAGTATTTTCACAGCGCCCGCTAGTAGTCGCTGTGCTTGGCCTTTGGGCGGTTGTTGATAGCGACTCAGTCGGTGTGCAGTAATGTTGAATACGGGGTTAGGAGTCGCTATTTGACAGGTCCCGCGATGTATGGGTGCGCATGATAGCGACTGGTCAGAGCGACCGGCTCCCACCATATTCATCATAAAAATCACGCTCCAAAAATTCAAGCGCTGTGAAATGCATGTTTAAACCCCAGAGCGCTGGCGGCGATGTGTTAAAAGTAGTTTTTTAACCCCCAAACTACCATATTTTTGAAAAAAAAAAAAAACTTTAAAAGAATTTAGTAATATCAATTCTGCACAATTTTTTTTTTTTTTTTATACCTTAAAAAAATAATCTAACATGGCAGAAGTGGTCACAGAATTTTTCACATTGAAAAAAAAAAAAAACATTAATAACAATTATGAATATTTAAAGATTGTTCCATTGAAATGCATTGGAGAGCGCCAGGTAGCGAGAGGTCATACCTGTCGCTGTTCAAGGTCGGACGCTGGCGCTGTGGGCTGAGGCTGGAATAATGATGAATGAGTGGCTATCTGGCGCTATCTCAGTCGCTAAGCAGGATCGGCTTGATAAATGTGTGATTGTGGTGGGGAGCCGTCGTTCTCGTGGCGGTGCCCGTCATTACCAGTCGCTCACCAGTCGCTACTTGTCGCTATCCCTTGTAAATAAGGGCCCAAGTAGATGCTGGGAGTCTAAAATCAGCTGGAGATTTACTAGAGCCTGGTAAGCCCATGACCAGACCCCCAATGTCAACAAGTGAAGATCACAGATGAGCCTATATCATTGCAGGGAAGATGGGCATGAGCAGTCACTCTTATACCGGACCTTCAGCATTATTTAATAAAAAGTCCAAACCTTTAAAAAACTATTCCCATAACATCTAAAATTAATATATTTTATGTTTTTAGTCACTTACTTTTTACTCTTTTCCCCACTGGGCTGCAAGAAGTATAGGGGGTGGGTTATAGCTGGAGTCAGGAAAAGGACAGGAATCCCAGAATACAGAGTAGCACAGTCAGAAGATACTTCCTGTCTGTAGGCAGCCTGAGACTCCATGGGTTGCCATCTTGGATGTTTAAAGGCTCATAACATGTAGTAGATGCAGGTAGGATGATTTTTAATGTGAGCAATCTGTATGTACAGGGTGTGGGAAACATAGGCTATAATTCAGGGTGAAGGTCTGGTTTAAAGTAGAAGTCCAGCCTCATCATTATGGCAGGGTGCTGCCCCTGATACATTATCTATCTCTACAATACTAAAGCTTCAGTACCAATACTTAAAGTGGACCAACACCCTCCCGCATCGGCCCGTGAATCTATAAGTTTCCCGGGCTGATCCGATCCCTCCCTGCGGGGCATCCAAAATCGGGATGCCCCGCTGTGTGAAACCCCCCAGGATGCCCAGGAACCTTACCTTGATCTCGATCCAACAGCGCATGCGTGGGGCGCGGCCTCATCTCGCGCTTCTCTTTAGCAGGGCGCGTGCCCACGCCGGCCATTTGTGAATGGCCAGCATGGGCGCGCTCCATGTTACAGGGAAGCGCGAGATACGGCCGTCAGCATGCTCGGAGCCGCTGTGGTTGTACGTCGCTTGGACGCGCATACCACAGCGGCTCTGAGCACGCTAATTAGATGAGCGGCCGCGCATGCGCCGTAGGAGCAGGGTGGGGTGAGTTTTTACGGGTGATCGGGGGGGTTCACATAGTGGGGCACCCCCGATCGGGGTGCCCCGGCCAAGTGGACCAAGACCCAGGATAGTCAAAATCCTGGGTGTTGGTCCACTTTAAAAATGGAAGTCTAGCCTCCATTGCTGATACCCCCCACCACCTGGTGAAAGGTGGATTTGGGGGTTAATAAAAAAAGAAGCTTCCATTCACTGGCACTGCCCACCTGTTCCCTTGCTGGAATGGGAAACTGTGAGTACCAAGTCAGCCAATCAGTTTGTAGAAGTCATGGTCTGGGTGGGAGATCAGAACATGAAAGCTGGTACAGCAACTGGCGACTTTCACCTGTAAGGTAAATTCTAATTTTGAACCCCAAATCCACCTGAGCACCAGCTGAGGGAGCATGAGTCCAGAGGAGCTAGAGTTCTGGTTTAAAGCTTTACTATTGTTGGAGGGGTGCGTATGAAAAATGAGATTGGATGACATTGATGGCATCGGTGAGCCCAGATGCCTCATGATTGCTCTACTACCAGTTTCATTTCACAAGGCTGTATGCTATAGTGCAAATGTAAGATCTATCTGCCAGGCCAGGGGCAGATAGTATGAGGAACGAGGGAGGTTCTGGAACCTAGGGTAGCGTGACTCAGGGGGGTGTGTAGTGTGGGGTGAGGTGCACTTACTCTTGAGTACACTAGCTTCCACAGATGATACTCTTAGTTGCAAAACAATGTTTCCTTTATTCAAGTTTCCACATTAGCACATCAGCAACAGATATTCCAGTCAAACACAGTATTAAAGGAGCACTATAACGAAATTGTGTAATATTGAAAATCCATATAAACACTTTGGCTAATGAGAGGAGGGGTCACTTATACACCCAAACTGAATAAAACTCCCGCCAAGCTTGTGGGTTTCTTCTCCTGGTAGGAATTAAATCCAGGGATGACAAGATTGGTGTATCGGGGATGACAGAAGCTGTCATCCAATTTTCTCTTCCTTCCATTAATAAAAATAAAAAACAAGCCTGGCTGGATGCAGGGTGTGTAAGTGACCTCTCCTCCCGCCACGCAGTATATACTATATGCTTTAAGCCCCCTCCTATACTCGCTGTATACTCCTGAATATGCATCCTCCCCTAGCTACACTGCAGTTTGCAGATGACACAGCTATGATCTGTCTGCTAGAAAACAAGCCTATCTGGAGGAGATTACTAGTTCCATCTTGAATACTAGTTCCAGGAGAATGGCGTGGTCTAGAGGCAAGGAGCTGATCCTGTTACCGGAGAGCCAGGAAATGACTGAAGTGCTCCTTGGGTGCCATAATTAGGGCAGCCCGCCACCCTGGGCATGTGTACAATAACTGCTTGTGGTTGTCTCACTACATGGATTGGTAAATGCAGAAAAAAATTGTATGTGCACAAGCATACAATGGCTATATATCAAATACCACAAAAATACCACCCACCTCCAAAAAGAAATCTGCACAGAAACAAAATACATTTTTGATGGATTTCTACAAGTCAGAGAGAGACCACCAAATCATCAAGATCAGTGGAGCCCCAGTGGAAAGGGTGACCACCTTCGAACACTTCAGAATCCACATAGCACAAGATCTGTCCTGGACGAACACAACAACTACTAAGCCAAAAAAGCTTGGCAATGCCTTATTCCAGATGAGTAAAGGGCTGTGCCTAGGAACTTTTATTTCTGTGCCATCAATAATATCCTGACTGGGATCACCGCTGGCTGGTTTGGGAACAGCTCCATGAAAGAGGATGGCTCAGAACGAACCACCAGCTCCCTGATCTACAAAAAGACAAATGGTGCAAGAATAAGGCCAGGAAGAAAGTAGAAGACATCTACCACTTCAGGTCAGGCATTTCATTCCCCGAAAATTAACATAGAAATAATGAGTAGGAGTTCTTCCTGGAGGCCACCTGAAACCTCACTGGGATCACAGCTTAGATACCACATGATAGCACTGAATAGTCTCAAATTCATGTTATGACACTGGACTTTTTGTGTTTTTTCTTCTTTTGGACATGCAAACATTACACGTTTGACTATGGGGTTTATTCTCAAGATGGTGACATCTTCAGAATAAATCCCAGATCGCCCAGGAGCTCATCCAATCAGCGATTTATGCGGCACATACCAATGCGTGGCATAAAGCCTCTGATTTGAATTTTGCACCCAGCATTGACTCGGTGGCGGCCACATCTCTGGCTCCCCTGTGGAGTATGTGCTTCTGCATGCCTATTTGAATGGTGGGGCGCGGGGAGCGCGTACAGCAACAGGGAAGCCAGATATGTGGCCGTCCGCGAAGATGGTGTCGAGGGAGTTGCCAGAATCAGGTAAGATTACCGCCATCCCGGGGGGTTTCAAACTTTGTAACATCCGGCATAGAATGCCCCAGTGGCAGGCTAGTGTCCGGCCCTGGAAACTTTTAGATTCCAGGCTGGCCACACGGGGTGATTGGTCCACTTTAATGCACTTGTGCTAGTCACTTTGTTAAGAAGGATCACATTCATCCATGTAATGCTAGATATGTATTTAGTAATAGATCAAGGCAATTGGCAATGCTTCACATGTTTTATTATTCATTTTTATAGGATTATTATTATTTGAACATATTTTTCAGTGCTGAATTAAATAAAATAGAAAATAATGCAAATGTGGGGAATTTATACATTTTTTAAATATTTGTCTATTCATAAACTTATATACAAATAAGTAAAATTGTGTTTTATAACCTAAAAATGATTATTAGTTTTAATAACTCCAGCACCTGATGACACTCACTTTCTCTATGGCAGTGAACCTCGCTGGCAAACCTGTGCCCAGAGCTCAGCACAGAGAAGAAAATGTACCATTCCTTTGGTGTGCAAATCCATTGGGCCTGATTCAACAAACATAGAAAAATTGTTTTGGTTGGAAAATTAGATTGCATGCGAAAGTGATTTTACAAAGCTAATTCAATTCGTCCAGTCGAATAGGCTGGAAAATGCGGGTGAAAAGGTTTTAGAAAGCGAACATTTCTGGAAAATCAGTTAATCTCTGAATCATTAATCTCTATACAACAGCAGTACACAATAGCTGCGCTGCAAGGAGTGGCCTTGTCATTTTATTGCAGCTTCCATTTAACCATTGGGTAAAGATGTTTTTAGCAACAAATTACTGTATTCTTCACCCAATAAGACACATCTGCCCATTGGATGTACCTAGGATTTGGAGGAGGAAAATAAATATTCTGAACCAAATGTTGTGCTCAAACTCTATCCCCCCAAGACCCAAATAAAAGGCAAGGTGCATAATCCTCCCTTTACAGTTAGAGTGACATCCCCCCCATGCCCCATAGGCAGTGTGGCATCCCCCCCTTCTATTTCCATAGTCAGTGTGGCATTTCCTCTATCCCATTCCCATAGGGAGTGTGGCATTCCCCCCTCTCATTCCCCATAAGCAGTGTGGCATTTCCCCCTCTCATTCCCCATAGGCAGTGTGGCATTTCCCCTCCCATTCCCATAGGGGGTGTGGTATCCCCCCCATTGCCCATGGGCAGTGTAGCATTCCCCCCTCACATTTCCCATATAGGGAGAGTGGCATCCCCCTCCCATTCCCCATAGGCAGTGTAGCATTCCATTCCCATAGGCATTGTGGCATTCCCCCCTCCCATTCCCCATATGCAGTGTAGTATTCCCCCCTCCCATTCCCCATATGCAGTGTAGCATTCCATTCCCATAGGCAGTGTAGTATTCCCCTCTCCCATTCCCCATAGGCAGTGTAGCATTCCATTCCCATAGGCAGTGTGGCATTCCCCCTCCCATTCCCCATAGGCAGTGTGGCATTCCCCCTCCCATTCCCCATAGGCAGTGTAGTATTCCCCCCTCCCATTCCCCATAGGCAGTGTGGCATTTCCCCCTCCCATTCCCCATAGGCAACTGATCCCTGCTGCTGCCTCCGCTGCTGGTGCTGTCCCCGTCCATGGCTGTGGTGGCCTGCCCAGGAGCAGAATTTTATTTTTTAACATTCGCCCGATAACACACACTTTTTCTTTCCACCTTTGGGGAAAAGTAAGTCCGTCTTATAGGGCGAAAAATACGGTATAGCAAAATTACTTATTCTCATTTGCTTGTTCTCTGAAGAAAAACATGATGATAATTTCCAGTATTCCACATTTAGGAACTTGAAATTACCACTGAAGATGAAGCAAAGGCCAAATCTGTTCATTTTAATTTTAAGGTGACGTCTTCCTGTTTACTTAACCCTATGCTGCATAAGAGAAGCACACCATTTCAGTATTCCTACACCAAATAAGCAATTAAATTAACCCCCTCCACAGGGAAGCCCAATGCACTAGCTAAAAAAAACACTTACCTGGTCCTGGCATCTTTCCCCCTCTCTCCCTTGCCGGGAGTTGGGCGTTGCTGTCCCGGCTTCTGTTGAGCTGCACGAGGATGATGAGTCACCCGCTGAGTGAGCACCGCGGGGTCCTGCTGCTGCAGTGATTGGGTGATGAACCCATTATCCCCAGCAGCAACAGCTGGCAGGAAAGACAAAGAAACTCCCCGAGCTATGGGAGACAGCATCTTATCTAACGCTATAGTGTCACTGATGTATAGCACTGGCATGCAGCTCATTGTTTTTCCTGCATTCTCCTAATCACTCGCTCATTTTTTGTTTCCTCTGTCTCTCATTTCCCTCATTCCTCTAATTTTTCCCGCTTTTTCACATTTGCTCTCCGTAGCGTATCTAAATGTGATGGGGCCCTGGTGCAAATATTAAATAAATCCCTTTCAAGGCTCATACAGTAATAGTTTTTCTGTCTTTTAACTCAGGCCCTTATTCATCAAGCGATAGCGCCAGGTAGTGTCTGACGAGCGCCAGGTAGCGGCAGCTAACGGCGCCTACCGACTCAAGTACGCCCGGCGGCGGTCACAATGACGCATTTATCAAGCTAAATGAGGCTAGCGCCGGCGAGAGCGACGGCTAGCGCGGCATTCATCATGAAGCCGGCTGGACCGAACAGCGCCGCTGCAAATTCCTTCACAGCGACACGTATTACCTGGCGCTACCTGCCGCTCTCCCATACATTTCAATGGCAGACGCTGCAATGATTGTTCTTAGTGGTTTGGGGGTTTTTTGCTTTGGGACAAAATTCAGCACATGTTTATATTGATATGTTTTATGAATCTAGCTGGTTATTTATGTTTTTTTTTTTTTTTTTTTTTTTTCACAATGTAATGTTGTGAGTGACATGGGAATTGCATCTCCTCCACCCAAACTCATTGGCCTCAAAAGCGCTGGTTTTCCACACAAACGGGGCTTGTAAAGCTATTTTGTAGCCTGTCAGGTTGGGCGGTCACGTTCGCTCTTCGAAATTGTCAGCGCCCAAGCTATTCGGCAGCCCTGTCCTTGATGAATCTGTGTTGGTCAGTGTTTGTGCAGTCGCTGTTTTAATTCGCTATGTGGCGGCGCGAGCGTCGCTGTGCCTCGCTGCGCTGCGTTGTGCGGCGCTGTGCTGTTCATACATGTGCCCTTCTGCCATTTGCAAGGAATTCACTTCCCGCGACCCCAGTCGTTGTTAATGAATACACTGTAGTTGTGAGCGTGCCTGGCCACATATTGCAGGATTAACATTCAGTCGTACCAGCTCATAACAACCCGTTATGCATTCTCATGTGTGCCACATTTTCAGGTAGTTGTCTAGTTTGATTGTGTGATGACTTTGTGAAGGAATAAGATTTGTATATTTAAGCACAACGGTGTATGCTTTAGAAGGACCTATGCATTCCAGTATGTAGAACCCCCTGCTAAATCAAGCTAATAATTTGTGGCGCCGTGGGCCCTAGCTTGTTTTTCAGCGTCATTTTAATGTTTTTCCGCCATTTAGCTTGCACATAGCTGATATTAGCTTGTCCCTGCTGCGCGCATGTTTTTTTTTTCAATTTGGAAGCACAGTTGCTTGCGTCATATCCGGTTCCGGGATCCTCCTTTGCGTTTCAACGCCACCTTAAGGTAAAACTGTCTTGCGCTTATGCCAATAGCTTGTTTTTCAGCGTCATTTTAATGTTTTTCCGCCACTTAGCTTGCACATAGCTGATATTAGCTTGTCCCTGCTGCGCGCATTTTTTTTTTTTTAGTTTGGAAGCACAGTTGCTTGCGTCATATCCGGTTCCGGGATCCTCCTTTGCGTTTCAACGCCACCTTAAGGTAAAACTGTCTTGCGCTTATGCCAATAGCTTGTTTTTCAGCGTCATTTTAATGTTTTTCCGCCACTTAGCTTGCACATAGCTGATATTAGCTTGTTGCTGGGGCGCGGTGCGTATTTTTGTTTTGGTTTGTTTTTTATGTCTCATGTCGCTAGCGTCATTTCCGGTTCCTGTTTCCTCCTTAGCGTTTCCAATATGGCTCCCAAACGGCGAGTAATGCGCCTCCCCAGCTCCTCCTCAGATTCCGGCCCCACCACCCCTCCCCCACATCCCCCACCTACCTCACCTTCCCCAAATACCACCCCTCCCACCCATTCCCCTCCTGTGCCCCAAAAACAAAGGCGCACCCGGGTGGATAGCCGGGTCAATGGCCAGGTAGTTAAAGTGAGTATTTTAGTTTTGTATTTTTAGTTTAAAAATGTCTAAACACACAGGGTGGATAGGGGCTGAATTTTTATTGCTTTTATTCCAAAATTGTACACTCCACATGGGGCATCCCCATTGTGGATGTCCTGCTTGGATGCCCCCCCCCCCCCTGGAGGGCCCCAAAAATTATCTCTGGCCCGTCCCATCTGTGCATGTGTGAGTTGCGGATGCCTATTGCGCTTACCTCTAGCAGGGTGTACCCCTGCGCCATACATATTTTCAATTGGTGTGCAGGCGCACTCCCTGTTAGAGTCAAACGCCACATGCGTACTTTGCCGTGCAGATGCAGCTGAGCTGGTATGCACCTCCCAAGGCCCTTGGTTGCGCATACCACACCGGCGTGGACCGCTGTGTTTGGCTTGCGGAGTGACGTGGGAGTGTCCTCAGCTGTGTATTTGGGCCCTTCAAAGGGGGTTGCAGACAGTGGGCCACCCACAATAGTTGTGGCCCAAAAAAGTGCACACAAACACAGACTAATGTAAATCCTGGGTGTGGTTCCACTTTGATCTTGTCTCTGTAGAACTGTTTATGACATTGTTCTGAGGTCATGTTGTTAATTTTTTTTTTTTTTTTTATTATTTTTTTCATAGGACTTCTGCCTGGCCGAATACGACTATGCCCGAGGAGCAAAAAAACGCCTTGCCATGGAGGTGAAGGCCACTGTGTCCCGGCGCTTCAAGACCAACCTGACCATCCGGGCGATACAACAGAAATGGTCAGATTTTAAGCGCCGGGACCCAGAAGGCGTGTACCGCCTATATGATGCCTACGCATCAGGTAAGTTAAAGCTTATGTTCTTTTTGGCCTTTGTGCAGAATCATCTGCTAAGCTGTGTCCTTTTTTGCTCTTTATATTAATTATTTGCTTTCACCCCCTCCACACAGATAAGCGTCCTCCCCTGGGGAAACGTGGGAAGGGATTCCTCCCCCGAACCAGGCAGGCGGACTCGGGGGAGTCATCGGGGGAGGGTCCCTCCCGCGGGTCCTATTTAGAGGACCCAGGGGAGGAAGGGGATGACGCCCCAGAGGAGTGTGCTGCTGGGGGGCAGGCTGGATCAAGCCTCAGCTACTCACACTCTGAGGCTGAGGACTCTCACCAGGCAAGGGGCCACTCTCAAGCAGGGAGTGAGAGGGAGGAGGGTGGCCCTTTGCCTGGTGGATCTTCTGAGCAGAGTGTGAGGAGCCGAGGCTCCCCGCCTCCTCCTCAGAGCCCTCCCTGGGCTTCAAGTGGCGCTTCATCCCCTGGTGAGTTTACATGTTTTAATTGTTAGTCTGTGCCAGGTTTCATCTGACCATTTGTGCTTAGCCCTTGCCATTCCTCTGTAATTTGCAGGGCATCATATAGGCGGCACCTCCATGGATTTTTGGCGTCAAATCCTCCTCGGGCATAGTCGTGGTAAGTGTATGTTTGAAGCTAGTTCATTTTGGACTTTATGTCATTCCTTAAAGTGGACCCACAAACCTTGCTGATATTGTTTGGATTATGGCGCCTTGCCTGCCAAATCACATCCCTCACCCAGGGCCCCCCCCCAACCAAACACCACAAACTACTTCCCTCTTTGGGGGTGGCAGAAGCCATTGTCCCTGCCTCCTGTGTGGCACTCGAGATGTGTGTGCGCCTGCGCTCTGTTTCCTACTGGCATGCGTGTGCGCACACACTGGCGGAGTGATGTGCGGAAGGCAGGGGCGGTGGCGGACTAAAATTGTGTTGCTCTGCCAAAGTAGACTACTACACTGAATAATCACAATCCTGTGTCTTGGTACACTTTTAACAGACACGTTTCCTGGTCCATTGTCTAAGCTGGTTTGCTAATGTACATTAACATCACAAACCACACTACAGTGCTAGCCAACTGGAAACCACCCCTATGTTTCTGGCCACACCATGATGTGTGCTAGCAAAAGTTAATTTTCGTGAAGTAGTTAGGGCAAACACATGTTGCACACTGGTAACATTATCCATTAAATTGGTAATGAGTCATTTACATTGCAATGTAAAGGTTAGTGCCAGATTGGCAAAATGGATACATGTGGCAACCATAAACACTTCACATTAACTAATGGGCCAGGAATATAGAAAATATCGTTTAACATGTATGTAAAGAAGTGTTTGTTTTTGGAGCTAAGACTCACTAACCAGATTGATGTCCAAACTTCGGGTGTCATAGCTCCACTAAATGTGGTTTGGTATTTTGTTTTTTTATGGACAGATGTTGCTACGCAGACGGAGGCAGAATTCCTCCTCCCCACACCAGCTCCAGGGACGGCCAGCAGCATGGGCCACCGCCACAGCTGCGATGGTGAGTACATCCAAATTAATATGGGTAAATACTTTGTAAACATTTCTCTTCTAGTTACATTTGTAGAAATGTGAAATTGACCAATGTGTGAATATCACACACATCTAGGTTAAATGTGTTTGGTCAATAATCCAACATGCCAGTCAACATCCTTGATAGTTGCCTCACATTCTTGTTACGGACACATACGGACTATTTGTGGCGTATAGACAACCAAATGGGGCTGCTTAGGTGTTTACCAATAACATTATAGGGCAAACTTCCCTCTTCCTTAGGCACTGATGTTTGGCTTGGACTAAAGACATAAATGTCCTTACTTGCCCATAAACATTATTACCTTGCCAAGAGTGAACCTGGCCCAACACCAAGGCTGTTTAATGTGCATTAAACATTTAATTTGCCAACAACTAACAACTAACACCCCGCAGAATATACGATAAGTGCAGGTACCACGGGTCCACCCCACCAAGCAAACCCCTAATTATGGGAACTTATCTTCCGCTGCCTCCTGCGCAACACTCCAGACGTGCATTTTTCCCCCCTGGGCCTCTGTGAATGGCCGCCGGGTCCCCATGAGCAGCCAGAGAGTGACATGCGTGAAGAGGGGGTGGAAGAGGAGTGTACATTCCTGTTCCCTGCATAGACGTTAGCGTGCGTTCTTTGTGCCAAGCACGTTGGAGCATGGAGAGGTGAGTGGCTATGGATTACTGTGTGTATACACACATCAGGGGAAATACAGATCTGTGAGAAACAACAAAGTGGGCCCAAACCCAGGATAAACTATATTGTGGGTGTTGGTCCACTTTAAGAGTAAAGGTATGTGGTCCTAACATGTTTTCAAGTCAATATTAAAACTTTATTTTAAAATGTTAGGGGCACATTGTTCACCAATGTTAATGTGAGTGTTAGCAAGTTAGAAACACTGACATTACATTGCTACATCTGTGTATGTTGAGTTTGCAAACAAATTCTAATATATTATTTTTTATCACATCTCTACAGCTTGTATACGCCAGCATCGCAGACTGTGGCGGGCCTTCCGACAGATGAAAGGGATGCTGCTGGCCATGAAGAGGCGTCGGAGACGTTAGGGTGGGGGGGATGGCTGCCCTGGCCATGTTTTCCAGGCTTTGTTGGCCTATGTTGCCCGTGTTGGGCCAATTTCTATAAAGACATTTATCTTTACCAAGAACTGTGTTGTTCCTTGACCAGCATAGGTTTCGATTCCCCAAAACCATTATGTCTAAAATTAGGCTGCCATTTTGAGCCAGTACATGTTTACACCATAGTAAGCAATGTTAACTAATGTGGCACATAAATGGTGGCATAATATTAGAGATGATTGAGCAAATCAGCCCTGACTGTGTATTTAGCTTTCACATGTATGGATAAACACAAATTAGAGGTGGTTTTCAAAAATATATTTACATAAATCATAAGAAAAAGGTATACAAATTAATATTCTTGGCTGGGTGGCCGGGGAGGTTGGGAGTCATTGCTAGGGGCGGTGTTGGGGGACAACAGTGCAGTAAAAAATATAGACTGCTGTTGTATGAGCTGTTGTATCAACAACAAAGTTTGGTCCTGCCGCTGTATTGCCTCTGCCTGGCGCTGTATTGCCTCTTCCTGGCGCTGTACAGATTGTTCGATAACATTGGCAAGGCGACCAAGGTCCTGGTTCTGTTGTAGGTTTTGCCTTAACTGGTCCACCTGGCGCTGCAGGCCCTCATTTTGTTGCTGACACATCAGCACCTGATTTTCCAACGCCGCAATGCGCTCATTAGTTCCATCACGCGGCTGTTGGCGACTGTAGTCCTCCAGCATCCGGACCCCTAGTGTGTAGAAATCGGCACTGGTTGGTGCCACACCTCCTCTTGCTGTGGTTGTAGGCTAAAAAAATAGTAAACCACATTTTAGTCAAACGGAACAAATGCAGTTATGCCCCTCCCAAAAGTTACCATAAACACTCACTAGACAACTTACCCTTGTCTGAGCCTCTGAAGCTTGGCCACATGGGACTTGGGAAGAGGTCCCAGCTTGGGGTTCTGGTTCCGCCTCCTGCCAAAACAACAATGAAATGAAATGTTACATGTTGCTTCTTCCACTACCCACGAATATGCCAATGGGTTTAGAGGTCGTCTACATCAGCCATGTTACCTGCGTGTCCTCCAGCCCAGGTAGGCTCGAGGTATCGCTGCCAGAGAGTCGCGAATCAACATCAGAGATGTCGGGCAAGTTGGCAAATGCTAAACATGAAAATCAGGTTAGTAGGTCTGTGGGCCAAACTCTAATGTAACCTGGTTAGGCTATCGAGGTCATACCTCTAAAAAGTTAAAAAATACACAGTAGACCAAAGGTCTTGGTTAAACTCAGATTGTTAACATGTATGTTACAGGACTAAGACGCACTAATTTCTGCAAATCTCATCATAAACATTGCTTAAATTAAACATACCCGCAATATCCCAGATGTCTGGAGTGGGGTCCTCACTCGAGATTGGACCTTGAAAATAGATGTGGACACACAAGTTGCCAGAAGCAAGTGGCACAACATTAGAGCCAAAAGACATACTAGAGCAAGGCAAAACCACTTACCCTCATCTCTGGCAGCTGGAACTTGAGGGGCCCTTTCTGGACAGCCACTTCCGATATTCGGGTCAACTAAAAAAAAAAAAAAATGTGTCTAAAGATTCAGCAAACTACTACAGTGAATGTTTTCCTAAAAATATGTCCGCAAATATACATTGCTATCACTAAAATAACTAATAGACTGACCCTGGGGAGGCAACCAGCACTCCCAAGAGGCATCTTCAAGTTTACCAAGCAAACATGTAGCTTAGTAGACTAACCAAATTGAACCAGTGTAACCTAAACAGCAGAAAGGATACATTATGTATTGCTCTACACACCAACAGGGTCCTGTTGACCGGCAACATCGGAAGTGGGGTCCAAAGATGAACCAGTCACTTGGCCTACAAAGAAAAAAGACAAATGAGACACATGCACTTGAGTCAAAGTGGATCAAGCAAGGTGAACACATGCACTTACCGACATCCAAAGAGTAGGTGGGATCCGGAGGAGATGCTGGGGCCAAGGGCATGGGAGCTAGTGCAAAATAAAACCAACATTGAGCCATAGCTAATGTGCGTGCAAAAATACAACATGCATTAAGGTGTGTGAGCAGCTCTTTCACTAATATTGACTAATCAAGCCAAGTGTGGCTCACACATTGATAGGCCGATATATGGCTACACATCTCTTGCATCCTACATATCTACACATGTTAGGGCCTTGTTAGTTACTGACTGTGAGTGTTACAGTGGGCGTGCAATTAGGGCGCACCCACATATTATTAATAGTCAACAGGGCAAACCTTTATTGCTTGAGCTGCTCCCACACCCATTTGTTTTTCAAAAAACCAGCAAACAAATAATGGGTAAATACCTTCAATGGCAGACTGGGGTAGCCTTGAGGTTGCTGGAAGGGCAGGAGCTTGGTTGTCCGGAGCCACATCCCGGACAGCAGCATGTGCACCTATGCATAAAGCAACAGACAGAAAAGTTACAAATGTTTTAGCTATAATGTAATACTTCACAGGTCCTACAGTTAGTTGGTCAGAATGTAAAAATGCTAATCACATACATTAACATTAGGTTATAGTAAAAGCCATAAAATATGTACCTTCAGCCCAACCGGTGGTGTCATCCCCAGGATCCACACCCTGCAGCCGAGCCAGTGGGATTTTGGCCTTCAGCATCTCCTCATACGGCCTGTAGGTACTCTTTGGAGCCTGGATGAACCCACTGTCCACATCAAGATCGTGATTCATCTTTTTCATAAGGGCCCCTCGCAAAGTGTAGAAGCGTTTCCTGCAGGATGGGCCACTACGTGGGTGTTGAGCTGTGCTACTAAGCTCCACACCAATGGCATCCCACAGTTTGCTTCTTTCTTGTTTGCCTATGGACTTGCTTTGGGAGCCAAATATCAGCTCCCATTTCGCAAGTGTCAGGCGCACAAGATGATTATTCTCAGCCAAATTAAATTCAGGCTCCCTCTTGGCACCTGGGCGCTTAGCCTGGGGTGCTGCCCCACCTTCAGGCTGTGCCCTTTTCCGTAAGGGAGGTCTGCGCACAGCACCCACCAAACTCCTACTCGGGCCTGCTGTGGCCGGCAGATGTCCTGTATTTGGCTCCATCCTGTAGCTGCACACACACACAAATCAACACCCCACAAGCACGCATGCACACTACAGAATGGCATCGCAATCTCTTAGGCTTGGCCAGGTTTTATGTGCTCTAACAGCCAATCCAAAAGCAGCCCACTTAATTGATTCACACATACAGCCCAGTTCCTTCTAGGCACACCTCCACTGCACTGACAGAAGCATGTGTGTTAGCCAATTAACTCATTACAGACCTCAATCAACAAACAACACACACCCAAATCCAACAATGGACTGATGTATCTGCAACCCTTGTGACATGTGCTTAGCCTAACGGCTATTTAAAAAAACAACAGCTTCACTTTCATTGGTCCCCACCTGATTTTTGGCCCATGTCCGTTAATGCACGCACGTTACGGCTCAAGTACGCTAGTAGCGCTACTAGCGTGCGCGTGCGCACTCTGTTTTACGCACACCTGGGTCGGCTAATTGGCGCCCGGAAATAGCAGAGCGACGCAAAAGGCGGCAAAGCGGACCTGTCACTTTTGAAAATGAAGTATAAAAGGAAGGAATGAACTAGGTTCTGCTATTCTTACACTGTGGCAAAGGCTGTGGTGTGGTGCTGTGCTCGCTTCCCTTAGCTCATTTGAGCCTCTGTCTGGTTTCTGTCCTCACTCTCTGTGGCTTGTTGGGTGATTTCTGACATCAGTGCTGTTTCTTTAGGAGCTTGGTTTGGGTGGCATCTGCAAATTTTGTGTAGCATACAGCAAGTAAGGCTTGATTTTGGGGCCTTTTGTGGGCTGTGCAGCAACTCCCCTCTTGGTTGTGCTTAACTTAGAAAGCTGGTTTTCAGCAGGCTGGTGGTTTGGACCACTATAGTTCTGGTTTTGTGGTGAGCTGCATTGTAGCGGGTGTGTGTGTAGTGTGATTGTTTGTGTGTGTGTTGTGTGTGAGTGTTTTTTTTTGTTTATTTTTGTTTTTGTATATATCTTTAGTGTGTGTGATGGATAAGAGGGTGATGTATGGTGTCTGGGTGGATGGATGTATGTGTATGCTGAAAGAGCAGGAGGAAAGGGAGCGGGGTGTTGTGAGGCTTAGGGCACCCCGCTCCTTTGCAATCCGCCTTTCAGTATGGGACTTAAGTGACGAGCAGATCAGGAGCCGCTTCCGTCTGAATCGTGCTGCACTACAGTCCCTATATGATCAGATTAAGACCAAAATCGAGCCATCCACCAAACGCACTCACTCCATTCCAGGCATAGTACGCCTGTGTGCCACTCTTAATGTGTTGGCACGAGGGACCTTCCAGGCAACCTCAGCCCTCCTCAGCGGGATAAGCCAGGCTACTATGAGCCGCATCCTAATCCAGGTAGTTCTGGCAATTTGTGATTTAATCCCAATTTACATCAAGTTTCCTGAGGAGGAGGAAGAGGTTGCCAAAATAAAACATGCTTTCTATCTGATGGGAGGGATCCCGAATGTGCTAGGGTGCGTTGATGGTACACATATCCCTTTCCGCCCTCCCCGTGCACAGGAGCTGTCCTACAGAAACAGGAAGCAGTTCCATTCATTTAATATCATGGTGGTCTGTGACCATGAGATGAAGCTGCGGGCGGTGAGATCGGGGTTCCCCGGCTCATGCCACGATTCTTACGTCTTGCAGCGGACAGTCCTGTGCCGGAAGTTTGATAACAACGAAATGCCAGCTGGCTGGCTACTGGGTAATAAATTAACCATGTCTATGTATTTTGCTAATATGTGGCCTAGTAAGGCAATTTTAAACAAACTACCACCCAAAAACATGTACTAGTACTAATTGCTGTCTCTCTCCTTGTGTTTTTTCTACAGCGGACAAGGGATATGGGCAGAGAACGTGGGTCATGACTCCGGTCAGGAACCCACGGACCTCTGCCCATGAACGCTACAATGCAGCGCATCGCAAGACCAGAAGCATTGTGGAAAGAACCATCGGCCTGCTGAAAGCACGCTTTCTTTGTTTGGCACGGCCAGGAGGAGAGATGCTCTACAGCCCACAGAAGGTTTCCAAGATCATCCTTGCCTGCTGTGTGCTACACAACATTTGCATTTGTCACCAAATCCAAGCCCCCGAGGAGACAGCACTGGTGCCAGAAATCCCCAACCTGCCCGCAGATAGAAGTGAGGACACCCAGACTGGCGATGAGCTAAGGGAAAGGCTGATCACTTCTTATTTTGCGGTAAGCTAACTACCCTTCACTCTAATGCAAGTACTGCACTCCTGTTTAAATGTCTTTGACCTCCCATCCAAAAGAGCAACCAAACGCACTAAGGGGGGGTTTAAGATGACCCAAACCACTCTAAGGGGTGTTTAAGATGACCCAAACCACTCTAAGGGGGGGTGTAAGATGACCCAAACCACTCTAAGGGGTGTTTAAGATGACCCAAACCACTCTAAGGGGGGGTGTAAGATGACCCAAACCACTCTAAGGGGGGTTTAAGATGACCCAAACCACTCTAAGGGGTGTTTCAGATGACCCAAACCACTCTAAGGGGTGTTTCAGATGACCAAAACCACTCTAAGGGGGGGTGTAAGATGACCCAAACCACTCTAAGGGGTGTTTCAGATGACCCAAACCACTCTAAGGGGTGTTTCAGATGACCCAAACCACTCTAAGGGGGGTTTCAGATGACCCAAACCACTCTAAGGGGGGGTGTAAGATGACCCAAACCACTCTAAGGGGGGGTGTAAGATGACCCAAACCACTCTAAGGGGTGTTTCAGATGACCCAAACCACTCTAAGGGGTGTTTCAGATGACCAAAACCACTCTAAGGGGGGGTGTAAGATGACCCAAACCACTCTAAGGGGTGTTTCAGATGACCCAAACCACTCTAAGGGGGGGTGTAAGATGACCCAAACCACTCTAAGGGGGGTGTAAGACGCCAATGTTGGTTATCAAGTTATGCATTTTTTTAAAAGAAAGCACAAAATAACTATAAAGATATATACTAACTGCAGTTTTCTTAATTTTTCAGGCACAAAGAGATGCACCATGATCTCGACATTCCTCTTACAACCCTTTCCTGGACTTTACTTTTCTTTTGCATTTCTGCTGGACTTTTCTTTTTCTATTTCATTTATATTTTATTCTTAATTTATTTTTAGATAAAAAATTAAAAAAAAATTAGATATATACATGTGGCTATGTGTTTAATTCGGTTGTAAGTTTCCTTTACATTCTAATTCCTATTTTCATTTTCCTTTTCTTTCTCTGTTCTGTTTTTATTTTCCTTTTCTTTCTCTGTTCTGTTTTTATTTTCCTTTTCTTTCTCTGTTCTGTTATTATTTTCCTTTTCTTTCTCTGTTCTGTTTTTATTTTCCTTTTCTTTCTCTGTTCTGTTATTATTTTCCTTTTCTTTCTCTGTTCTGTTTTTATTTTCCTTTTCTTTCTCTGTTCTGTTATTATTTTCCTTTTCTTTCTCTGTTCTGTTTTGATTTTCCTTTTCTTTCTCTGTTCTGTTTTTATTTTCCTTTTCTTTCTCTGTTCTGTTTTTATTTTCCTTTTCTTTCTCTGTTCTGTTTTTATTTTCCTTTTCTTTCTCTGTTCTGTTTTTATTTTCCTTTTCTTTCTCTGTTCTGTTTTTATTTTCCTTTTCTTTCTCTGTTCTGTTTTTATTTTCCTTTTCTTTCTCTGTTCTGTTTTTATTTTCCTTTTCTTTCTCTGTTCTGTTTTTATTTTCCTTTTCTTTCTCTGTTCTGTTTTTATTTTCCTTTTCTTTCTCTGTTCTGTTTTTATTTTCCTTTTCTTTCTCTGTTCTGTTTTTATTTTCCTTTTCTTTCTCTGTTCTGTTTTTATTTTCCTTTTCTTTCTCATTGGTGATTTAATTGTATTTCCTTTTTAGGTAACAAATAAAAATTAAAAAAATTGTGGCTATGTGTTTAATTATGTTTTATTTTCCATTTATATTCGAAGATCTGGTAGAATTTAATTACCTTTTACACACAATAAAAAAATTTTTACATTTCAAAACAAATGTGGCAATGTGTTTTATTCAGAAGGTACTGGATGGCCAGGACACAGCAAAGCTAACAGGCGCTGTGTAGAATAGCGTGGTCACACTGACTGACAGCGCCAACAAAGCTGAGGGCCAACATCATATTCAGCAATGTAGGCGTTGTTCGCAACAACGCCAGGTAGCGACTGAGGAGGCCTGCTATAGCGAATCGCTAACGCCCGCGGCTGACGCTAGCGGCGCTCATAGCGCCATACTTCAGTCGCTCATCTGTCGCTACCTGGCGCTATTGATGAATCGGCCTCTCAGTTGGATGCAGATAGACAACTAAATACTTTATCCAGCAGGGAGGAAACTGTGTTTCCTTTCTGTACATGATGCTAAGTGAGCACAAATATGAAAAATATGGTGGTATAGCAACAATGATGGGGTCCCCTGACCTTCTGGGCCCTGGTGCAGTTGGACCTCCTGCACCCCCCTGCTCACTCGTTTTTTTCTCACATTAATGGCCTCGATTCACTAAGGGTAGAAAAAAATTCTAATGGTAGAAAAAATTTACATTCATGACAAAACAGACTGAGAATTTCACTTTAAGTGAATCACCAGACAATGGAAGTCAATAGCACTTTTTACTACAGCGCAAAACGGAATAAAAAGTTCAGTTCTATTCCCAGCAGTAAAAAGTGCCATTGACTTTCATTGTATTCCTAGCTGGTGCCATTCTGATGCTTTTTTCTCATGAATTGATTTTTTTTACTACCATGAGAATTGTTTTCAACACTTAGGCCCTTAGTTAAGAAGGGATAGCGCCAGGTAGCGCCTGGTTAATGAGAGGTAGCGACAGATAGCGACTGGTCAACGCCGGACACGGCACGCAATTCCACATTTATCAAGCAGAATCTGTTTAGCGACTGGGATAGCGCCATGTAGCGTCTTATTCATCATTCTCACAGCCTCAGCGAACAGCGCCAGTGTTCAGCCTTGCACAGCGCCAGGTATGACCTCTCGCTACCTGTCGCTCTCCAATATATTTCAATGGACGATCCTTTTCTTCTCTTTAAACGGGGTATTTTTTTTTTTTTTACAAAAAAATCACAAATAATTCTGTGACCTCTTCTGGCATTGAAATAGCAGTTTTTTCATAATTTTTTCATTTTTTATATATTTCATCAGAAATGACATTACAGGTCTGGCATTAAAGTGTTCATGTTACAATGTTGTTACAATGTTGTTACAATGTAATTCCATGTTTTTGCTTTGTTACTAGTTGATAGATGCTTGAAAACACACTTTAAACACACCGCCTCCTGCGCTCTGGGCTTCAAACAACTATTTTTCAGGCGCCAGAGATTTGTGAGGCTGTTTTTTTGCTGAATATGGTGTGAGTCGGTCGCTATGAGCAGTCGCTAACATGCGCTCCCATACAGCGCTGTACTGGTCAAATAGCGACTCCTCACAATGTAGTCAACATTACTGAACAGCGACTGAGTCGCTATAAAGTAGCGACTCACGGCCGAGCACAGTGACTACTAGCGGGCGCTCTGAAAATGCCTGCTACAGACGCTCATCTGTCGCTACCTGCCGCTACCTGCCGCTAATGATGAATCAGCCTCCCCATGAATCAAGGCCTATGTCTCTCTTTTCTGTATCCAGCTTCCTCTTGTGTAAATGAATGTATACGTGTGTGTGGATGTGGACTTTCCCTTTAAGAGGATGACGTTACAGCGTTATCGCTTAGCACTGAGAATCCTTCCAAGATAAACTTGCTGGCTCAGCAGTGATGTTAATTACTACTTTTGGTAAAACAGGACTGTTATACTTTACACCGCAAAGCTCATGGAAAATTACACATCACAATATGACAATAAAGGAAGTAACTAGACAATGAAATATTGCTTAAACTAAATATTAACAAAAAAAAAGAATATTTATCTGGGTATTACATTCTGTTCCTTAGAATGTAGCTTTACTGTTCAGCTCAGTTCCAAGCCCTTCCCCTTTTTGGCCTTGATTCACTAAGAGGCCGATTCATTAATAGCGACATGTAGCGACAGTTAAGCGACTGTAGCAGTATTTTCAGAGCGCCCACTAGTAGTCGCTGTGCTTGGCCGTTATTTGGTTGTTGATAGCGACTGAGTCGGTGTGCAGTAATGTTGAATACGGGGTGACGAGTCGCTATTTGACAGGTTCCGCGATGTATGGGTGCGCATGATAGCGACTGGTCAGAATTCAAGCGCTGTGAAATGCATGGTTAAACCCCAGAGCGCTGGCAGCGATGTGTTAAAAGTAGTTTTTTAACCCCCAAACCACCATATTTTTGGAAACCCAAAAAAATTTTTTTTAAAGAATTTAGTAATATGAATACAATAATATCAGACCTGTAATATCAATTCTGCACACATTTTTTTTTATTTTTATTTTTACCTTAAAAAAATTATCTAACATGGCAGAAGTGGTCACAGAATTTTTCACATTTAAAAAAAAACATTAATAACAATTAATTATGAATATTTAAAGATTGTTCCATTGAAATGCATTGGAGAGCGTCAGGTAGCGAGAGGTCATACCTGTCGCTGTTCAAGGTCGGACGCTGGCGCTGTGGGCTGAGGCAGAAATAATGATGAATGAGTCGCTATATGGCGCTATCTCAGTCGCTAAGCAGGATTGGCTTGATAAATGTGTGATTGTGGTGGGGAGCCGGCGTTCTCGTCGCTACCTGACGCTATTCCTTCATAAATAAGGGCCTTAGAGTTGAAAAAAATTCTCATGCGAGTAAAAAATTCAAGAGAAAAAAGCCTGGGAATGTCACTGTTACTCAATCCCCAGCTTGGAAGACAATGAAAGTGAATGACACGTTTTACTAAAGGAGTAAAAAGTTCAATACTTTTCTCAGAAGTAAAAAAGTGCCATTGACTTTCATTGTTGGTGATTCACTAAAAGTAAAATTCTCAGGCTTTTTTCTCATGAATTTTTACTCTTAGTGAATCAAGGCATTTGCCTGGTGTATATTTAATAGTTGCAGACGGGGGCGGACTGGCCGTAGGGAGCACAGGGAGAATTCCCGATAGAGTGCACTAGCCTTTGGGCCACTAAGTACACAGCCCGCCTTACCTAGAACAGTTTAGTAACTCCTTTTCTAACACCCTCCCTACACTCCCTGCCCCAACCCAACCCCACGGTTCCCCCAGCCAAGATAACCCAGTCCATTCTGCCCCTGTAATGCTATAGCCTCAACATCCCGGCTTTGGGGGGGGGCGCAACATCACGGCTATGGGGGGGGGGCATACTCAGGGGCATATAAAGCCTTGCCACAGTATCTGCTCCTACAATACTAAAGTCTTAGTGCCATTGCCACATCCACTACTATCCATGATCTGTTCCCGCATATTTGTTAATCAGCAGGGAAGAATAGAGGAAACAGGCTTCAGAAGCAGGGTTGTGGTGGTCCTGGGCTAATTCCTGGCCCCAGTCTGTCCCTTGCCGCAGGCACCACACTCACTGGCTTCAAATTAAAGTCATAGGGCGTAAAAACAAACAAATAAACAAATTACACGTGGAGGCCAATTTATCACTAGTGTCTCACAGTTACAAAGCCACAGTCAGATGGCGCTGTAAGTATTCAGCGCTGTGGGCTACGCGTGGCGCTGTGTCTTGTCTGTTTTTTTTCCAATGGAGCTAGCGACAGCACTGGTGGGGAGGGCCAGAAATCATTAGTATTTAACATGTAAATGAACAGCGCCAGCGATACCACGATAGTCAGGCATACAGCGTCATGTGTCATACAAAAAAAGCTTTAACTGAGGATGGCTACGCAATGACCAAAAACACATGGAATGACAATGGGAACATACAAATGACATGACACATGATTGGCAGGCCTGAAAACACACATTAGCAGCAGGTAACTTAAAGCGGACCTTCACTCTGAATAAGAGTCTATCTTATATGTTTCCCACACCCTGTACATACAGATTGGCCACATTAAAAATCATCCTACCTGCATCTACTGCATGTTATGAGCCTTTAAACATCCAAGATGGCGGCTTATGGAAGCCGCCATCTTATCAGGCAGCCTGCAAACAGGAAGTGCCTCATGACTGTGCTGTTCTGCATTCTGGGACTGCTGACCTTTACCTGACCCCAGCTCTGCTCTGTCTGAGCAAAGCACACCTATAACCCGCCCCCTGTACCTTATCCCACTCTCCTCTCCTCAGTAAGTATGATGCTTCTGAGTCAAGATGGCGGCGCCCATATCCTAAATTCCTGAACAGAGTTGCAGCCCAGTGAGGGAAAGAATAATAAGTTAGTGACTAAAAACGTAAAATATATTAATTTTAGATGCTGGGGAACCATTTTTTAAGAGTTTGGGCTTTTCATTAAATCACGCTGAAGGTCCGGTTTAAGTACAATAATGAATGAAAAAAAACGCTAACCAGAAGTCACCCAAAAAATAGGACTGGAATGGCTGATTGAAGTCAATGGGACAACGACACTGAGCACCTGATGTCATGTGGCGCTGTAGGGAACACAGCGCTGGCATTAACAAAGCACCCAGCATTCTTGATACATGGAACGCTACATGGCGCTAGGAGAGACACTAAACATTTTCTTACATCATGAATATGACTTGCTGATGGCACTCCCGAAAAACACCTGCCGCTACATGTCACTACGTGGCATCAGCGTTTCTTAAATAAACCCCTTACTCTGCGTGATGCTGCAGTACATTTCAGCACTGTCAGTTGCCAGTGCTAACAGAGCTCCCTGGCTGGCCTCAGTGCACATGTCATGCTGCCAGTCAAACTTTCTCATTTATTGGCAACAGGGGGTACATCACATGAGCACCCAGTGATCTTATGCATTCTATAGTGGACAAGCTCATAGCTCTGCAAATGAGAGCGCTGGAGCTTACAGTACTAAGAGTGCTCAAGCTTCCAAGCTAGAAGGTACGTGTTGTCCTCCAGGTTGGTTGCAGCCTTCTCCCCTGTCTTCTGACCTTGATACTGTATCATCCAGCTTGACTGAACCTCCAGAGTTGACTTTCACCCAATATATGCTTCACTGTGCCTATACAATGATGGAACCACCAATAAATATAAATGCAAACTTTTTTGGTATAAGACACAGGGCCTCTGGGGGGGGGGGTATTCGAGTGAGCAGCATGGTCACCCTGGGCACCAAGGCCATAGGGGAGTCATACTGTTATCTGCAGATGAGTAAGGGTCCACTGTTAGTGGTGCCAGCCATATGCCCGGCCCCTCAGCATGGCACATACCAGTATGGGGCAGCAGCAGCACCATAGGGTGGGTAAGGAGGGGGCAGATTTTTTTCCATTTTGCCCTGAGAGCTATTTTGAGAATCTAGAATCTGCCCTGAAAAGCCATTACAAATACAATACAATATTAAAACACACCAAAAAACATAAAAACTACACAATCACACGGTCTTAATGCCACTTTATGCAACAGACCATTAGAATATTCTTAATCCAATTACAGCCATACTAATGCAGCCACGGAGGGCATAGGATCCCTCCCATCCTCATCATTTACAGGAGTTCAGGATTTTAGTATTCAATCTTCATCTTGCTCTGGTTTTAAAGTGGAACAAAACCCATGGTTGCTACTATTCCGGGTGTTGTTTCTGGCCCCCCCCAGGGCATCCCGACTTGGGATGCCCCAATATGTGAACGCCCCAGATCGTTCAGAAAAACTCACCTTTCTCCAGGCCTACAGTGCATGTGCAATCAGAGCCATTCATTGTGCATATTAATGCATCCCCAGACGTGGCTGCGTTTTCACCCCCAGCCTATCTGGATAGCTGGACGCAGGAGCGCTTCTGAGCCCAGAAATGCTGGGGATGCGTCCGCTCTTGCTCCGGATTGTTTACATCACTGAGGGAGCCACCGGATGATGTAAGTCTTGTGTTGCCCCGGGTGACCCTGGAATTTTTTAGGTTCCAGTGCTGGCAGTTAGTTACGCTTTGTTTAAGCAGCATCAGCTTTGTCTATTAAAAATATTTTGCCCCTTTCCTAATAGCGTAGAAGAAAGCCAGCCAGAGGTAAAATTTTTCAACGCTTTATTCGGTCCAAGTTAAAAGTCCAACCAACATACAGCGATAAAAGACAATACAGAGCTTGAAATGCCTTGTCTACGCGCTTCGGACTGACCAGTCCTTACTCATGACCTGGGTGACCCTGGAATCTTTTAGGTTCCAGTGCTGGCAGTTAGTTACGCTTTGTTTAAGCAGCATCAGCTTTGTCTATGAAAAATATTTTGCCACTTTCCTAATAGTGAAAAGCTCAGTAATGTTTCTAGGGTTAAATATCACCTTGTTACCAATAATTTGCATAAGTACAACACTTGCCTCCTCCACATACACGGCCAATAGTGGAGATGAACTTGTTAATACTGATTGTTGGGGCATCTGCAGTTGATTTGCTGCGGCTTGTCTTTTCATGGTGCGCTCGGCATCTGCAGCCAATCACACGCTATTATCAGCAGCCACATTTCTAAAATACCTTGTCTGTATTACATTTAGCTGTAGCGTGTCATCCCACAATATGTTATAAAGCTTATCTGAGAAACAACTGAACAAATGTGTAACAAGCTTCTCCCACAAACACACTGGTGACCATTAGGGCTGTAAGGACCCACAACCAGACAGCGGCAGTCACATGGGCCATGGGAGAGCAGAGAGGGTGAGTGGTATAGCCCTATTTCAGACATTTCTATAGGGCTTAAACCGGACCTTCACCCTGAATAGGAGCATAGCTTGTATGTTTCCCCCCACCCTGTACATACAGATTGCCTGCAATTTCTGAGCCTTTAAACATCCAAGATGGCGGACTGTGGAGTCTCAGGCTGTCTGCAGACAGGAAGTGAATTCTGACTGTTCCGCTCTGCATTCTTGGATTACTGTCCTTTTCCTGACCACAGCTCTGCTCTGGCTGTGCAAAGCACAGCTATAACCTGCCCCCTGGACTTTGCCCCCTCCCCTCTCCTCAGCATGTGATGCTTCTGAGGCAAGATGGCGGCACCCATATCCTGGAGTCCTGAACGGAGTTGCAGCCCAGTGGGGAAAAGAATAATAAGTACGCAACTAACAACTTAAAGCAGACCTTCACTCTGAATAAGAGTCTATCTTATATGTTTCCCACACCCTGTACATACAGATTGCTCACATTAAAAATCATCCTACCTGCATCTACTGCATGTTATGAGCCTTTAAACATACAAGATGGCGGCTCATGGAGCATCAGGCAGCCTGCAAACAGGAAGTGTCTTCTGACTTTGCTGCTCTGCATTCTGGGATTGCTGACCTTTCCCTGACCCCAGCTATGCTCATCTGTGCAATGCACAGCTATAACCTCGCCCCCTGTACTTTATCCCACTCTCCTCTCCTCAGTATGTGATGCTTCTGAGTCACGATGGCATAGCCCATATCCTAGAGTCCTGAACAGAGTTGCAGCCCAGTGGGAGAAAGAGTAATAAGTGACTTAAAATATATTCATTTTATATGTTGGGGAATAGTTTTTTAAGGGTTTGGGCTTTTTGTTAAATGATGTTGGAGGCCTGGTTTAAGCAGACTGAGATTCCAAATCAGATGCTCCGGGGTTGACAGGTTCAGGAGCCCAAGGGTATATATATGTGTATATAGGTATATGTGTATATGGGTATATAGGTATATGTGTATATGTGTATATGGGTATATGTGTATATGGCTATATAGGTATATGTGTATATAGGTATATAGGTATATGTGTATATAGGTATATGTGTATATGGGTATATGTGTATATGGCTATATAGGTATATGTGTATATAGGTATATGGGTATATGGGTATATGGGTATATGTGTATATGGCTATATAGGTATATGTGTATATAGGTATATAGGTATATGTGTATATGGGTATATGTGTATATGGCTATATAGGTATATGTGTATATAGGTATATGGGTATATGTGTATATGGGTATATGTGTATATAGGTATATGTGTATATAGGTATATGTGTATATAGGTATATGTGTATATGGGTATA